>SJYO01027954.1:0-10000 GCA_006410555.1 Capra ibex | reverse complement strand
TTTTTTCCTTTATTTATTTACAATTAATAATTTAATACTTGTAAATCTTGGTCTTTACATAGAATAAAAAACAGTTATTAAAATTTATAAAATTTTATACATTTTTATTTTACAAGAATGTCTTAGTTTGAGAAATTCACATTTTTGTAAATCATACATTAAATTTTGTTCTACATCCTATGGTTAATAGCAACAAGTCAACGATTCAGTACAGGTTGAGAAACGTTGGGGTACTTGACGTCGTGTGATCCAAAGGGACAGGAAGTGATACTTCTTATGGTTATTAGATACAGTTTTTAATTTTACAATCCATAGAAGTTGGTTCAATTTAAGTTAAAGTGTAGTAAGTAAGTTTGTACATGACTCATCATAGATGATAAATGGTCTAATATTTTCTCCTCTAATTTTATAGAACAGAAGTTTTAAAAATGTTATATTGTCATCTCTACTTATGATATCTTATGATATGACATTACTGTATAGATTCATAATATCAGCATGTATTTCCCGAATTTTTTGATCCAAATCAAAATCCCACAGGTCTTTCGAAGGTCTCCACTACGAATTTAATTCAGAGTTTTTTACTTTTCCTTATGAATTTCCTATTAGTGTAAGATATTGTACATATGTCTAAGATATCGTATATTTCCTTACCATCTTTTAATTAGACCCTTCTTTCCTCCCCTTGTCTACTGTTTTTTGTGAAAATAATGTGATTCAATTTTAAAATAGACCATCTTTCTTGTCCTCGAATAATTCCGAGAAGCTGTCTCCACACTGTTCTACACTTGTAATTACCTATTTCCCTATTCAAGTCAAGTCAAGTCAGTGAGTCAACACAGACTGAGAAACGGTGGGGTACCTGACGTTTTGTGGTCCGGAGTGGTGGGTAGTGGTTGAGGACCTTAGATGAATTTGGGTACAGGTAACTCAGTCACTACGGTAGGTTGGTAGAGAAGGAGACAGCAGCGGAAGAGGATGGAAGTTAGAAAGGTCGTAGTCCCAGAAAGGTTTATTCAGTCGAGAAGCGTAGTTTACCGGTTTCATAACCTCAAAGTCGAAGTCGTAGTCAGGAAGGTTACTTATAAGTCCTGACTAGAGGAGATCCTACCTGACCAACCTAGAGGAACGTCAGGTTCCCTGAGAGTTCTCAGAAGAGGTTGTGGTGTCAAGTTTTCGTAGTTAAGAAGCCGTGAGTCGAAAGAAATATGAGGTTGAGAGTGTAGGTATGTGCTGATGACCTTTTTGCTCTCGGAACTGATCTACCTGGAATCAGCCGTTTCATTACAGAGACGAAAACTTATACGATAGATCCAACCAGTATTGAAAAGAAAGTTCCTCATTCGCAAAAAAAATTAAAGTACCGACGTCAGTGGTAGACGTCACTAAAACCTCGGGGGTTTTTATTTCAGACTGTGACAAAGGTGACAAAGGGGTAGATAAAGGGTACTTCGCTACCCTGGTCTACGGTACTAGAATCAAAAGATTTACAACTCGAAATTCANGAATCAGCCGTTTCATTACAGAGACGAAAACTAATACGATAGATCCAACCAGTATTGAAAAGAAAGTTCCTCATTCGCAAAAAAAATTAAAGTACCGACGTCAGTGGTAGACGTCACTAAAACCTCGGGGGTTTTTATTTCAGACTGTGACAAAGGTGACAAAGGGGTAGATAAAGGGTACTTCGCTACCCTGGTCTACGGTACTAGAATCAAAAGATTTACAACTCGAAATTCAGTTGAAAAAGTGAGAGGAGTAAGTGAAAGTAGTTCTCCAAGAAATCAAGAAGAAGTGAAAGACGGTATTCTCAACACATTAGACGTATAGACTCCAATAACTATAAAGAGGACCGTCAGAACTAAGGTCGAACACGAAGTAGGTCGGGTCACAAAGAGTACTACATGAGACGTATATTCAATTTGTTCGTCCCACTGTTCTATATCGGAACTACATGAGGAAAAGGATATACCTTGGTCAGACAACAAGGTGCAGGTCAAGATTGACAACGAAAGACTGGACGTATGTCTAAAGAGTTCTCCGTCCCTATCACCTTCCGTATGTCTAAAGGGTTCTCCTATTTCCCTTCGACCTTCCCACTGGTTGCCCAACGACTTCAAGTAAGTGCAAATGACACACTACCCTTGACACTTATTTTCCGGATTTCTGTGTTCAAGGAGTGGGAATTCCATGAATCAGGTTTCTCTCTTTAGAATTGTCAAGCAAAATTAAATTTCATCATTCCCTGGTATTCCTGTAGTCTTTACTGATGGATCCAGATTCCTTCCCACCCTCCACTCACTATTCCTCCCATTATTATGAAAACCTCTTCTATGTTACTTATGAGTAACCTCCTCTATTCAGAACTTCCTGTTTATTTACTCCGTTCGTCTAGATCCGTGTCTTTTTACTTTATCGTAACGCGTCCCGTTTCATGATCGTCAAGTCCACAACAAGTCCGTCATTCAGTACATACTGAGAAACGTTGGGGTACCTAACGCGTACGGTCCGAAGGGACAGGAAGTTATAGAGGGCCTCAAACGAGTTTAAGTACAGGTAATTCAAATCAAGTCAAGTCAGCGAGTCAGCACAGACTGAGAAACGCTACGGTACTTAGCGTTGTGTGGTCCGGAGAGACAGGTAGTGGTTGAGGGTCTCAAGTGAGTCTGAGTGTAGGTAGTTCAGTCACTACGGCAGGTCGGTAGAGTAGGAGACAGCAGGGGAAGAGGAGGACGGGGGTTAGGGAGGGTCGTAGTCTCAGAAAAGGTTACTCAGTTGAGAAGCGTACTCCACCGGTTTCATGACTTTAAAGTCGAAATCGTAGTAAGGAAGGTTTCTTGTGGGTCCTGACTAGAGGAAGTCTTACCTGACCAACCTAGAGGAACGTCAGGTTCCCTGAGAGTTCTCAGAAGAGGTTGTGGTGTCAAGTTTTCGTAGTTAAGAAGTCTCGAGTCGGAAGAAGCGTGAGGTTGAGAGTGTAGGTATGTACTGATGACCTTTTTACTCTCGGAACTGATCTGCCTGGAATCAGCCGTTTCATTACAGAGACGAAAACTTATACGATAGATCCAACCAGTATTGAAAAGAAAGTTCCTCATTCACAGAAAATTAAAGTACCGACGTCAGTGGTAGACGTCACTAAAACCTCGGGGGGTTTTATTTCAGACTGTGACAAAGGTGGCAAAGGGGTAGATAAAGGGTACTTCACTACCCTGGCCTACAGATAATTCATCCACTACGATATAGATTGGTAGAGTAGGAGGTAGTGAGGGAAGAGGAAAGAAAGTTAGAAAGGGTCCTAGACCCAGAAAAGGTCAATCAGTCGAAAATCTTAGTCCTTCGGTTTCGTAACCTTGAGGTCGAATTCGTAGTCTGAAAGGTTACTTATAAGTTCCGACTAAAGGAAATCATGACTGACCAAACTAGAGGGACATCAGGTTTCCTGAGGATTCTCAGAAGAGATCGTTGTGTTAAGTTTCCGTAGTTACCTAAAAAAAAAAAATAGTTAATAAATTCAGATCGGTTTTTATTACAGATTCTCTATTCAGGTACATCGTTCCATTTCCAGTCTAGATTTGTATTTAGTATGTCTAGTATCGTAATCGTGACAACTAAATATATTTTGTGAGAACTGAATTTAACGGTTTGGTCAGAGGGGTGACCACAATTCCAAACCATATGAGTGACTTATCGGATAATTCAGAGGTCAAGGTCCGAAATGGAGAGGGGACTGGAAATGGGAGAATGTACCTAAATAGATAATCTGTAAGAAGAACCATTATTTATACAATTTGTTTCACATAGAGTTTGTTTTATTAAAAGACAGGTGAGAAGTCTTGATGAAGAGCAGATCTAATAGATTTTCACCGTGATCACCATTTCTTAAGTGACCGGTTACGTTCTCTACGATTTCTACACCCAAGTTAGGGACCCAACCCTTCTAGGGGACCTCATCCCTTACCGTTGAGTGAGGTCATAAGAACGAACTTTTTAGGGTACCTGTCTCCTCGGACCTCCGGTATTAGACGACGACGACGACGACGACGACGACGATTCAGCGAAGTCAACACAGGTTGAGACACACTGGGGTATCTACCGTCGGGTGGTCCAAGGGGGCAGGGACCCTAAGAGGTCCGTTCTTGTGACCTAACCCAACGGTAAAGGAAGAGATCACGTACTTTCACTTTTCACTTTCACTTCAGCGAGTCAGCACAGGCTGAGAATCGCTGGGGTACCTGACGTCGGGTGGTCCAAGGAGGTAGGTACCCTGACAGGTCCGTTCTCATGACCTCACCCTACGGTAACGGAAGAGGCTCCGATATTACATACCCCAGTGTTTTTCAGTCTGCACTGACTGGTACCATAGATTTTATTCTCATTACTTTGGTAAGATGAGACATGAATAGTATGGTACAATCTCATGATATACATTGAGATACTATAAAACTCAGTTGAAATTTTTCCACTACCCTGAAATAACCTTGTTTCCTACTCTTTTGACCGAGATTAATCGAATCTTTTCTATTCTAAGTGTACTGTCGGTATTACTTTATCGACTTCCCAATATATTCGTTCCCTTTCTTAAACTGAACTATCCTCTTTGGATGATACTTCAATAAATTTGAATGACTTGTGGATAATACCATAGTCCGCCACTTTACTATTTTTCTTTACTGTGTTAGGAAAAGGAGTCCTCGTGTATTAGATCTTTTCGCAAGATTACCAGTCTCTATGAGGGTTTACGTCGACGAAGTCCTCGGACACTGAGGGTCTGTCCTTTTGTACTCGATGTACCAGAAAAGTGTCTATACACTATCTCGTTTAAGTCTACTGTGTATTTCAATTGATCTAATGAGAGGATGGACCTCTAAGTTTCTACAAAAGTCGTAGTATTGTTGTTGTTTTTTCATAATGCGTTTACTTGACAAGTCTTTTTTATTGTGAAATTTTATGTTTTTAAAATTCATAACTATTGAAACCTTTAAAAAAGGAATTTTACACGATAATCTGTAAAGAGACCAAATATTACATATCAAAAATTTCTCGAATACTTCACATACCCAAACACAAAGATATGTTTTACCTACCAAAAACAGAATAAACTAACGGTGCCTCATTAAAATACAAAAAAAAGCCGTCTTCGATGATAACGAGGGTAACGTTGAACAGAAGTAAGTCGAGTCAACGAGTCAGCACAGGCTGAGAAACACTTGGGTACTTAGTGTCGTGCGGTCCGGAGGGACAGGTAGTGGTTGAGGGTCTTAAGTGAGTCTGAGTGCAGGTAGCTCAGTCACTACGGTAGGTCGGTAGAGTAGGAGACAGCAGGGGAAGAGGAGGACGGGGGTTAGGGAGGGTCGTAGTCTCAGAAACGGTTACTCAGTTGGGAAGTGTACTCCACCGGTTTCATGACCTCAAAGTCGAAATCGTAGTAAGAAGGTTCCTTTAGGGTCCCGACTAGAGCAAGTCTTACCTGACCAACCTAGAGGAACGTCAGGTTCCCTGAGAGTTCTCAGAACAGGTTGTGGTGTCAAATTTTCGTAGTTAAGAGACCACGAGTCGAAAGAAGTGTCAGGTTGAGAGTGTAGGTATGCACTGGTGTCCTTTTTGGTATCGGAGCTGATCTGCCTGGAATCAATCGTTCATAATGGAGACGAAAACTTATACGATAGATCCCACCAGTATTGAAAGGAAGGTTCCTCATTCTCAGAAAATTACAGTACCGACGTCAGTGGTAGACGTCACTAAAACCTCGGGTTTTTCTATTTCAGACTGTGACAAAGGTAACAAAGGGGTAGATAAAAGGTACTTCACTACCCTGGTCTACGGTACTAGAAACAAAAGACTTACAACTCGAAATTCGGTTGAAAAAGCGAGAGGAGAAAGTGAAAGTAGTTCTCCGAAAAATCGAGGAAAAGTGAAAGACGGTATTCCCACCACAGTAGACGTATAGACTCCACTAACTATAAAGAGGGACGTTAGAACTAAGGTCGAACACAAAGAAGGTCAGGTCGCAAAGAGTACTACATGAGACGTATCTTCAATTTATTCGTCCCACTGNAAGGTCACCTCGACAAAGTTTAGGACTTTCTACTACGACACTTTCACCACGTGAGTTATACGGTCGTTTAAACGTTTTGAGTCGTCACCGGTGTCCTGACCTTTTCCAGTCAAAAGTAAGGTTGGGGTTTCTTTCCGTTACGGTTTCTTACGAGTTTGATGACGTGTTAACGTGAGTAGAGTGTGTGATCATTTCATTACGAGTTTTAAGAGGTTCGGTCCGAAGTCGTCATGTACTTGGTACTTGAAGGCCTACAAGTTCTACCAAAATCTTTTCCGTCTCCTTGGTCTCTAGTTTAATGGTTGTAGACGACCTAGTGACTTTTTCGTTCTCTCAAGGTCTTTTCGTAGATAAAGACGAAATAACTGATACGGTTTCGGAAACTGAGGCACCTAGTGTTATTTGACCTTTTAAGACTTTCTCTACTCTTATGGTCTGGGGGATGGACGGAGAACTCTTTGGATATATGTCCAGTCCTTCGTTGTCAATCTTGACCTGTACCTTGTTGTCTGACCAAGGTTTATCCTTTTCCTCATGCAGTTCCCACATATAACAGTGGGACGAATAAATTGAAGATACGTCTTATGTAGTACTCTTTGCGACCCGTTTGCGACCCAACCTTCTTCGTGTTTGACCTTACTTCTGACGACTCTCTTTATAGTTATTGGAGTTTATACGTCTACTGTGGTGGGAATACCGTCTTACATTTCTCCTTGATTTTGCGGAGAATTACTTTCACTTTCTCTACCTTTTTCAACCGAATTTCGAGTTGTAAGTCTTTTGACTTTAGTACCGTAGACCGGGGTAGTGAAGTACCGTCTATCTTCCCCTTTCTCACAGTCTGAATTAAACCCACGGAGGTTTTAATGACGTCTACCACTAACGTCGGTACTTTAATTTTCTGCGAATGAGGAACCTTCCTTCCAATATTGGTTGGATCTATCGTATAACTTTTCGTCTCTATAATGAAACGGTTATTTCCATACAGATCAGTTCCGTTACCAAAAAGGTCACTAGTACATACCTACACTCTCAACCTGACACTTCTTTCGACTCACGGCTTCTTAACTACGAAAACTTGACACCACGACCTCTTCTGAGAACTCTCAGGGAGAGTGACGTTCCTCTAGGTTGGTCAGATAGGATTTCCTCTAGTCAGGACCTACAAGTAACCTTCCTGACTACGACTTCGACTTTGAGGCTATGAAACCGGTGGAGTACACTTCTCAACTGAGTGACCTTTTCTGGGGTTAGGACCCTCCCTAATCCCCGTCCTCCTACGACCCTCGGTCGCACTCCTTAAGGTGGGCACTGTTCCAGTACGCCGTCTCGAGACTACCGTTCCGATTAGTCTGGAGTCCAAAAGGGGGACCTTAAAGGACTCGTAGATGAGGTGGGTATTATTCTGAGACGGACGAAAAGGTGAGAAGGTTATAAGAGACGTTTTTTAGATTAGTCCCGAAATCAGAAGACGTAAACTTTCCCTATAAAGTTCAATTTGGGGGAGACTATTGAGAGATCGAACGGATTGTCCAAGGGGGCCTAGAGAATGTCGAACACTTAACGAATGTCGGGGGGTTGGTTCTCTCCGTGTTTCGAATTTCGTAGAATTTCTATGTCTCGGAAAAGATTTCTCGATTTTTAATATAACCACTACCCAAAAGTGACAACTGAGTTACTAACGGCGGTCCGGAGGTATAAGAAATAGAAAATCCGTGGACCCTCCTACAATTAGGTACACTAGCCCTACATCTTTTTCTATATATCATCAAAACTACAATCGTTGTGGTCTGAAAACTCAATTAATGAAAAGAAAACAATATTTAGTGACATGAGGAAAATGAACAATGTTTAACGACATAGAAACGATACATTCTTACATTGAAATAAATCACGAAAGACTCTCACCGTGGTCTGAAACCCTTCTAGTTGTGTTCATTCAGAAGATCAATTGTTTGGGAATAGTCTTTTTTCCGACATTTTACAATTAACCGGGAAAAACCGGTCTTCTACTACATTTAGTGGATTCTGAACACATATGTTAATCCATACGTCTCTCTTTTCGGACCAAAACTATTCTCAGACCTGACGATTGCGACGTATTGAAACACAATGGGTAACTAGAGGTACATAATAGTTTTCATATTTCTCGGAAGACTTGTTATTTCCTACCTGGTCAAAGAGTCTGATCAGAGAGCCGGATCAAAGAACCCTTAGACCGAGGGGAGTACAGAGAGAGAGAAAGAGGGAGAGGGAGGGAGAGGAGAAATGAGATTAAAGTCCGACTTAAGGGTAGACCTCGCCCCACCGAGTGGTTCAGATGAATGAACAGGACCGAAAATTCTGGGTGCGCTTTCCCTCGGATTCCGTCCCGTGGGAAGATATAAGTTCACCCGCGACCACCGGGTTGCATCTACCACGTTCGAGGAACAGACCTTGAAATAACCGGAAGGGACATTCGGTTCAATAAGTCGGAACAAAGAGGTGAATTAAAAGGATGGTGTGATAAAGAAGGATTAGATTAGAATGTAATTATTTATTTAATCAAAAGGAGCGGTTGCGGCAGGGACGAAGCTTAAGGGACCTAGGTGGCCCCGACCCGGGACCGTTCACCACGGACTTGTCCGATAAGCTTCCATCCAAGAAGACTCGTTTTCAAGGGGGACCTCGTGAGAGACAACGAGGGGGGTCTCACTAAATTAGTGAGGGGGGCCTCATGTAAGCCAATGAGGGGTCACAACTCACAAGCCCTACCGATCCTGGGGTGAGTCCCACGACGTCTGGGGGGACATCCTATCTGTCCCACTCATCCTCACCCTTCACAACTTCCCAAATTCTCTTTGGACCAAAAGATCTCCAACTTTCTTTGGAGGAAAGAAGCCCAATTTTTGGGGGGAACCGATTCCATTTTGGAAAAACAGTTCCGTCTGAAAAGATATTCTGAATTAAAAGACTGTACCCATTGTCACTTAGTTTTCTTTCTGTCGAAAAATATCCGCATTAGAACGTCAACGATTGATTTGCTCCTTAATTTCAATTCTTTAGGTTTTAAGTAAGTAAGAAAAGTAAACATGTTCTTGTCACAGGAACCAAAGGTCTTCTCCCGTGACAATTGAATCTATGAACCCTCTCACATCCCTTTGTTAATTTTTAAATGGTACGACTTGTACCGAGTCTTTTACACGGATGACTGCGGAAAAGGAATACCTTATATTAATCCCTGCGAGATCTGGGACGGGGACTTAGACTTTTTCATGTAGAATTTCTCCTTTCACGTCTCTTTTTCCATAGATAGCTTCTCCTCTCACTCCTTTTCCTCCGATATGGATCGATAGCCGTCAACTTACTTTACAATCAATGTTACTGACGGGTCCTTTTCCATTTTCTATCTCTACTCTTTTTTCTGGTCAAAAGTCTACTCCTTCTAAACCTTCTCCATCATTGAGTTCTAGTAAGACTACTCCTAACCGGAAATAATTTATTTCTACGAGGTTCCTCAAATTCTCTTTGAAGAGATTAATCTAGTGGACGAGGTTCCTCAAATTCTCTTTGAAGAGGTTAATCTAGTAGACGAGGTTCCTCAAATTCTCTTTGAAGGGGTTGGTCTGGTGGACGAGGGTCCTTAAGTTCTCTTTAAAGGAGTTAATTCGGAAGACGAAGGTCTCCGAGTCTTCTTTACAGGGGATAGTCCAGTATACGTAGATCCTCGAATTCCGTCTGTCGTGGTCTATTTTGTAGGTATTCTAGATTTGTGGTTTGTCTATTTTTTAGGGGTTTCATACTTCTTTCACTGTATCCTGTGGGGAACGGGGGGAGGAGGGACATTCCCACTCCCCAGAGGTGATCTTCAAGGGGCTTCTTCCCAAAAGAGATCGGGGCTACTACTTAAACTGGGGGTGGAACTCCGAACAGAGGGGTATTATAAACTATCTTCACCACCCC
>SJYO01027917.1:0-10000 GCA_006410555.1 Capra ibex | reverse complement strand
CTTATCTGTTTGACAACTAAATGTATACGACCTTTCATAGGAGACATACTTATTATATCGGTAGGTACAAACTAATGACCTATTAGTGTTCCAAAGGGAACCTTAATTTTATCATCTTTATTATAAAATGGAGTCATATGTTAAACTTAATTATAAAGTAAATACTTAATATAGGAACAAGTCAATTAATGTAAGTAACGTAATACCAAATATCCCTTTTTTTTCAATATCTTTTAAGTCTACTAACTTCATATATTCCTTGAGGAACGATTACTTCTAGTTTAATACAGAACACCCAGTATAATACATTTTACACATACACCTAAGAGAACCATCCTTTGATATGTCTAGATAATTTATTTAAGAGGAATTTATGTCTTCAAGGTTGGAACCAACTGATTTAATCGTAGAATTAGTTCTCTACTTTCATGTCTAAAATAGAACACCGAGTAGACGAAAGTAAAAGAAAGAAGAGGTAAGAGTAGTCTTTGGTCTTAGGACTGTAAATAAGAGTATGGTTCAGTTACATCCTTAGTTTGTCTAAAAAAATGTTAATAGTAAGTAATCAAATGAAAAGACAAATAACCTATATACACTATATATCTCTCTTGGTGTTGTTAAAAAGTAACTAGCCTAGTGTGTCTCATTGTAAGAATAAATAGGTAGTTTGATCTGTAATTCTATAGAAAAGGGAACGAACAGATTAGTCTCTTTACTTGTTACTTATTAAGAATTATAAATTTACCAATTCTACTTCCCTTTGGGAACAGTGAATACCAGATTAAAATTAACCTCTTACTACATAAAAAGTCATAAAGAATGTTTACAAAATTTACTCCATATTGTATTAATGTAAAATAACAATAATCGTATATAACTCATTAAAAGTACATATACGAACGATCCACTTAAAATTTTAAACTAAGAAACGTATAGAATTAGGTGAAGAAATTGTTTCTGAACAGTTAAAATGGGAGAGTACCGGATATCAGACGTAAAGAGTAGTGACTATCTAAAGGGGGTGAGAAAACTTCGAACAGATGTAAAAATTCAAACTTTACGAATGTATCAAACTAAGGAGAATTCATTATCAAATCCAAAGACAGGTGATGAAAAACCTCTAATCTTGTAACAGAGAAGTCGGAACTTAAAATGTTTAAAGTAGTACACACAATTCTATACACATAGAAAGTTATTAAGATACAACCCGTTCAAACTCAGAAACATAAACGTTCTTGGTTTACTTTTCTTGAGTTAATTGGAACAGTAATGTAACATCTCCTCTCTAGACTCAAGACTAATAGACTAAAGTCTTGATCATGTAAATAGTAAAACTACGTAGTATCTTATACTTATGTCATTTTGTTAGGAGACTGTGAGTGAAGGTTTTCCATGTGTTTCTCTCGTATTAATTTTCATTCGTAGTAATGATAGTGACCGCACTCGATAAAAGGAGGAGAGAAAATAAACCCGTGTACACTTAGACAGAAACAGAGAGATTGGTCTAGTAAATAACTTCGTGTATGTTCTCAGGTGATATCAACCTTACCGTAACTGAAACAGTCCTGAGTCTTGTCGGAGTAAGAAGAGAATGTGAGGATGGTTGTGTCCAAGTCCAGAGTACTCGTCCGAACCGACAGGTAGTATTACAACCGAGTCTAACTAGAGTTTTGACTACTTTTGATAAGTGAGTCAAAATGTCACAAAGATCAGAAAGACATGGAGACGTTCAATGAGGTTTCTAGGTCCGGGTCCTAGAATATTAAAAATTTAAAATTAAAATTTCCAGTACAATAATCCAGGTCGGAGTGTGTACCCTCAACAAGACTCACTACTTAAACAGGATTATATCCAAGTGAAAGTCGTGGACACATAGTAAGGTCTACGTAGAGGAAACGTCGTAATTTGATCGACTAGTATGTTTTCTCCTTCCCTTGTCCGGACTGTTGTTTCAGGACGTAGACTATTAGTCGAGTAGATTACTTTGATACTTATAACTATTTGATAAATTTATCAAAGGAGTACAACAGTTGTTCTTGAAGTGTTCCACGGAACACCCTATTGGAACAACACTATATTTATCTTAACCCAACTAGATGGCAAAAGTTTCCCGAAGGGATACCGAGTCACCACTTCTTAGGTAGACGTTACGTCGTCTGTGTCCTCTACATCCAAAGTAGACACCCAGTCTTTCTAAGGGGACCTCTTCCTTTACCGTTGGGTGACGTCATAAGAACGGACCTCTTAAGGTGTCTGTCTCCTAGGACCATCCGATATCAGGTTTCCTAGTGTTTTCAACATGTGCAAACTCACTGATTCGTGTGTCGTGGTAAAAGTATTTAGGTAGAATTTGTTCTACTTTATAAAAAGAATTTTAAGAATACGTCTAATTTTGGACAAAGTATGACGATTGTGGAAGTAAAATTACCTTGAATACGAAACTTTTAAGTAAAATTTACATACGAACCTTAATGGTAATTCCAGTGACTTGACAAAATATAGTGATGTCAAAAGAAAGTACCTTATTGACCAAATTCATACGACTTTAAAATGTCACTTGACAATCTTTCTTCTAACAAATCTCCGTTGAATCTCCTTCAACTCCTCATTTCCTTCGTCGGGGTCTTTTATGAGACAAGTCGACTGGACTTCAAAAAGATATACACTACCAAAATCCTTTCAGGTGTTACGGAAGGTGTGAGGAGAGAAGTTTGTAATCTTGGATTCAGGAGTGGTGACTCACACGTCAATCATAAGTAAAGATTTCTTATGTGTACTGACTTACTGTCACACGTTGGTTCAGTATGGACCACATCTCCTAAGGAGGAGGGAGAGACCCCAGTGACGGGTAACTCCTTTCGATCGACAGAGAGTTCACTGGACGTCTCTACGGGTCGACCAATCCATGACTCCGGAGGGGTGTTTCGGTTCTGTCACTCGGTTAAACCTTCGTCTCAGAGGTCGGGTCGACTCGGAGGTCCATTGACACCGGGTCCAGTTATGAGACTGACGGTCGGTACGTATCACTAAGTCTTGGTCTGTCACTTCCGGGAAGGAGTAAGGACTGGGTGTCCTCGAGGTTCTTATACCTTCCCACAACAGGATTCGGTCTTACAAAAGACCCTTTACACCATTAAACCGATACATAGATTATGTTACCAAAGGGTCACCCGTGTTCACCATTTCTTCGGCGAACGGTTACGTCCTCTGTATCATGTACGTCCAAAGTCAGGGACTTAACTCTTCTTGTGGACCTTCTCCCGTGAGGTCGTGAGAACGGACCTTTTAGGGTACCTCTCGCTTCCACCGTTTCTCAGTCCGTTCTGACTCGTTAAATCGTACACGCGTGCGTCCGTAGATTTTGTTATCCACGATACACTACTATCAAAATGAATTCCCGAATCTAGGTCATAATGTTAATAAAACGTGCGATTCAGCGAAGTCAGCACAGATCAACAAACACTAGTAACATCTGATATAGGACGGTTCGAAGAGACAGGTACCCTAAGAGGTCGGTTCTTATCACCTCATCCAACAATCTCTAAATATATAAGTTTTTGTGTCGGTATAAAATAGAAACTCACCATTTTTACATTTCTCAAAAATCAAATGTTTTTACAAAAAGAAGGAATAATCTTAACGGATGAAGTTCTTCGTTTATTACGGAGATTTTCGGGTCTTAATCGTATGTCTCATTCCGTCTATGAACCTAAACGGGATACGTATCCCGTACCACGGGGTAACAACATACAAATTCTCTTTCTTTAAAGTGTTAATTCTTCCAGTTCTATACTTACCTTGTATGTTCGTGTAGAACCTCGTCCACGGGTCGGTAGAGACCATGTGCAACGGAGTCAAGGTGCCTAAAGTCCTTATTTTGGGAAAAATGTGAACATTCACTAAAATAGAACTGGAGACATAAACGAATTAAGTCCAGACATGTGTGGTAAACCTTATGCTCCTCCTAGTGTATAATAAAGACTTTTCTGTTTTCCATACAAGTGTCATATTTTTAGTGTAGGGAATTTTATTAGTTAATATATTTTTATATTTTCACCTACAATAATTAAACAAGAATCATGTCGTGTTTTCAGTCATTTTACTCGTATTGGAGTATGGGGAGGACGACATAGTGAATGTAAAGGGAAGTGACACAAAGAGTAGACTATATAGATATGGGAGTCATGAGAACTTGGGAGAAAGAGGTGTCAGTTGTGTGTGAAGTACTATAAGGTGTAGACCGTTTCTTAAGTACTACATAGTGAAGTCGATAAGAAAGGTGGAATACGTTCAAAGAGCCGAAGACATAAAGATGTTCATGACGACCGTTTATAAGAGGAGGGAGGTCTGTGAACAACGTTATTGTGTGGGACAGGAAAACTTCATCTGAATTTATGTCCCTAACGTATCCCGTTACTTTACTTACACCTTCATTACGAAAGGAAATCCCTCCCTCAACTTTTTCAGTAACTTAAAAGTATAAGGGAAAGGGTGTCGATGTCACTAATTTCTTCTTGTACCTTCCAGTATGGAGGTAAGGGACTAAGACTGTTAATTTTATTACTCCTCCCAGGGACGACTGGATACAAAAGACCCTTTAAACAATTAATTCTGATATATAGATTTTGTTACCCGAAGGGTCAACCGTGTTCACCATTCCTTAGGTGGACGGTTACGTCCTCTGTATCGTCTACGTCCAAGACTACTTCCAACCTTCACTCGTATATATCTTTTATTTGAAATCAAAAAATTCGGTGATTCTAAAACCTTGTGTAGTAAGAATAACATTAGTTTATTGGATTAGGTCCAAAGTTTTGAGGAAAATCATATTTCTGAGTCCATTTTCCACAGACAGCATTTATGACTTGAGGTGGTAACATCCCGTCTTCATCGGTAGTCAGTCAAGTCAGTGAGTCAACATAGACTTAGACGTTGGGGTACTTAACGTCGTGCGGTTCGGAGGGACATGTACTGGTTGAGAGCGTCAAGGGAGTCTGAGTATAGGTAGGTCAACCACTACGGTAGGTCGGTAGAGTAGGAGACAGGAGGGGAGAAGGAGGAAGGGGGTCAGGGAGGGTCGTAGTCTCAGAAAAGGTTACTCAGTTGAGAAGCGTACTCCACCGGTTTCATGATCATGATCGAAATCGTAGTAAGAAAGGTTTCTTTTGGGTCCTGACTAGAGGAAATCTTACCTGACCAACCTAGAGGAACGTCAGGTTCCCTGAGAGTTCTCAGAAGCGGTTGTGGTGTCAAGTTATCATAGTTAAGAAGTCGTGAGTCGAAAGAAGTGTCAGGTTGACAGTGTAGGTATGTACTGGTGACCTTTTTAGTATCGGAACTGATCTATCTGGAAACAACCGTTTCGTTACCGAGACGAAAAGTTATACGATAGATCCAACCAGTATTGAAAAGAAGGTTCCTCATTCGTAGAAAATTAAAGTACCGACGTCAGTGGTAGGTGTTACTAAAACCTCGGGTATTTTAATTTCAGACTGTGACAAAGGTGACAAAGGGGTAGATAAAGGGTACTTCACTACCCTGGTCTACGGTACTAGAATCAAAAGACTTACAACTCGAAATTCGGTTGAAAAAGTGAGAGGAGAAAGTGAAAGTAGTTCTCCGAGAAATCAAGGAGAAGTGAAAGACGGTCTTCCCACCATAGTAGACGTATAGACTCCAATAAATATAAAGAGGACCGTTAGAACTAAGGTCGAACACGAAGAAGGTCGGGTCGCAAAGAGTACTACAAGAGACTTATCTTCAATTTATTCGTCCCACTGTCATATGCCGGAACTGCATGAAGTAAAGGATAAACCATGTTCAGACAACAAGGTACAGGTCAAGATTGACAACAAAGGACTGGACGTATATCTAAAGAGTTCTCCGTCCAGTCCACCAGACCATAAGGGTAGAGAAAGTCTTAAAAGGTCAAATAACACTAGGTGTGTCAGTTTCCGAAACCGTATCAGTTCTTTCATCTTTATCTACAAAAAGACCTTGAGAGAACGAAAAAGGTACTAGGTCGTGTACAACCGTTAAACTAGAGACGAAGGAGACGGAAAAATTTTGGTCGAACTTGTAGTCCTTCAAGTGTCAAGTGCATAGCGACTTTGGACTGAACCTCTTAAAACTCGTAATGAAATGATCGTACACTCTACTCACGTTAACACGTCATCAAACTCGTAAGAAACCGTAACGGAAAGAAACCCTGACCTTATTTTTGACTGGAAAAGGTCAGGACACCGGTGACGACTCAAAAGGTTTAAACGACCGTCTAACTCACGTCGTGAAAGTGTCGTAATAGAAAGTTCTAAACTTTATCGAGTTGACCTTAGGGTAGTGGAGGTGATCGAAACAAGCATCACTACGAAAGATTCCGGGTGAACTGAAGTATAAGGTCCTACAGATCGAGATTCACTCACTAGTGTGGTAGCACAAATAGACGTAACACTTCTAACAAAAACATGTCAAGACACATAAGAACGGTGGAGAAGAATTATAGAAGGGGAAGACAATCCAGGTATGGTAAAGACAGGAAATAACTCGGGTAGAAACGTACTTTATAAGGGAACCCTAGAGATTAAAAGAACTTCTCTAGAGATCAGGAAGGTTAGACAACAAAAGGAAATGAAGAAACGTAACTAGTGATTCCTTCCGAAAGAATAGAGAGGAACGATAAGAAACCTTGAGACGTAAGTCTACGAAGATAGAAAGAAAAAGAGGAAACGAAAAGGGAAGAGAAGAAAAGTGTCGATAAACATTACGGAGGAGTCTGTCGGTAAAACGAAAAAACGTAAAGAAAAGGCACCCCTACCAGAACTGGGCAGAGGACATGTTACAGTGGTTGGAGGTAGGTATCAAATAGTCCGTGAGACAGATAGTCTAGATCCGGGAATTTAGATAAAGAGTGAAGGTGACATATTAGTATTCCCTAAACTAAAACCAGTAAGGACTTACCAAATCACCAAAAGGGATCAAAGAAGTTAAATTCAGACTTAAACCGTTATTCCTCAAGTACTTGACTCGGTGTCAGTCGAGGGTCAGAACAAAAACGACTCACATATCTCGAAGAGGTAGAAACCGACGTTTCTTATATTAGTCAGACTAAAGTCACAACTGGTAGACCACTACAGGTACACATCTCAGAAGAGAACACAACAACCTTCTCCCACAAAAGATACTGGTTACGTAAGAGAACCGTTTTGAGATAATCGGAAACGAGACTTCATCGGTATCTGTTATGTATATTCTTTATCCGTACAGAGACAAGGTCATTCAGAATCTAATGTTTTTTCCCTGTCCGACCTAAACTCGATCCCGATACNAAAGTGAAAGTAGTTCTCCGAGAAATCAAGGAGAAGTGAAAGACGGTCTTCCCACCACAGTAGACGTATAGACTCCAATAAATATAAAGACGACCGTTAGAACTAAGGTCTAACACGAAGAAGGTCGGGTCGCAAAGAGTACTACATGAGACTTATCTTCAATTTATTCGTCCCACTGTCATATGTCGAAACTACATGAGGTAAAGGATAAACCATGGTCAGACAACAAGGTACAGGTCAAGATTGACAACAAAGGACTGGACGTATATCTAAAGAGCTCCGTCCAGTCCACCAGACCATCAGGGTAGAGAAAGTCTTAAAAGGTGTCAAATAACACTAGGAGTGTCAGTTTCCGAAACCGTATCAGTTCTTTCGTCTTTATCTACAAAAAGACCTTGAGAGAACGAAAAAGGTACTAGGTCGTGTACAACCGTTAAACTAGAGACCAAGGAGACGTAAAAGATTTTGGTCGAACTTGTAGTCCTTCAAGTGTCAAGTGCATAGCGACTTCGGACTGAACCTCTTAAAACTCGTAATGAAATGATCGTACACTTTACTCACGTTAACACGCCATCAAACTCGTAAGAAACCGTAACGGAAAGAAACCCTGACCTTATTTTTGACTGGAAAAGGTCAGGACACTGGTGACGACTCAAAAGGTTTAAACGACCGTCTAACTCACGTCGTGAAAGTGTCGTAATAGAAAGTTCTAAACTTTATCGAGTTGACCTTAGGGTAGTGGAGGTGATCGAAACAAGCATCACTACGAAAGATTCCGGGTGAACTGAAGTGTAAGGTCCTACAGATCGAGATTCACTCACTAGTGTGGTAGCACAAATAGACGTAGCACTTCTAGCAAAAACATGTCAAGACACATAAGAACGGTGGAGAAGAATTATAGAGGGGGAAGACAATCCAGGTATGGTAAAGACAGGAAATAACTCGGGTAGAAACGTACTTTATAAGGGAACCCTAGAGATTAAAAGAACTTCTCTAGAGATCAGGAAGACAACAAAAGGAAATGAAGAAACGTAACTAGTGATTCCTTCCGAAAGAATAGAGAGGAACGATAAGACACCTCGAGACGTAAGTCTACGAAGATAGAAAGAAAAAGAGGAAACGAAAAGGGAAGAGAAGAAAAGTGTCGATAAACATTACGGAGGAGTCTGTCGGTAAAACGAAAAAACGTAAAGAAAAGGCACCCCTACCAGAACTGGGCAGAGGACATGTTACAGTGGTTGGAGGTAGGTATCAAATAGTCCGTGAGACAGATAGTCTAGATCCGGGAATTTAGATAAAGAGTGAAGGTGACATATTAGTATTCCCTAAACTAAAACCAGTAAGGACTTACCAAATCACCAAAAGGGATCAAAGAAGTTAAATTCAGACTTAAACCGTTATTCCTCAAGTACTTGACTCGGTGTCAGTCGAGGGTCAGAACAAAAACGACTCACATATCTCGAAGAGGTAGAAACCGACGTTTCTTATATTAGTCAGACTAAAGTCACAACTGGTAGACCACTACAGGTACACATCTCAGAAGAGAACACAACAACCTTCTCCCACAAAAGATACTGGTTACGTAAGAGAACCGTTTTGAGATAATCGGAAACGAGACTTCATCGGTATCTGTTATGTATATTCTTTATCCGTACAGAGACAAGGTCATTCAGAATCTAATGTTTTTTCCCTGTCCGACCTAAACTCGATCCCGATACCGCACTTGGTGTGTACCCTGTTGTTTGACCGAGTTTAAACTCTTTCCTCATGTAGTTCGACATATAACAGTGGTACGTATAAATTGAAGATATGTCTCATGTAGTACACTCAACGACCTGACCTACTTAGTGTTCGACCGTAGTTCTATCGGTCCTCTTTATAGTTGTTGGAGTCCATACGTCTGTTATCGTGGGATTACCGTCTTTCGCTTCTACTTGATTTTTCGGAGAACTACTTTCACTTTCTCCTCTCATTTTTTCGACCGAATTTTAAGTTGTAAGTTATTTGATTCTAGTACCGTTAACCAGGGTAGTAAAGTACCGTTCATCTCCTCTTTTTGACCTTCGTCACCGTCTTAAATATAAGAACCCGAGGTTTTAGTGACGTCTACCACTGACGTCGATACTTTAATTTTCTGTGAATGATGAAGCTTCTTTTCAATACTGTTTGGATCTGTCGTATAATTTTTGGTCTCTGTAGTGAAACGGTTGTCTTCAGACAGATCAGTTTCGATACCAAAAAGGGCAGCAGTATATACCTACTCTCTCAACCTGGTATTCTTGCGACTCGTGGTTTCTTGACTACGAAAGTTTGACACCACGACCTCTCCTGAGAACTCTCTGAGAACCCCTCGTTCCTCTAGTTTGGTCAGTTAGGATTTCCTTTAGTTGGGACTTATAAGTAACCTTCCTGACTTCGACTTCGACTTCGACTTCGAGGTTACTAAACCGGTAGACTACACTTCTCAACTGAGTGATCTTTTCTGAGAGTACGACCCTTTCTAACTTCCAACCCCCTCTTCCCCTGTTGTCTCCTACTCTACCAACTTACCGTAGTGATTGAGTTATCTGTACTCAGTCTCGTTTGAGACCCTCTATCACTTCCTGTCCCTTTGGACCGTACGACGGCAAATACCCCAACGTTTCTCAACCTGTGTTGAAGTACTGACGTGTTGT
>SJYO01027916.1:0-488504 GCA_006410555.1 Capra ibex | reverse complement strand
CTGACTCGCTGACTTGACTTACCAGATCACCGAAAGGGATTAAAAGAAGTTAAATTCAGACTTAAACCGTTATTCGTCAAGTACTAGACTTGGTGTCAGTCGAGAGACAGATATGTTGACTGAAGTATCTCGAAGAGGTAGAAACCGACGTTTCTTATATCAGTTGGAGTACAGTCATGACTGGTAGACCACTACAGGTACACATCTCAGTAGAGAACACAATAACCTTCTCCCGTAAACGATACTGGTCACACAAGAGAATCGTTTTAAGACAATTGGAAACGAACCCAAGGAAAACACAAGGTTCCGGTTTAAACGGACAATGAGGTCCATACAGAACTGAAGGATGAAAACGTAAGGTCAGGAGATATTACTTTTCCTGTAGAAAAAACCCACAATGAAGATCTTCTAGAACATCCAGAAGTATCATTGACATGTTGAAGTCGAAGAAGTCGTAATGACCAACCCCGTATCTGAACCTAATGACACTATGACTTACCAAACGGAATCTTTGCTTGTCTCTAGTAAGTCAGTAAAAACTCTGACACAGGTTCATGACTTAAAACCCGAGAAAACAACTGGTACTACCGATGAGGTAAAGAAGATTCCCTAAGAACGGGTGTCATCATCTATATTACCAGTAGACTCAATTTAAGTGGGTAAGGTCAGGTAAAATTAAGTGACTAAGGATTTTACAACTACGAGTGAGAACAGTAGAGGACAAACTGGTGAATGTCAAATGGAACTAAGTACCTGGATTGTAAGGTCCAAGGATACGTTATAACGACAAATGTCGTGACTTGAATGAAGGTAGTGGTCAGTGTAGGTGTTTACCCAAAACAAAAACGAAACCGAGGTAGGGAAGTAAGAAAGGCCTCAATAAAGAGATGAGAAGAGGTCATCGTATAACCGTGGATGGTTGGACCCCTCAAGTCGAAAGTCACAAAATAGAAAAACGGAAAAGTATGACAAGTACCCTAAGAGTTCCGTTCTTACGACTTCACCAAACGGTAAGGGAAGAAGTCCCCTGGTGCAAAACAGTCTTGAGAGGTGGTACTGGATAGACAGAACCCACCGGGGTGTGCCGTACCGAGTATCAACGTGACTCGATCTGTTCCGACACAAGGTACGCTAGTCAAACTAATCAAAAGACACTAACACCAAAAGTAAGACAGACGGGAGACTACCTATTTCTATTCTTCGAATACCTTCGAAGGACTACCCTCTCTGACTGACAACCCCTTTGACCCAGAACAATCTAGTCAGGACCCACAAGTAACCTTCCTGACTACAACTTCGACTCTGAGGTTATGAAACCGGTGGACTACGCTTCTCGACTAAGTAAACTTTTCTGGGACTACGACCCTTTCTAACTTCCGTCCTCCTCTTCCCCTGTTGTCTCCTACTCTACCAACCTACCGTAGTGGCTGAGCTACCTCTACCTAAACCCACCTGAGGTCCTCAACCACTACCTGTCCCTCCGGACCGTACACACCAAGTGTCCCAGCGTTTCTCAGTCTGTACTTGACTTTACTTGACTTGACTCCCCGGTTGGTTCGGATAGTCTAGTGAGTGTATTATTCGTGTTGACTTCCTGGGTGTGTCGAGAGGATCCCCCTAAAGGGTCTCGTATATGGAACCCACTGATCTTTCCTCTCGTGACGATCCCACGTATCCCGCACAGGATATCTCCCGGTGAAGAGGTTTCATCTCTTTGGATTCATTGAATGGTTTATGTATTTTTATGGTTACCGTTGAGCCTGTTTCACTTAGTCGTATCCTTATGTAAAGTCTACTTCCTTAAGACCTTCTCTTTGATTCATTTCGGTTCGTTGGATAGGTTCTTTCTCAAGTCTCATTAGTAGTATTTCTACCAGTCTGAACCTTCTTCTTACCTCCGTGTCTCGTTCTTCTCTCTTCGAACAAAAAACAAAAAAAAAAAGAGAAATTCCAAAAAACAAACAAACAAACAAAACCCAAACCGATGTGGTACACCTGACACCCTAAAATCAAGAGGTTGTTCCCTAATTTGGGTCCGGGAGTCATTGTTCTTGTGTCTTAGGATTAGTGACCTAATGGTGTCTTAAGGGTCCTCTATTAAAAAAATTCTCAATCTTTTATATTTCTTGTTGGTTTGTCTGTACTTGTTATGTTATTGATTTCATTTTTTAAGTGGTCCTCTGATTTTATGTGTCTTCTCGTTTGGTCATTCGACCTTCCGTCTTATCACTTTTAGTAACGACACCTAGTCTTTTTTTCTTACTTTTCTTTACTCTTGTCAAATTCTCTGGGGACCCCATTGTAGTTCGTTTTATTATAAGTGTAATATCCCCAGGTTCCTCTTTCAACAGTTCTTGTGTAGACTCCTGTTTTAGCGACTTTTGAAAGTACTGTGTCCTTTCCTTTATCAGTGGGTTTAGGTTCTTCGTGTCTCACAGGGTAAGTCCTAATTAGGATTTTCTTGTGTGGTTCTGTGTGACATTAATTTTACTCTTTTTCTCTGTCACACTTTTCGTCGTTCCCTTTTCGTCGTTTGCCATATGTTCCCTTGACGGTATTTTGAGTCGAATGAAAAATCGTCTTTAAGACGTCTGGTCTTCCCTCACCGTAGTAGATAAATTTCACTACTTTCCCTTTTTGGATGTTCTTATGAGATGGTCGTTCCGAGACTAAGTCTGGACGACTTCTCTAATTTTCGAAATATCCGTAGTTTTAGATCCGCTGAAGTCGTGGTGGTTTGGTCGAAATGTTGTTTACAAGTTCCTTGAAGAGATCCGTTTTTTCTTTTCCGGCGTTGATCTTTGTCCTTTGATGTTTTACTTTTTCAAGTGGTCATTTCGTTTGTATGTCATTTCCATCCTTTCTTAGGTGTGTGTTTTGGTCATCCTTTTAATTTTCCGTTTTACCATTTTAGTAGACATAGGTGTTCGTGAATTCACTTTCACTTTCACTTCAGTGAGTCAGCAGAGGCTGAGAAACGCTGGGACACCTGACATCGGGTGATCTGAGGAGGCACGTATCCTAAGAGGTCCGTTCTCATAACCTCACCCAACGGTAAAAGAAGAGGTCCCCTAGAAGGACTGGGTCCCTAACTTGGGTCCAGAGGGTGTAACGTCCGTCTCCGAAATTGGAGACTCGGTTCCCTATGTATTTTGTTAGTCTATATTTTATGCTGTAGTCTTTGTCATTAGTACTCCCCTCATCTCACTCTTACGTCCCGAAAATTTAAGTAAACTTTAATTTTGTAGCCGTTGAATTTTGTAAGTTATATACATATACATACACATAATATTTATATATATATATGTGTGTATGTGTATATGTTAGTAGAGAGAGAGAGTCTCTCTCTGACGACGTCCTTTTGGAGGACCATTGTCGTTTGGTTTTTAGATTTTATCTATGTGTGTGTTTTTTCTTGTTCCTTTACACAGGAAATGTTAATCCCAATTTGCACCGTGAATCCGACGTCAGGTACCCCAGCGACTCCCAGCCTGTGCTGACTCGCTGAAGTGAAAGTACGTGACCTCTTCCTTTACCGTCGGGCGAGGTCACAAGAACGGACCTCTTAGGGTCCCTGCCCCCTCGGACCACCCGACGGCAGATACCCCAGCGTGTCTCAGCCTGCGCTGACTTCGCTGAATCGTCGTCGTCATCATACCGTGAATATCATTAGTTTAATGTTCACTTCTCAATTACAGATAGGAAGACTTTGATAAGGACTTTCAACGTCTCCTTCCTTGTAGAGGCCTGAGTAGGATACTCCAGAGGCAGTGGGACTATGGTTTTAGTCTGTCCCTAGGGTGTCCCTTTCTTTTAGTATCTGGTTATGGGGACTACTTGTAGTCACGTGTGCAAGAGTTGTTTTGTAATCGTTTGGTTTAAGTTGTGGTAATAGTTCACCCTAAATCAGACCATTAATTTCCTACTAAGTTGTGAGTGTTTTAGTTACGATATATGGTGTAATTGTGTTACTTCTTATTTTTAGTATATTAGTAACTATCTACGTCTTTTCCGTAACAGTCTTAAGTTATAGATTACTAATTTTTTGAGTTGTTTCACCGAAATCTCCGTTGGTATGGAGTTATATTATTTCCAGTACATATTGTTCGGGTGTCGATTGTAATATGAATTATTGTTTTTCGATTTCAAAAGGGGATTCTAGTCCTTATCCTATTGCTATGAGTAAGAGTGGTGAAAATAAGATCATACCCTTCAAGATCGGTCTCGTGAATCCGTTCTTTTTATTTTCCATATGTTTAACCTTTCCTTCTTCATTTTTGATTTTGACAGTACTAGTGTATGTATATTGTATATACGAATCGTGCATATACACGATTTAGCGAAGTCAGCACAGGCTGAGTAACGTTGGGACATGTGACATCGGGTGTTCCTAGGAGACAGGTATTCTAAGAGGTCCGTTCTTATGACCTCACCCAACGGTACGGGAAGAGGTCCCTAGAAGAGGTGGGTCCCTATTTTGGGTATAGAGAATACAGAGGACGTAACTGTCCACCAAAGAAATGGTGATTACGGTGAACCCTTTAAATATGTGTATATGTATGTATTTAGGATTTTTGAAATAGTGATTTGACAATCGTATTTATGTCATTTCAACACCCTATATTTTAGTTATATGTTTTTGACAAGTAAAGATATGTGATTACTACTTGATAGTCTCTTTAATTCTTTTATTAAGGTAAATGTTGACCTAGTTTTTCTTATTTTGTGGATCCTTATTTAAATTGATTCCTACATTTTCTGTAGGTGTGACCTTTGAGATTCTATAACCACTTTCTTTAATTTCTGTATTTGTTTACATTTCTATAAGACACGAGTACCTGACCTTCTTAAGTATAGAAATTTTACAGGTGTAATGGTTTCGTTAGATGTCTAAGTTACGTTAGGGATAGTTTTAAGGTCACCGTAAAAAGTCTCTTTATCTTATATATTAGGGTTTTAAGTTTCCTTGGGTATTTACTGGGACTCGTCAGTGTCGTCAGAACTCCTTCTTGTCTTTTCGACCTCCTAGTACACAAGACTAAAGTTTTATACAATGTTTCGACATCATTAGTTTTGTTATGTCATAATAATATTTTTGTCTGTGTGTACAGCTACCTTGTCTTGTCTGTCACGTCTCTTTATGTGTGCGGGTATGTATACACACGAACGTACGACTCAGCGAAGTCAACACAGGTTGAAAAATGCTGAGATACCTGACATCGGACGGTCCGAGGAGACGGGTACCCCAAGAGGTCCGTTCTTATTACCTCACCCAACGGTTCGGGCGGATTTCCCTACCTTAGACGTAGAGAATACAGAGGACGTAACCACGGTGGACCCCTCGGGTGTGTATCTATGTGGTAGTTAACATATGTCACACTGCTCCTGTCGGAGAAGTTCTTTGCCACGACCCTTTTGACCTGTCGGTGTGCGTTTTCTTACTTTGACCTGGTGACATATGGTAGGGACCTCTATCGAGTTCGTTTTTTACCTAGTTTCTGAACTTACATTCTGGACTTTGGTAATTTGAAGGTCTTCTTTTGTGTCTGTCATTCGAACAACTGTANTACCTGACATCGGACGGTCCGAGGAGACGGGTACCCCAAGAGGTCCGTTCTTATTACCTCACCCAACGGTTCGGGCGGATTTCCCTACCTTAGACGTATAGAATACAGAGGACGTAACCACGGTGGACCCCTCGGGTGTGTATCTATGTGGTAGTTAACATATGTCACACTGCTCCTGTCGGAGAAGTTCTTTACCACGACCCTTTTGACCTGTCGGTGTGCGTTTTCTTACTTTGACCTGGTGACATATGGTAGGGACCTTTATCGAGTTCGTTTTTTACCTAGTTTCTGAACTTACATTCTGGACTTTGGTAATTTGAAGGTCTTCTTTTGTGTCTGTCATTCGAACAACTGTAATCAAACGGTTATTAAAACATCTAAACTAGGGTTTTCGTTTTTATTCGTGCACCCTGATGTAGTTTGATTTTTTGAAGTTTTTTTTTTTTTTTGATTTCTTGAAGATGTGTCGTTTCCTTCGGTAGTTGTTTTAGTTTTTCATCGGATATTTAGCCTCTTTTGTCAACGTTTAGTAAATGGACTCTTCTCCGATTATGGGTTTTATGTATTTCTTGATAATGTTGAGTTATCGTTTATTTCTCTTTGTTGAGACAATTATTTTTCTTTTATCCGTTTCCTAGACTTGTCTGTAAAAAGGTTTCTACTGAGAGTACCGGTTGTCCATATACTTTTTCACGAGTTACAGTGATTAATCTCTTTATGTTTAATTTTGGTGTCACCCTATAGTGACACGATCTTACTGATGGTTTTTCTTTATGCACACCCTCTCCTACACCTCTTTTCCCTTGCGAACACGTGATAACCACCCTTACAATTTAACCAAATAGGTCATGTCTTTTGTTATACCTCGCAGGAGTCTTTTGACTTTTAATAAAATTAATTTTAATAATTTTGAGGTCGTTAAGGTGAAGATCTATAAATAGGTTTGTTTTACTTTTATCATTAATTTTTTCTATATACGGGAGGGATAGGTCTCTTTACAGTCGAGGTAAAAGGGTCTTCAGAACGTAAATGTTATTCAGTCCCGAAAGTCAGTCACACTTTCGACAGTTGAGAGAACTAAGACCACATACATGAATTAAGTTTCATAGATTTGGATACGTCATTAGACGAGAAAGGAACAGGGAAGGGGGAGACTGACATTTTCAGAGGGTAAAACAAGTCAAGGAACCTCGAGTAAAGATAAACGATAAACCCTACAACGAACTAAGTACTATACAACTTATTTGGGTTATTCTAGAAATTTTTAATTTTTTTCATAGATTTGGGCATCAGATTAGACATACACGACAGAATTGACAATTAACACAATGACCACTAAAATAGAATGAACTTCTAACTAAGTAAAAAGTTAAACTATGTTCATTAAAAAAAAGGAATTTTTTATTCTGTCCGTTAAGGTACAAGTAACGTCGTAAGAATGTTATGAGTCCTGTACCTTTGTCGGATGTACAGGTGGTTACCTACTTACTTATTTCCTTTACCATATATATGGTATATATGCGTCATCCCATAATAAGTCGATGTTTTCTACTTTAAAACGATAGACGTCGTTGTAATTACATGGAATGTCCGTAATATGATTCACTTTATCTCTTTCTGTTTACGACATACTAAGAATAAATACACACTTTATATATTTTGTTTTGGTTTTTTTTTTTTTTGTCTTGAGTTTCAATGTCTCTTTTCTAACCCTCAATGAACTCCACTCCCAGCCTCCACCCTCTTTACTCACTTTCCCCAGTTTTCCATGTCTAAGGGTGAAGATTTTATTTATGTATTACACATAAAAATTAACTTAATTTCAACTGAATATTAGAACACAATCAAAGACCACGTGTCGTTTCACTAAGTCAATGTGTGTGTATACGTAAGAAAAGGTATGACAAAAGGTTATACCAAATAGTGTCCGATGACTTATGTCAAGGGAGACGATGTGTGTCATCCTGGAACGACAAAATAGGTAGGACGTGATTATCAAACGCAGACAGTTAGGGTCTAAAAAGAGACTCATTCGATAGTTGATCTTCCAATAGTCCCGGGTGTCAAACACCAAATTGTTCGGACGGTCCACTAAGACTACGTATGCGTCCAAACTNCCGATGACTTATGTCAAGGGAGACGATGTGTGTCATCCTGGAACGACAAAATAGGTAGGACGTGATTATCAAACGCAGACAGTTAGGGTCTAAAAAGAGACTCATTCGATAGTTGATCTTCCAACAGTCCCGGGTGTCAAACACCAAATTGTTCGGACGGTCCACTAAGACTACGTATGCG
The DNA here is from genome assembly GCA_006410555.1 of Capra ibex. Classification (NCBI taxonomy): domain Eukaryota; kingdom Metazoa; phylum Chordata; class Mammalia; order Artiodactyla; family Bovidae; genus Capra; species Capra ibex. The sequence goes on along the minus strand of SJYO01027916.1, from coordinate 480,639 downwards.
TCCAAACTGTGACGACCACATTTTGTGTCCCCCTTTATCAATTTCCCGTTAAGGAGGGGATGGGGGTGAATCGTTGGTGTTAAGACAAGAGATAGACACTCGAACAAAGACAAAGTATTTCAAGTAGACACAGGATAAAATCTAAGGTGTATATTCACTCTAGTGTACCAGACAGAAAGAGAACAACTTTTTACACCCTGTGAAGTGTCTAAACTCACAGTAGGAACGTGCCTCCAGTACGACTAGAGATAGATATAACAAGGTTAAAATCATGTCTACGACGACGTCGTTCGTGGTCAGAAAACAAATTTGTGTAAGAAGTTGGAAAGTACTGTAGACTTCCCGACAAAAGAGGAGAGAAGTGTCCTCGATGGGTAACATTGACCATTATTGGAAAAAGAATTTTTGTCTCCTTTTTGATCGTAAAAGGTTCGGTAGATGGGGAGAACAAAAATTTAAACAGATGACAATGTCAGAACTCTTACGAACGGTAAATAGAAAATCTAATGAGTGTTTGACGTAAGAGAAATCGGGATGATGTATGTAAAGTGTGACCTACAAAATAGGAGTCAAGATCCGTTGGTTTACTGCACCATTTGCGAGTCTATGAATCCTTTGGATGACGGTCAAAGTTCTTGAAAGAGACTCATTCGCCTCTCTCTAATGTTAATTCGACGATACACCTCGAAAATTTTTCTTTTTAAAGTTGTCTTTTAATATCGGCGTCACTTGAGAACTAATAAGTATCTTACTTTGACGTACTTATTAACTTTAGGTGGTCAATAAGATTATGTTAGACGGAGTGAGACTTAGGTAAGTCCAACGACGTTGTTTCATTGGTATCTGACTCCCCGAATTTTGTTGTCTTTAGATAAAGAGTGCAAAGACCTCCGACGTTTACACTCTAGTCCCACCTTATCATACCACACCCGGACGAAGACCCAACGTCTACGTAGTGTAGAAGAACACCACCTCCTCCGTTCTCTCACGAGGGCCGGAAAAAATTCTTACGAGAGGTAAGAGTTCCTCCAGGAAAGGTAGGAGTGCTCCAGTACTACGTTAGTCGAGAGTTTCCGAGGTGAGGATTGTCGTAGTGCGATCCTTAATCCAAAGTCGTATTCTTAAAACCTCCCTGTTTAAGTCTGGAAGACACGGTAAGCGGGAATAAAGGAGGAAATTAGGGGAGAGGACATTAAGTTTTGAGACTAGTAGGTCTAAAACCTTTCCACTGTACTGTCATTTTAGGTAACAACATCAATCTTTTTTCTAATAACAAATGTTTCGTTTACGTAGGCATACTTATTAATACCCTTACGTGTAATCTTGGGTGAGTATGTATGTTTATACACGCAGGACCCTTAATAAGTCATCGGAAAAAATTTAAGTCGACTTTTTATTTTCGTCTATAATCTAACTTTGGCACAAGTCTCTTTTCGTAACAGATAAATAAATAAATTAAAAACCACATGAGACACCGTACACCCTAGATCAAGGGACTAGTCCCTTGTTTGGGGTCGGACGACGTAATCCTTCCTCGACTCAGAATTGGTGTCCGGGTGGTCCCTTCGGGGTCTTTTCGTAAAAAAAAAATTTCGTTAGGAAAACAGTTTATGTTTGTAGTCAAACTTTCTACATAACTTTTGAGTTCTTACTCCTAGTCATCCTCTGTGGACACGGGTCAATCGTAGTCATATTTTGTGACGAAGTGTTCTACGCACAGGACGGGTGGGTCTCGTCGTAGTCATGGTGACACGTGGACAATCTTTACCTTTATAAATCGGGACAGGATCTCGATAGTTGATCTTCCAACAGTCCCGGGTGTCAAACACCAAATTGTTCGGACGGTCCACTAAGACTACGTATGCGTCCAAACTCTTGACGACCACATTTTGTGTCCCCCTTTATCAATTTCCCGTTACGAAGTAGTATGGATTAAATGTAATGAGATTAAGATTTATCGGTACCCTAAAACGGTGGACGTCAAATCGATACTAAAACGTTTCACTTTTGATATTCTAGATCACATTTCTTTCCGTACATACTACGAGACGATAGTTTTATTAGGAACTAGATTCGTACAAGACAAGTGACGAGATGCAGACTCAGTAGTCCCGACTTAAGGTTCTGCAATTTTGTGGGTTGGGAAGAATAGGGAGGGAAGGAGGAGACGAAGGGGTGTGGAGGGAGGTCTGAAGAGATACAGGTGTCAGAAACTGTTACTCAAAGTCAAAGTCAAAGAGTCTTAAACACTTTGATATTGACTACTTGTCACTTTAAAGGTTTCGATTTATCAAATTTTATTTTCCCCCCCGAAAATAGACATCGGACTTATAAGTCAAGTCGTTAGATATTTCTCAAGGTAAGAAAATAAGATCCGAATAAATGTTAAGAAGTCGTATAAACGTTCATAAAAAGGAAAACTTACACAAACAACCCCAGTTATATACTACGGAAATTCTCTTTTATTAACGGTAACAAATAGTTTCTCCGTATTCTATGTTAATATTTTTGTTATCGTATCAGTAGTAATTTCTCGAGAAATTTTTAAATATTTAGGTACTTCGACCTAAGGGAAGATTGTAGTGATTTATAACCCCTTCCGTTATGTAACTTAATCTTTGTAACCCTACGTACGAAAAGAGAGGGAAAAGAACTTAGATGTTCGACAGAAAATAATATTACTCATTTCGTTTATTTGTGACTACTAGTGTGTTACTTGACAACGAATTAAAACATGACAACCTTGAGAGAGATCGTGACACCAAGACCAGAAACAACGTATAATCTTAGTGGACCCCTCGAAAATTTTGATTGTCACTTACGGGTCCGACATAAGGTCTTGTTAATTTATTTTTAGAGATCCCACTTTTGGTCTATGGTGACAAAAAATTTAGAAGAGGTGGATTCAGGTCCCGTCAGTTCCAACTCTTGGTGGCAAGTTCAAATAGTTCAGGAAAAATATGTTTCCTAAGACAGGGTGAGGTCGCAAGAACGGACCTCTTAGGGTCCCTACCCCCTCGGACTACCCGACGGTAGAGACCCCAGTGTGTCTCAACCTGTGCTGACTTCGCTGCGTCGTCGTCGTCGTCGTCGTCGTTGTACTTTGTATCCTAGACTCCTGTACGTACTCCAAGGATAAACACTAATAATAGGTAAAGATTTAGGAATCGAGTGTTGATAAAGTGTAGTGAAGTAAATAAGTTTTTAGAAGTCCCCAATACTTTTTAATTAAGTTTTAACTGGGGTTTTTTGGGGTGGATTTGTATTCTCGATTTTATGAAATTTTTTTTTTCCTACTAACCCTAATCGTATATATCTGATAACTAAGAGACATATTTTATCTATTGATTACTCTTGGATGGCATATCGAGTCCCTTGGGATGAGTCACTAGACGCCGCTAGATTTACCCTTCCTTTGTATTTTTTCTCTCCTATATACATATGTACCCCGAAGGGACAACCGAGTCTCTCATTTCTTAGACGGTCGTTACACCCTTCGGACCCAAGCTAGGGACCCAGCCCTTCTAGGGGACCTCTTCCCTTACCGTTGGGTGAGGTCATGAGAACGGACCTCTTAGGGTACCTGTCTCCTTGGACCACCCGATGTCAGGTACCCCAGTGTTTCTCAACCTGTCCTGACTCGCTGATTGTAATTGATTAAGATACAGATGTATTTCGACTAAATGAAATGACATGTCATCTTTGATTATGTTGTAACATTTCGTTACTATCAGGTTATTTTTAATTAAAATTTTTATACTGTTTTCGAAGTACTATAACTTAAACCGTTACTAAACAACCTATACTGTGGTTTTCGTGTCCCTTGTCTCACTTTTATCTATTCGACCTGATGTCGGTTTAAATTTTGAAGACACGTAGTTTCCTGTGTTAGTTGTCTCACTTTCCGTTGGATGTCCCTTAAGGGTCTACCAGGTCCCTAATCCTGAGGTGTGAAAGTGACGGCTCCCTGGTCCAAGTTGGTGACGTCCCTTGATTCTCCGGTGTTCCCCGTGTTGTGTCGGGGTTTGTGTTCGTTGGATGTCTTACTCTTTTATAAATGTTTAATATGTGGACTATTTCCCGATTATAGGTCTGATATTTTTCCAGACGAGATACCTCTTCCCTTACCGTGAGGGGGGGAGGGGTCATGAGAACGGACCCTTTAGGGCACCTGTCTCCTCGGACCACCCGATGTCAGGTACCCCAGGGTTTCTCAGCCCGTGCTGACCCTCGTCGTCCACGACCGGTCTCCGGGGTCTTGAAAACTACCGTCCCGGCCTTGACACAGACTCCTGAGGGTCGAGGGTCCGGAAAACTAGGACCGGAGAGAGTGATCTGTTCGCACACCTTTTCCTTTTTGGTAAAGGGGCCACCGAATCACTTCTTAGGTGGACGGTCACGTCCTCTGAGCCCAAGCTAGGGACCAGGTCCTTCTAGGGTGTACGGAGCTTCGTCGGTTCGGGAACCCGGACACGAGATCTCGGGCCCTCGGTGTTGATGGCTCGGTGCACGACGTTGAAGACTTCGGGCACGAGGGATTTCGGATACGAGACGTCGTTCTCTTCGGTGGTGTCATTCGTCGGGTGCCTGTGCCGACCTCGCGTCGGGGACGAGTGGTGCTGATCCCTCTTCGGGCACGTCCTTGCTCCTTGAGTGTGTCGGTGTTTGTTTGTTTCGTAAATCCTTTTTTCTTAGCGAGATTGACTTGCTGTCTTTTTGGTAGACTAATGAATCTTTGCCCGGTTCTTGAATTAGTCTGCGAAGAGGTTTTTTCTACAAGTTCACCGGTCGTTCGTGTACTTTTTCTTCGAGTCGTAGTGATTAGTAATCCCTTTACGTTTAGTTTTGGTGTTGTTTTATGGTGGAGTGGAGCAATCCTATCGCTGATATTTTTGTAACAAAATTTCTTTCATTGTACAACCGTTCCTACACCTTTGTGACCTCGTGTATTTGACAACTATCCTTACATTTTGCCATACCGACGACACTTCTTCAAACCACCAAGGAGTTTTTTAATTTTTAGCATACTAAAACGTTAGGTGTAGACACATATCTGAGTTTTCTTAACTTTCGTCCTAGACTTTTTCTATAAACATACGGATAACGGTGTCCTCGTGACGAGTTTTCGTGGTTGTCCAACCTTCGTTGAGTTTGTAGGTAGTAGACTACTTGCCTATTTGTCTGACCCTTTCCACGAGCAAATACAACACTCATGTGTCGTCTGAGTTTTCTTATAGTAATAATCGTATAATCGTGACGTGATATAATCGTAACAATTACCTGAAGGGTCCACCGTAATCACCAATTCTTGGGTGACCGGTTACACCCTCTGAATTCTCCGAGTCTAAGCTAAGGACCCAGTCTTTCTAGGGGACCTCCTCCCGTATCGTTGGGCGAGGTCATGAGAACGGACCTCTTAGGGCCCCTGTCTCGTCGGACCGCCCGGCGTCACGTACCCCAGAGTCTCGGCCTGGGCTGACGCCGCTGAATCGTGCGCACGAGACGACGTTATCGTGGATGATAATTAACGCACGAGTGACAGGCGAGACATACTACGAGACGCAAACACCGCCGGGTCCGCGAGGAGCGTCTAGAGGTTGGTGTGACTAGTCAATGACCCGAGCCTTTACTACAGAACGAGCCCGGGTCGAAGAGGTCCGACAAGGGTCAAGTGCGGACTCGTGTCAATCTCTAGGCTTCCGTTCGGGTCAGCACCTCTACGGACTGAAGGAGAGTGTCCGTTGTTTGACCGACCTCCGAAGGGGTCGACGGAACGGTTTGGAATGCATCGGACGTGCCATCAGATCCTACGAAGGTAGTCGGACGGAAGGAAGAGACGGAATGAGTGGTAGTCTGACCCGCAGCACAGACTGGCGAGAGGGGTCGGAAGAGTCGAGGGAGAGATAGAAGAGAGTATCTTTCTTTTGACTTTTTATTAGGAACGTACAACGCGGGACGCAGAGCGTCCTGGAGTGTGTTATTTACGTAATAAAACCAGTTACGAATATTTCTGTTAGTCTGGTCCCAGTAGAGATGGAATATTCACTCTTTTAACTTCAAAGGTCTCTAGTCTTTGAGTAGTCACCACCTTAATCCTAAACTTGACATCAGACTGAGATTTTGGTTCTGGAGTTAGTCATGTACTTATTGTGTTTATCATTACATTTACCAAGGAAATAAATGATTTATACACACACACACAAAATAAACCTTTCTTACAAGATTTATATCTTTTGATGTCTCTGGTCATATTATTTATAGGTGTATGGATACCGAGTGTTAATTGTGAATTATTTTGTAAGTTGGTAGTGTCTTGTGGGTCGGGGTCCGGGCACAGGAAAGGAGAGAGGGGTGTCTCTGATAAAATACTAAAAAGACACAGGAAGGTAAAGTGCAAAAGTTATGAATATTATGCATGAAAGCATAAAATTTTTTATATAACAAAACACATAGAGGTTTAAAATATAATTACTTACGTATGAAGACCTTCAGAAGAAACGTCGGACGAAAAATTTGGTATCTGACTAGAAATTTTAACCAAGTACAATGATCAAGTGAAAAGATTTGGTCACCAAGGGTCGTCCTCCGTTAAAACGGAGGGGTCCCCTGTAAACCCCTCTACAAAAACCAAAAGTATTGCTCCCTCCTCCTTCTTCTCGATGACCGTAGTCCACCGATCTCCGGTCCCTACGTCGATCTGCAGGAAGTCGCGGTACTACTCCTTGATGGACCAGATTGTGCAGTCATTACGGTTCCGACTCTTTGGGACTAGATTTAGTCACTAAGAGTTTCACACCAGTGCCTGGTCGTTGCGGTCGTAGTGGACCGCTGGACAAGGTCACGTTTAAGGTCCTGGAGTGGAGAGTACGTCACTTAGTCTATAAATCTCCCATCTGGGTCGTAGATACCAAATTGTTTGGGAGGTCCACTAAGACTATGTGAGCTTTCACTCCTTGTGACCAGATTTGATAAATTATCGTAAGTCAGCATATCTTTGTGGAGCTAATTGAATAGAACCTCGGTGAAGTGTTATTGCAAGGACATAAACAAGAGACCTGACACTACCAGGAAACAGAAGGATGTGACGCGGTCTTTTTGTGTTCGAGTTTACCTATTAAGTCATCGTTATTTGTAGATAACTTACGACTGGTCTAACACCGTAATAAAATTTACAAAAAGTAGATACTTAATACGACATACCGTTTTGGTTATGTCATAACATTTCATTTTATTTCATTTTTATTTTTAATTTTTTTTTTTCAATACGTATTCTTGGGTCCCTCATCCACGGTCAAAATAGGTTAAAGTGTCGACTCATATATTCTTCAATTCATTAAACAAGTTCCAGTGTGTCGTTTCACAGACCGACTCGGTCCTAACCTTAGGTCAGACAGGTCCTGATGTCGGACAAAGGAATTATCATGTTGATGAGAGTCTTTGTATGTCCTGTGATAAGACCGAATTCCAAGTCTTTGGTCATTTTACAGAGCACGTAGGTTTGTGGATTGTAGATTGTTTTCAACCGCGCTCTTACTCTCTTTTCCCACGTCACTTCTACCGTAGATTAGATGTAAACCGTACGAAGGTCGACATTCTTCGGAGTAGAATGGATTTATGGAGTATCGTGGACGAGATCGGTATATACGTCCGTAAAAGTGAACATAGTGACTTCACACTTGGTGTTGTATTTTAAACCTCCTCCTTGGACCGAGGAGTTGTGAAAAAAATCTAATTTTGGTCCTAAATTATAGTCCAACTGAAGGTGAGATTCGTATACTTTTTTATCTATGATTTTAAAATTATCATAAAAAATTTACCTACACTCTCAACCTGACACTTCTTCCGACTCACGGCTTCTTAACTACGAAAACTTGACACCACAACCTCTTCTGAGAACTCTCAGGGAACCTGACGTTCCTCTAGGTTGGTCAGGTAAGACTTCCTCTAGTCAGGACCCACAAGAAACCTTCCTGACTACGACTTCGACTTTGAGGTTATGAAACCGGTGGAGGACGATTCTCAACTGAGTAACCTTTTCTGAGACTACGACCCTCCCTAACCCCCGTCCTCCTCTTCCCCTGCTATCTCCTACTCTACCGACCTACCGTAGTGCCTGAGCTACCTGCACTCAGACTCACTTGAGGCCCTCAATCACTACCTGTCCCTCCGGACCGTGCGACGCTAAGTACCCCAGCGTTTCTCAGCCTGTGTTGACTCGTTGACTTGACTTGACTTCACTTTCTTTTTTTTTTTGTTGATTTATTACTGAAAATTTGGAAAAGACATCAAAATTGAAAAGAACTCACAGTGTAACCTAAGACTACACAATACATTGGAAGCCACTGAAAGTAGGGTTCATAATTATAAATCTTACGGTGATCCGTACCTAGGATAGTCCGGACTTTCGTACCGAAGAGAGGAATTTCTTCCTCGATGACCATAGAACCCACCCTATTAAGAAGTAATGTGTCTTGAGAGGACGTGTGACGTTATTCGAATTATAGGGACGAGGGGTTGGCTCTCACAACGGTCCTCACAAGGGTCAATGTACTGTTGGTTTTTACGAGGGTGAGTAAAGACTTGTAGGGGATTACAGAACTATGAGTTTCACACCGGAAACCTAGTCGACGTAGTTGTAACCTCTCTATCGATCTCTACACTTTCCGACCTGGGTGAGATTTGGATCCCTTAAACTTTGTAAACTTGTTCTAGAGACCACAAAACATTTGTTTACTTTCGAACTCTTTCTCGTATCCTGGTGGTCGACTCTTGGTAAAGGGATCTCTTTGAGACGGACTATAGTCCTCCATCCATCTTTTCACAAATCTGACCTCTGTAATTTCAAGATAAAGAATGACTTTTAGACATCGAATTTCTCTGTCGTAAAGACTTTTTACCTCGACTGTAGGTCACTCACCGTCTCAGTTTACCATCTACTCGTGTCCCGGTTGTTTTAACAGACGTGGGGAGTTTCGTAGACCGGATATCCTATATATTCAGGATGTGTACCCTGATATATATAACTATATATCAGGATATATATGACTATATACCCCGAAGGGTCACCACGATCTCCGTTTCTCGGACAGACGGTTACTTCCTCAACATTCTTTACACCCAAGCTAGGGACCCAGTCCTTCTAGGGGACCTCCTCCCGTACCGTTGAGTGAGGTCATAAGTATGCATCTCTTAGGGTACCTGTTCTCTCAGATCGTCCGATGACAGGTATCTCAGCGTTTCTCAGTCTGTCCTGACTTCACTGAATCACGTGTGTGTGTGTGGATCTATATACAGTTATGTGACGAAAAAGACAAAATTTTATAAGAATTGACCCCCAGACACTTACCCAATGACTTCACGGTCCGATAACTAGGAAAGTCTGAAAACCCGTTTGTTTACCTCGGACTCTTCGGGTCTCTGGGGCCGACCAGTGGAGATTGGAACTTACTGAACAGAATAAGTGGAATCACACAATTACTAGTAAAGATATACACGGAACTAAATTTTTTTTTTATGAACCTTAACAACAATAACCGTTACTCTTCAATGACTTCTAAACAAACGAAGAAACAAACTAAAATTTAACACCATTTTGTTTGTGTGTGCTGTATTTTAAAGGGTGGAATTGGTAAAGATGTGAATGTCGAGTCATCCCAATTTCTATAAGTGTAACAACACGTTCGTTAGTGGTTTTGAGGAAAGTAGAACGTTTTAATTTTAGATATAATCAAATTTTTTTGTTAGGAATGAAGGGGGTCAGGGACCGTTGGACATAAGACAAAAGTCAGAGAGACCTAAAATGAAGAGATCCTTGGAGTATACAACAATAACGACAAATCAGCGATTCAGTACAGACTGACAACACTGGGGTGCCTGACATCGGACGGTCCGAGGAGACCGGTACCCTAAAAAGTTCCGTTCTTTTGACCTCACCCAACGGTACGGGAGGAGGTCCCCTAGAAGGGCTGGGTCCCTAACTTACGCTCAGAGGACGTGACCGTCCGTCGAAGAAATGGTGACTCGGTGGTCCCTTTGGGTCCTTGGAGTGTATCAGAGACCGAATAAAGTGAGTCCTATTCTAGAAGGTCTAAGTAAGTACGGGGTTCGTACACTATCTCGAAAGTCCTGACTTAAAAAAATTTCCTTTCTAATTTCAAAGGGAGGATTTTTGATTAAGTACCACCAATCGTAGGAGTATCAACGTCGTCCTGTGTCACCAGATCTTCTTCGTCTTCTAATCTTATCAGAGCTGCGAACTACACTACTAAAGGGTACCTTCTTTCTGTGACACGAAGAAGAAACTTGGGTCTTCAGAGGTTTAACTGTCACGTCAGTCATTAGTGAACAAAAGAATGTCCTTTGAAGTCAGAACATCAAGATAAGTCTAGTCCATCTTTCAAGGACCATCAACGTCACATTCTCGGACGTTGAAGAATTGGTCCTTCGACGGTTCACAGGATCGCTAGGACGAGTGACTAAAGACGTAAACTTTCCCGCACCACAGACATACTTCGTTTTGACCTACGGAGTTTTGCGTCTTACCTTAAACTAAGTCTCAGAGCCAAGGAAGTGGTATAAACTAACTCAAACAAGTACTGCTGAATGTTTGAATGGGAAAGTCTTATGTGTAACATCATTACAAGTAGGTAGTTTGCCGATCAAAATAAAGGAGAAAATAGTACTTCTCTTATCTTAAAAAGAGTTCACTACTAAGTGTCGATTACATTAATAGAGATTTCGGAACCTCTGTCTGTGGACACTTATGACTATAGCACCAGAACTTTCTCCATCAACGATTAAAAAAACTGACTAACCAACCGAGCAGACGGTTCATCGCCGACTTACCCGTTTACGTAAAGAGACCTTTGTCTTTAAGAAGAGTGATCCAATGGGAAATAGAATTCTGAGAGTATACAAATAAGAAGAAGGGCAAATATTTATGTAAATTTTATAGGTGGTGCCCACTTTTTTCAAAATTCTCAAACGATTTGATAAGTGATTCGATAATGGTCAATAAATTTTTTTTTTATTGACTCATCTCAAGTTTCGAGGCTTTCGTGGATGACTCTAAGGTAGTAAAAACCTTTACGTATTAATAAATTAGTAAATATTTTATTGACTTGAACTATCCAAAGTCACAAGTGAGCTCGTTTAAGTTAAGTGCAGTACTATTCTCCATGTCAAAATATAAACGTCGAGACTTACCCGTAAAATTAAAAACAGGAATTACAAGTAATTAATGATAGTAAAAACGATGGAAAGAAAAGTAAATTTGTAAAGGATTTCAAGATCTTGAACATTTCAGTTCTGTAATTCTCTTTCGGAAGGGGTTTTATTTGAAAATTTTATCAGGAAAGGTCCTAGGGGTACACATTACTGAGTGATAATTCGATCTTTAAAATTGAATAATTTATATTAATCCAATCGTTTTAATTCGTAAGGTATTATGACAAAAGGACTTAAAGTAATGAATCAACGGACCTTTAGACACTTTCGTTCTCTTGTTACATTCGGATTTTATGTATATTTCGAAACAGATCGTACCTGATGGTTTGTTATTTTTATGAATTATTGACAAATCTCGAAATGTCGAACTTCGTGAAAGTGTCTCATTCATTATTCCTGATTGATCCTTAATAGAAAAAAAAAATTTTTTTATTCGTTAAGAGTTTCTTACATAACAACAAGTTTCTATGCTTCGGAGACGATTTACATTTAATTCTTAGACCCCTGGTAATCTTCCCATTTGAACCTGAAGAGACCACCGGGTTACCGATTCTGAGTGGGAGAGTTACGTCCCCCGGACCCAAGTTCGGGACCAGTCCCTTGATCTAGGGTGTACGCCGTTGACTTTTGGCACCCACGACGTCGTTTCTGACCTCTAGGGGAAACACGTCTTTCATTCTAGACCACGTCGGTTCAAACAAACGAACAAAAAACAAAAACAAAAAAAAAATTAAAAATAAAAATGAAATAAAATGAAATGTCATGACATAACAAAGAAAAAAAAAAAAATTTCCCGTTCGAAACGAAACTTCTATGATTTTTTGTGGGTTCCCCGAAGACAAAGGTATGTTCTACCTTATTTCCGCTGAAGTAAATAAGAGAATGGGTTTTCAGGGGTTTCTTTCTTTTTTCCATTTTAAATTGTACTTAAGGGTTCCGTTACCTGTAATCCGTTACTTCATTTTACCAGGAACCTTGTATCTTTTGTTCCCTACGTTCGGGTGCGAACGACACGACGTGTCGAAACCTTTTCTGAGCTCCGGTGACTCACCCCGTCTCCTCTCCCGACCCCTCCTCCGTCACCCGCGTTCGTGACGAGTTGTCGGAGGGCCTTAACTCTGCCTTGACTGGTAGGCTCTTTTCGTTGTCCCAATCGTCAGTGACCGGTCTCGTGGTCTCTTCTTTCTGGACCCGTCTCCCTCTTGGGACCTCTATGTGTCTCCCTGCGTCGTCTCAAAGGTTCTCTCATAGCAAATCATGCCCGAAGGACCACCGAGTCACTATTTCTTAGACGGACGGTTATGTCCTCTGAGTCCTCTACACCCAAGGAGCCCAACCTTTCTGGGGGACCTCTTCCTTTCCCGTTGGACGAGGTCATAAGAACGGACCCTTTGGGGTACCTGTCACCTCGGACCGTCCGATGTCAGGTATCGTAGTGTTTCTCAACCTGTACTGAATCGTTAATTTGTTGACGTTGTGACGTCACGTCCGTACGCCCCTTTGATGTGCTTACTCTCTTTTTAATGAGCTTTCCGTGTTTGATGGTTGCGAGTGAGGTCTTCTTCAGACTCCGTTGAATTTGTTGGGACATATAGATAAAGGTTTTAACTTAAAGATCGATTCTTGGAAGGGGTTTTCCTTTGACCTCCGGGTAGACCGAAACAACCACTTTCGATGGTTTGTAAATTCCTTCTTTGTTATAGTCGATTTTTGTTTGAAAGGTCCTTTGAATTTAAATGAAAGACTAAGTAAGGTACTCCGGTCGTAAGAGGAGTTTGGTTTTGTTATGTTTGTTTGTGCACTGGTCCTTTGACATCGAGTTAAGGTGGGTAATTACACCTACGTCCCTGAAGGGACCACTAGGTCACCAATTCTTAGGCGGGGATCACCAGGTCACCAATTCTTAGGTGGAAGGTCGCGGTCCCTACATCCGAAGTTGGGACCAACGCCTTGATTCTAGGGTAGACGGCACCCTGTTGACTCAAGAACCCGGTGTCGACGACTCGGGAGTAGGATGCTGGTGTCGTGGGTGCACGAGACTCCGGTGCGGTGTTGATCTCTCTTCGGGTATATCGTGTTGCTTCTAGGTACACGTCGTTGTTGTGTCGGTTTTTGTGGAAATTATATATTTAATTAATTAATTTATGGATCTACGTTTTTTAATATTTGTTTTTTTTTAAGTCGTCATTTTTCCTATTACGTAGTAGGTACTGGTTCACACCAAATAGGGTCCTTACGTATTATTCGTATTGTAGTCTTTTGTTTAGTCACATTAAGTAGTAGAATTTGACTTTTTTCTTTTTTATTCTAGTAAACCCGTCTACGTCTTTCCGTAAACTGTTTTGGTCTGTGGGTAAAAAAGTCATTTGTTCCCCTGAAAGAGTCGAAGTGTCTCCCGTAGACACTTTTTTAGATGTCACTTGTAGAATGAATTGACACTGTCTGACTTACGTAATAGGGAATTTTAGTCCTAAATCCGTACCTAGTTATGAAGAAGGGTTGTAGTATGATGTCTAAGACCTGCCCTTCTGTATTTTGACAAGAATAATAGTCTGGTCCACTAGTAGATACCTCTTTTAGGTTGTCTTAGACGTTTTGAAGTAGTCGCGATTGTTCCTAAAATCGTTCCAACATCCTATGTTCTAGTTATGTGTTTTTTGGTCATCACACTTTGATTAGAGATACTAGGATATTACCCCCTATGTGTAGTAATATATAAACAATTTTGAGTTTCTTACATGTTGCCACAAAGGAACCATTGAGTCAACCATTTCTTAGGTGGACGTCACGTCCTCTGGCCCTAAGGTAGGGACCCTACCCTTCTAGGGGTCCTCTTCCTTTACCGTTGGGTGAGGTCATAAGAACGGACCATATAGGGTACCTGTCTCTTCGGACAGTCCGATGTCAGGTACCGCAAGGTTCTCAGTCTGGGTTGAATCACTGATTTGGTGGTGGTTTCTTACATGTGATGTTTCTTACTTAGGGGACATTGTATTCGACATTTGAACTCAATTGTTTCAATTATCATTACACAGTTATAACAAAGTAGTTAATATTGTTTACATGGTCTTATTAAGTGTTACATTTATTGTACCCTTTGACCCCTCACCTTTCTCATACACCCTTAAGAGATATAAAAGACTGGCTAAAAGGATATTTTAATTGTCGAGATTTTTTGATAATTAAAAATTTTTGATTGAATATATTGAAATGTTAGTTCATTTAATATGGTTAAGAAGGAGTTGACTAAAGATCTAAGTGGCGGTAGGGTCATTTTTAGGACCTTCTAAAAAAAAACCACTTTCGCCAACAATCAACAAGTCAGCACGGGTTGAGATATACTGGGGTACTTGACATCGGACGGTCCGAAGAGACAGGTACCTTAAGAGGTCCGTTCTTGTGACCTCACCCAACGGTACAGGAGGAGGTCCCCTAGAAGGGCTCGGTCCCTAGTTTGGGTCCAGAGGGTTTGACGTCCGTCTAAGAAATGACGGACTCGGTGGACCCTAAGAGGGAGTTAACTAAAGATGTAAGTGGCCTTCTAAAATAACCCATCTTTAATTGTTTACTAAGATTATAAATGTACCTTTACGTTTTCTTGAAACTTTTTCCTCTCGTTTCAACTTTCTGTCGGATAGACTAAAATTCCGAATAAGTCAAGTCAAGTCAAGTCAGAGAGTCAGCACCGACTGACAAACGTTGGGGTACTTAGTGTCGTACGGTCCGGAGGGACAGGTAGAGGTTGAGGGCCTCAAGTGAGTCTGAGTGCAGGTAGCTCAGCCACTACGGTAGGTCGGTAGAGTAGGAGACAGCAGGGGAAGAGGAGGACGGAAGTTAGAAAAGGTCGTAGTCCCAGAAAAGGTTACTCAGTCGAGAAGTGTACTCCACCGGTTTCATGACCTCAAAGTCGAAGTTATAGTCAGGAAGGTTACTTGTGGGTCCTGACTAGAGGAAATCCTACCTGACCAACCTAGAGGAACGACAGGTTCCCTGAGAGTTCTCAGAAGAGGTTGTGGTGACAAGTTTTCGTAGTTAAGAACCGTGAGTCGAAAGAAGTGTCAGGTTGAGAGTGTACGTATGTACTGGTGACCTTTTTAGTATCGGAACTGATCTGTCTCGAATCAACCGTTTCATTATAGAGACGAAAAGTTATACGATAGATCCAACCAGTACTGAAAGAAGGTTCCTCATTCGGAGAAAAGTAAAGTACCGACGTTAGTGGTTGACGTCACTACAACCTCAGGTGTTTTTATTTCAGACTGTGACAAAGGTGACAAAGGAGTAGATAAAGGGTACTTCACTACCCTGGTCTATGGTACTAGCAAAAGACTTACAACTCGAAATTCGGTTGAAGAAGTGAGAGGAGAAAGTGAAGGTAGTTCTCCGAAAAATCAAGGAGAAGTGAAAGACGGTATTCCCACCACAGTAGACGTATACACTCCAATAACCATAAAGAGGGCCGTTAGAACTAAGGTCGAACACGAAGTAGGTCGGGTCACAAAGAGTACTACATGAGACGTATCTTCAATTTATTCGTCCCACTGTTATATGTCGGAACTGTATGAGGAAAAGGATAAACCTTGGTCAGACAAGGTACAGGTCAAGATTGACAACGAAGGACTGGACGTATATCCAAAGAGTTCTCCGTCCAGTCCACCAGACCATAAGGGTAGAGAAATTCTTAAAAGGTGTCAGACAACACTAGGTGTGTCAGTTTCCGAAACCGTATCAGTTATTTCGTCTTTATCTACAAAAAGACCTTGAGAGAAGGAAAAAGGTACTAGGGCACCTACAACCGTTAAACTAGAGACCAAGAGACGGAAAAGATTTTGGTCGAACTTATAGACCTTCAAGTGTCAAGTGTATGACGACTTCGGACCGAACCTCTTTAAACTCGTAATGAAATGATCGCACACTCTACTCACGTTAACACGCCATCAAACTCGTAAGAAACCGTAAAGGAAAGAAACCCTAACTTTACTTTTGACTGGAAAAGGTCAGGACACCGGTGACGACTCAAAAGGTTTAAACGACCGTATGACTTGTGTCGTGAAAGTGTCGTAGTAGAAAGTCCTAAACTTTATCGCGTTGACCTTAAGGTAGTGGAGGTGATCGAAACAAGCATCACTACGAAGGATTCCGGGTGAACTGAAGTGTAAGGACCTACAGACCGAGGTCCACTCACTAGTGTGGTAGTACTAATAGACCCAGTACTTCTAGAAAAAACATGTCAAGAAGACACATAAGAACGGTGGAGAAGAATTATAGAAGACGAAGACAATCCAGGTATGGTAAAGACAGGAAATAGCTGGGGTAGAAACGTACTTTACAAGGGAACCATAGAGATTAAAAGAACTTCTCTAGAGATCAGAAAGGGTAAGATAACAAAAGGAGATAAAGAAACGTAGCTAGCGACTCCTTCCGTATATTATTCCGAATAATATTGTGATATTATACATTTTATTAATGATGACTCCCTTCATATCTAACCTCGTGGGATAGAAATACAGTCAACCGTTTCCCGACTTTTTAGAAACTGAGTCGTCAAGTCAAGACCGTTAAAAATGACTTTTCTATCAATTTGTGTGTTTTCTTGTTTCTATAATTTAAGTAGTAATAATTACCAATTTTTGATCTTTTAGTTATCTACAAATAGTTTTCCTTTGACCAATTTATGTAGTAACATGTGTAAATACAATTTTATTCATACGTCGGGTCTGAAGTTTTTAGTACATAAATTGCTGTTAGTACTTTCAGGTTATACATCAATGTACTCAAATGGTCCAGTCTTTCGTTATCCAAGGATGAAACAAATTTTTTTATTAGACAAAAGTCCGACTAAGTACACTTACACCGTTTTTAGTGGTGTTATAACATTTCATTAATCGGAGGTTAATTTTAAAAAAATTTTAGAAAAAAGTATGAACCTTCTCATACTTTATTTTATGTCAACAATCACTTCTTTATTGGTCAATAAAAAAGTGTTTTTGACGTAATACGAAAACATTAAAACATTTCCAAAAATTCAAAGTTGAAAAAATTAAAAATACTAACCTCTCTACATAAATAGTTGTATCGGTAAAATCCCCTGAAGGGACCACCACGTCACCGACTCTAAAATAGAAAGTTACGTCCCTAATACCCGAGTTTAGGACAAGTGTCTCGATTTTAAGGTGTACGGGACGTCGGTTTTCCAGTTTTATATCTGATCTTCGTTATAACATTGTTTGAGTTATTTCTGAAAAATTTACCGGGTGTAATTTTTATTATTATTTTATTTGAAAAATGTTTCAGTAAAATCGTACTTTTCTTACTGTTGATAGAGTTTACTGTTCAAATTCTCTTCCTTCTAGATAGAGATTTACTGACCTTCTATGCAGAGAGGGAGGATGAGCAAATTGCCACAAAAGGTAGAACAGTCAGACACGAACGATAAAAAGAAAAAATTTTATTTTGGACACATACGAAAGATATGTTTTAAACTTTTGATGTCTCTTCATAAGTCTTCGTTTATTTGTTAATAAATGTTAGTGATAATTATACAAGAACACCAAGTAATAAGAAAGTTCCTAAATACTCACACGAAGATTTGTGGACAGGAATTAGTCACGTTTGAGGTGATTATTTCATATGTACCTGAGTCAGGGTACTCGGCTACATCAGAGTACATTGACTATTTTAATATTTTAATAAGAAAAACCCCCCACCTATAAATGAAAAAACATAAGTCTAAAGGGAACGATTAAAAGAAGTTTCGTATTTTCGTAGCAAATACTAAAATATTTAATATTTTGTTATATTTCTTCTTTTATTTTGAGTTGTCATTAAGATAGTAGTTCCTAATAGTGACCATTGAAGGTCCAAAATTAAGATACAATTATGCATATTCGCGAAATCATTTTGATCCGATAGTGATATGTAACAAACCTAAAACGAAAAAAGAAAAAAAGGCGAATTGTAAAAGAGTAGTAAATGGGATGGAAAATTTCCCACGCCGAGATAAAGAAACATATTTGTATGACGTCCAGTAAAGCAGTCGCGGACTGACAACCTGTAAAACCAACAAAGGTCAAAAAAAATCTTCCGTTCACGAACATGCCCTACTCCGGTATGTTCGCTCGCGACGTCCCTGGGAATTAAATGTCTGTAAAAACATGAGGTGTGCGATATTGCCTCGAAACTGAAACAAAGACAAAAACCGCCCCTTCCAGCTATCTACCACCTCCTCCCTTCGGGCCTTTCCATGTTTGCGCCCATTTCACGGGGTGGAGCAAGGTCTCCTTGGCAGAAGCGAGAGACCCCTCCCTAAGGGCCCTGGGGCGGGGCGTCTGGTAGGCAGTCAGTCGCGGCCGAAGGCGGCAGGCGACTCGACGTGACGTGGGGACACCGGCTCGGCGCTGTGACGCCGTGCCCTCGCGGCCTAGGGTCGCCAAAAGCCCTCCTAAACGCCCATAAAAAGCCTGACTAAAAATTTGATGTTAAATTTCTACATTAAAAAAAAAGTTGAGTGTCTTTTACATGTTCGAGTTTTAATCTCTTACGCACCCTAAGGTCAGACATTATTTGTAAAGAAGTCAAGTCAGCGAGTCAGCACAGGGTGAGAAACGCTGGGGCACTTAGTGTCGTGCGGTCCGGAGGGACAGGTAGTGGTTGAGGGCCTCAAGTGGGTTTGGGTGCAGATAGCTCAGCCACTACGGTAGGTCGGTAGAGTAGGACACAGCGGGGGAAGAGGAGGGAGGGTCGTAGTCCCAGAAAAGGTTACTCAGTTGAGAAGTGTACTCCTCGGGAAATTTACGAGAAATCTTGTAAAGAAATCTCGTGAACTTACTTTTATTTGAATCGGGAATCCAGGGGACCGAGAAAAGAGGTCGAAGTCACCCCAATCAGACGGGAGTCCGTGATAGCAGATCGGGATTTCCTGATGAAAGTTTAGAGGATTGCCCGGTCCGAAGAAAAACGAATGGTCTAAAATTTCAATAATTCGTTGTGTGTGTGTGTTTGTGTGTGTGTGGGAAGGGAGTGAGTCTGAGCAGAAGGAGGGAATAACCTGACCTCACAGAAACTCGTGTGTGCACTGAGGAGTAAAGGAGAGGGTGAAGCCAAGGGAACCTCTGTCTTTCAGTGTCTCTCATCCTTAGACAAGGTTCCTCCCTTGAGGGACTGCCAGGCCACCAATCCTGACCCGTGAAAGTAACGTCTCCCGGAGGCCAAGGGTGGTCATCCCCAACGACATAAGAGACGTAAGTCAAGGTGTCATAACTACTCTTTTGATGAGACGGGTTCGGACGCGCACACGACGCCACAGGTCGAGAAACGCTGAGGCGTCTAACGTCGGGCGGTCCGAGGAGACAAGTACCTTAAAAGGTCCGCTCTCATGACCCCACCCAACGGTAAAGGAGGGCGTCCTCTATCTTGGGTTCAAAGGACGTAGAGAACGTACTCGTCCGCCTAAGGATTGGTACCTCGGTGCACCCTTCGGGTAAGACAGGCTCTCGGAGAAGTTATCGTACCGTCTCCTCTTCCCTCCGTTCTTTGCGATACTCTACTAATTGACGACAGAGGGCGAAAATTGAGACGTACCAAACAAAAAGGACAGTCTGTAAATGACACACCTGTTTCGAACTCCACAACTCCCGGTTACAGACCTGGAGTGAACTCTCCAATCCGAGTCCGTACTTAAAAAATTTCGTAAAAAACCGGTGGGGTACTCAGATTACGGGGTCTCATAGACATAGGAACATGCATTGAGGACTCAGGGTTTCAGAAGTTGTCACCCTTTTTTTGACCCTCTTAAAGTTCTTTCGACCACGTTGTGATAAACTTTTGTCCTCATTAAACCTTTAGACAACCAAAACGGATGGGTTCTAGGTAAGAAGAAAGAAGACGGTCCCCGGGGAACCAAAAGGAGACCTCTTGGTGGGGAAGGGACGAGATTCAGGAACGTCAACTCCATCCCGACTAAAAGAAAAAAAATTAATATTTGTAAAAAAAAAAGAAAACTTGAAAATAAAAAAATAATCCCATACCGACTAATTGTTACACTACCAAAGTCCACTTGTCACTTCCCTGAGTCGGTACTCTATCCCCACTAGGAACGGGTGGGATGGGGTGATGAAGGGTTGTGTTTGTATATACGTGTGAGGATCCACCATGAACGTGTGTGTCGGGTAAGTTCGAGACTCAAACAAGAAAAAGTTGAACTTAATGTGTACCTAGGTCGGTACAGACTTGGAAATCTGACTTGAAGACGGGAAGTTGAAAAGTTAATGACTCAGTTAATTAGGGGGCGGTGAAAAACGGGATTTACTCAAATTACACCCAAAACAGTGAACGTTAGTGTTTTAAAGATTGATTTTCTTTAAATGTTCTGAAAGTTTACTCCATTCGTCGAAATACAAAACGGACGAATATCTTTCCCCTATGTAATTAACTACACAGGACTATACAACTCTAAAAAAAAAGAAAAAGAAACTATTCTAACGGAAGTAAAAAGAATCGTCTCGAATTCAAATAATTGATACATTTCAGGTAAATGAACCAGATCCAATCGGGGATAAGGGACCACCGAGTCTGCCATTTCTTAAGCGGACGTTACCCTCTGGACCCAAGCTAGGGACCCAACCTTTCTAGGGGATCTCCTCCCGTACCGTCAGTTGAGGTTATAAGAACGGACCTCTTAGGGTACCTGTCTCCTCGGACCACACGATGTCAGGTACCCCAGAGTTTCTCAACCTATACTGACTCACTGATTCGTGTGTTGGGGACAACTTGTATAAACAAAACCCGTACCTGAAAATTTTCAACGGGTGTGTTTATTTTACCTCTATTACTTTGTCGAGTGTCTTAACAATTTCCATTTTATTTTATTGTATGCACTTGAGTGGAAAGTGACATATTTACAACCCATAATGATGGGTTGTAAAAATGAGTACTCCGAAGTAGGAGTAATAGTAGTACCGTGGGGTGAGGTCATGAGAACCGTTACCGTGGGGTGAGGTCATGAGAACGGACCTTTTAGGGTACCTGCCTCCTTGGACCACCCGACGTCAGGTACCCCAGCGATTCTCAGCCTGTGCTGACTCGCTGAAGTGAAAGTGAAGAGTGAAAGTACGTAACCTCTTCCTTTACCGTTGGGTGAGGTGACAAGAAT
Source organism: Capra ibex (assembly GCA_006410555.1). Taxonomy (NCBI): domain Eukaryota; kingdom Metazoa; phylum Chordata; class Mammalia; order Artiodactyla; family Bovidae; genus Capra; species Capra ibex. The sequence continues at coordinate 459,263 of SJYO01027916.1, read as the reverse complement.
GGACCTCTTAGGGTCCCTGCCCCCTCGGACCACCCGATGGCAGATGCCCCAGCGTGTCTCAGCCTGTGCTGACTTCGGTGAATCGTCGTCGTCGTCGTCGTCGTCGTCGTCGTCGTCGTCGTCGTCGTTTCAACGATCTCTCCCTTAAAGGACCCCCAGGTCACTAATCCTGAGGTGTGACGGTTATACCCGGACCCAAGGTAGGGACCAGCCCCTTGATTTTAGGGTTTTCGGCACACCGTCTTGGTTTTTTTTTTTAAAAAAAAATTATTTTATTTTAAATTTTCGACGACCTCTCAATGAGTAACAATCATCATGACTATCGACATGTTTACGTTTGACATTAACTCGTTCATTTACTCCTTTTTCTCCTTTAATCTAAGGAAAATCCGATAATTATATTAGTAGGGCCCTTACAACATTTTCCCGTTAACTTTATTACATCAACTTTTACGAGATTTTTGTGTTTACGACACACTAATATCCTATGACAATAGAGTCGGGACGTCCAATGATTTTGGAACTGCAACAAGTAAACGTATATACAAACTAAAGTCTCGAATAATGATAGACTATGAAAAGTAAAGTAAAATTTTGTTTTTTGGGTGTACGACAAAATATCTCACGTCAGAATGTGTTACTTACCGAGATAGAACCAAAAGTAAGAGAAGTCGGAGAGACACCGTAAATTGGTGGGACCGTTGGGTGAGGAAGTTTAAGAAAGGTGGGAATCCAGATCGCTGTGATGTAAAAGGATGAAGAAGAACTGGAAAAGTTGTTGAAAAATAGACGGGGAGGGGAGGGTCGAGGCCTGAGGTCCCTACTGCGAGGGTTCCGAACCGAGACTGGGGAGAGAAGGGAGTGAAAGACATATTAAGTCGGTAAGACTAGCTAGAGCGAGGCAGAAGGATGACAAATAAAGTTGTATATTCAGGACGGTGATAGAGGGAAAGTCATAGAATTTTGAAGGCGTAAGGTCAACCGACGGAGATATTCACGGGGTAACGCTAGTCCCGGAGGTGGGAAAAGGGTGCAGGGACGGGAGAACGACGAGGAAGTCAGAGAAAGGTCCTAGGCTCGCGAAGTCGCGGAAGGTCTGAGTGTAAGGGAGACGACCGGACTCTTTTTGGCCGGGTCCGGGCGTAGTAGGGGACGGGTCGGAGTACGGACCAGAGCAATCGAGACCTAAGAGGGGTGAGGACCGACAGGACACCTCCCGTCGACTTGGTCCGAATTTTGCGGGGAAACACTCATGGTAGTCACACTCATGACGTGTGCCCCGTAGAGCCACGGGGTTCGCGGACCGTGCCACGGGTCGCGACAATACCGAGAACTAACTGTCAGGAAGGGAACGAGTTCCCTCAACGAAGACAGAGCCAAGCACACCACATTTAAAGTCTGAAGAATTGAACTGATCAAGAGGTATTGTACTTAATAAGTGGGGTAGAATAAAAGTTGACGAAGTGTTTCATTTGGAAAATGAGTTCGGTTAGACGAAAGAGGAAAATATTTAAATGTAAAGTGACTATTAATTCCGGTTTGATAAATCGTTAGTAATTAAGAGATGACAGCAGTTGAACAGAGGGGTTGATTTAATACTATAGGACTTTCGGACTTTAAGACAAAAGACCGGCGACGTTAGAAAACTAGGTGAGGGACTCCTTATCGGAAAGTGGCATTTATGACGGAGACTTGGGTGACTTTATTTTCATAGACTATAAAAGGAAACACATAGATATGAAGGGAAAGGGACTACCGAGTCTGCCATTTCGCAGACAGATGTTACGCCCTCTGGGCGCAAGGTAGGGACTCAACCCTTCTAGGGGACCCCTTCCTTTACCGTTAGGTGAGGTCATGATAACGGACCTTTTAGAGTACCTGTCTCCTCGGACCATCCGATGTCAGGTACCCCAGTGTTTCTCAGCCTGTACTGACTCGCTGAAGTGAGTGAAAGTATTGGATACAAACACATAGAGTCTCGTGGATCGAGGTACGACTGAGGACTTAGGAGTCGACAAACAACTAATTAGTGCACCTTACTCGTCGGATGAGGAGACTAAGTGAGGATCTGGCTATGTTTTGTCTCAGAACCACTGGCCTGGAACTGTGGCAAGAGGCCTCTATGTTCATACACGGTGAGTGAACCGTGTCTCACTCAGAAAACTATTCTCTTGTGGTTTATAAATAAAATTGATTTTTATAATCTTATTTTGGCGCTAATTATTTGTACGGACATATTTGACACCCTGAATTGCTACTTTCTGACGGTCGGAGCCTCTACGGACCGACCCACTGACTCCCTGAAAGTGGGCAGGTCAGACACAGTAAAGACTATAAAAAAAAAGGGAAAACGGGTGTTGTTTTTCCAGTGGACCATCGGACTTTCTTAATTACCTGGAGAAAAGTTAAGGATTAAGGTTCGTTCCCTAATAAAACTCAGGAACCATCTTTGCTTGTGTAATACAGCTACGTCCTTCCTCGGAGGCTTTACCTCAGAAATTCGGACATATTAAGACGTACGTAAACTTATAAAGTTTGAAGACACGGGGGAGGGGGCCGATTGGAAAATACGAGTCGTGTGACGTCTGTAATTCCTGTGCTTCGCTAGCACGTGAGTTGTGAGAAAGCCTTTGTTAGCGAGATTAACACTTGAACGGTTGACGCTTGTTTTTACGATCACACGCGACGAGACGGTAACACGGTCAACATGCACCTCTATCGCTGTGACAACAGAGGTCGCCGGCCCCGAGTGTCTACCCGCTGAGCCGACTCCGTCTCGACCCGACACGAGAACCGTCTGTCTAACCTTTCGACCGGCTGAACGAGTCTTAGGACTGGAGGACCAGTAGGGGTCGGGGGTGGCCGTCTGAGGAGACCGTACAACTTAGAGTCAGAATGGTGGAGGAAAGGGGTAATCATCAAGAGGAACCTTTTCAAAAAAAAAAAAAAAATTTGATCCATCGAACGAAAGTAACACAAAGAAAAAAAAAATTAAAAATAAAAATGAAATAAAACGAAATGTAAAAAAGAAAAAGAAAAAAGTAACACAAAGATACTACTGACAGGTAAACACACAGTACATATAAATATACGATATATAATATATATTTAGAGTTTTAAACAAAATCTGTATTGTATATACATATAAATGTATTTATACATATTTTATCCATACACATATATATATATATTTCGTTTATACATATACATATATATGCGTTTCTCTCTATCTTTCTCTCCGTCTTAAAGAGTCGGAGTCGTGACAATTACAAAACCCGACCTATTAAGAAACAAAATCCTTGACAGGACAGTATTGTTGGTTTTGTAGAGGTCTGTAACGGTTTACAAGGGATCGTCCCTACTGCCAGGGACAGACTCTTCGTCACTACTCACAATGTTACAACTCACTTAATAAACTTAATTCCAGAGTTACTCGATACGTACGTATACGTGTTAGGCGTTGTTTCAGGGTGGTATATTTTAAGTAATCTCGATAAAGGTTGACTCTCACTAAAAAAATTAAAGTTTTTGATATTTTATATCGTATCAATCTCAGAATTTTTAACTTACATGGGAATTTAAAACAACGTTGAACAGTATGAATTAGTTCATACAAACTGTGTGATCCGAAAATAAGTTTTGTAGACTTATTCTTTGTTTTACAAAGACATCCAACGGACAGAGAAGAAGACGGGGTGATGTTCAAAAATGACATATGGGTCTAGGACAGGATTCTCGAGTTTTCGTACCCGAAGGGCCCACCGAGTCTACCATTTCTTAGACGGACGTCAAGCCCTCTTGACCCAAACTAGGGTCCCAACTTTTCTAGGGGACCGTTTCCCTTACTGTGGGTGGGGTCCCAAGAACGGACCTCTCAAGGCGTCTGGCTCCTGAGACCACCCGATGTCCAGTACCCCAGCGTTTCTCAACCTGTGTTGACTCGTTGATTGTGAAAGTGTGAAAGAACGTTCTATCATAGAACATGTATGTATCGAAAACCATTGACTTATCAATAATAGAATAAATTAGGAGTATTGTTGAGAAGCTCTATATTTAATAATAAGGACAAAATGTCTACTCCGAGTCTCTTTACTACCTTGCAGGTATTCCGGTGTGCTGGTGTCGTACAGGTCTACTAGAGATGTTGGGTCTCGAAAGGTCGGAGTTCAGGACAAAGTTGATTAATAAATGAGGGAGTAGTTCCCTTGGTTTCGGTTCTCTTCTTTGTTTAATAGGGTTTAGGGTCTCCCCACGAAACCACTAGGGTGGCACCAACAGCGTTTCCTCACTTCCCCCCACGTCGCATCAGAACGAGTGGGTGTCAACTGAGAACGTGTGACACCGGCGCCCTTACAGTCGGCAGTGACGAGGAACGTCCTCGCGCAGAAGATTCACGGATTCCCTTCACGGAATTCTGTGGACGTAAGTCGGGTGTCGTCCTTGTCCTATTGAGGGTTCAGTCTAAAACTAGGTCCTCCCCCACTACGTTCTACTCGATAATGCCCCTGACCCTAATCCCCTAGGTCTTGTCTGCAGTCTCTCCGACTCTTACTACCCTAGTACCCCAGCCGTTTCCCCCTATTCCTAAACTTCCGCTCCATCTCTTCTTGCAACCTTCCTCCATTTCTACACACTAGGTTTGAGCCCTTTCTCTCTGTACGAATACCCCGTTCTCTCTTCTTTTGTCCGCACGAGAGGATACCCCCACAATCTAATGTACTACCAAAGTTTTCTAGAAAATCAAACGATCCCGACGGTATTGTTTCCTGATGTCCGACCCCCCGAATTTCTTGTCTTCAATCAAAAGAGTGTTGACACCTCCGTTCAGACTCCAGTTCCACAACCGTCTCAGCCGAGGAAGATCCCCTGGTGCTCCTTTCTCGACCCGGTGTGAACAGGGGATCGAAGACGACCAGACAGCGGTCAGAGACCACGAGGAGCCGGACACCTCGGTAGTGGGGCTCGAGACGGAAGTAGAAGTGTTCTACAAGGGGGGTACACACAGATAGAGGTTTAAAGGAGAAAAATCATCCTGTGGCTAGTATAACCGAATCCCGGGTTGGGTTTCCAGAGTAAAATTGAACTAATGGAGATGTTTGAATTCCAATGATGGAAAATCCCAATCCCACAGTCCAATCCCATAGTCCCCAGCCCAATCCCAATCCCACAGTCCAATCCCACAGCCCAATCCCAATCCCACAGTCCAATCTCAATCCCACAGTCCAATCCCACAGCTCAATCCCAATCCCACAGTCCAATCCCAGTCCCACAGTCCAATACCAATCTCAGTTAGATTAGTGTACCTGGTGTTGGACCAGATTGAGTTACTTTGATTCGGTACGGGACACCCCGGTGGGTTCTACCTGTCCAGTACCACCTCTCCAGACTGCCTTACACCAGGTGACCTCTTCCCTTACCGTTTGGTGAAGTGATGAGAACGGAACTCTTGGGGTACTTGTCATACTTTTCCGTTTTACTATCCTATGACTTTCTCCTTGAGGGGTCCAGCCATCCACGGTTATACGATGACCTCTAGTCACCTCTTTATTGAGGTCTTTCTTACTTCCCTACCTCGGTTTCGTTTTGTTATGGGTCACCACCTACACTGACCACTATCTTCGTTCCAGGCTACGACATTTCTCGTTATAACGTATCCTTGGACCTTACAGTCCAGGTACTTAGTTCCGTTTAACCTACACCAGTTTGTTCTACCGTTCTCACTTACAGTTGTAAGATCCTTAGTCGCTTGATTTTACCTGACCTTACCCACTTAAATTGAGTCTACTGGTAATATAGATGAGGACGTCCGTCCTTAGGGAATCTTCTTTACCTCATCGGTAGTACCAGTTGTTTTCTCAGGCTTTACGTCATGAACCTACGTTAGAGTTTTTACTGTCTTACTAGAGACAAGTAGAGGTTCCGTTTGGTAAGTTATATTCTCATTAGGTTCAGATACGGGGTTGGTCATTGTGATTTCTTCGACTTCAACTTACCAAGATACTTCTGGATGTTCTGGAAAATCTTGATTATGGGTTTTTTCTACAGGAAAAGTAATATCCCCTGACCTTACGTTTTCATCCTTCAGTTCTTTGTGGACCTTAAACCGAAACCTTATGCCTTACTTCGTACCGTTTCGGATTATCTCAAGACGGTTCTCTTGTGTGACCAGTATCGTTTGTGGGAGAAGGTTGTTGTGTTCTCTTCTGAGATGTGTACCTGTAGTGGTCTACCAGTTGTGGTTTTAGTCTGACTAATATAAGAAACGTCGGTTTCTACCTCTTCGAGATATGTCAGTTGTTTTTGTTCTGGCCTTCGACTGATACCGAGTCTAGTAACGGTATAAGTCTGAATTTAATGTCTTTCATCCCTTTTGGTGATCTGGTAAATCCATACTGGATTTAGTTTAGGGAGTACTAATATGTCACCTTCACTCTTTATCTAAGTTCCCGGATCTAGACTATCTATCTCAGGGACTACTTGATACCTACCTCCAAGCACTGTAACATGTCCTCTGTCCCTAGGAGTACCTTTTCTTTACTTTTTTCGTTTTACCGACAGACACCTCCGGAATGTTTATCGACACTTTTCTTCTCTTCGCTTTTCGTTTCCTCTTTTCCTTTCTATATTCGTAGACTTACGTCTCAAGTATTCTTATCGTTATTCTCTATTCTTTCGGAAGAAGTCGCTAGTTACGTTTCTTTATCTCCTTTTGTTATCTTACCCTTTCTGATCTCTAGAGAAGTTCTTTTAATCTCTATGGTTCCCTTGTAAAGTACGTTTCTACCCCAGGTATTTCTTGTCTTTACCATACCTGGATTGTCTTCGTCTTCTATAATTCTTCTCCACCGTTCTTATGTGTCTTCTTGACATGTTGTTTCTAGAAGTGCTGGGTCTATTAGTGCTACCACACTAGTGAGTAAATCTCGGTCTGTAGGTCCTTACACTTCGGTTCACCCGGAATCCTTTGTAGTGATGTTTGTTTCGATCACCTCCACTACCTTAAGACCAACTTGATAAAGTTTAGGACTTTCTACTACGACAATTTCACGACGTGAGTTATACGGTCGTTTAAACCTTTTGAGTCGTCACCGGTGTCCTGACCTTTTCCAGTCAAAAGTATGGTTAGGATTTCTTTTCGTTACGGTTTCTTACGAGTTTGATGGTGTGTTAACGTGAGTAGAGTGTGTGATCATTTCATTACGAGTTTTAAAAGGTTCGGTGCGAAGTCGTTATACACTTGACACTTGAAGGTCTACAAGTTCAAACAAAATCTTTTCCGTCTCCTTGGTCTCTAGTTTGACGGTTGTAGACGACCTAGTACCTTTTTCCTTCTCTCAAGGTCTCTTTGTAGATGAAGACGAAATAACTGATACGATTTCGGAAACTGACACACCTAGTGTTATTTGACACCTTTTAAGAAGTTTTCTACCCGTATGGTCTGGTGGACTGTACGGAAAACTCTTTGGATATACGTCCAGTCCTTCGTTGTCAATCTTGACCTGTACCTTGTTGTCTGACCAAGGTTTATCCTTTTCCTCATACAGTTCCGACATATAACAGTGGGACGAATAAGTTGAAGATACGTCTCATGTAGTACTCTTTGCGACCGACCTTCTTCGTGTTCGACCTTAGTTCTGGAGGCCCTCTTTATAGTTATTGGAGTCTATACGTCTACTGTGGTGGGAATACCGTCTTTCACTTTCTCCTCTCACTTTTTCAACCGAATTTCGAGTTGTAAGTCTTTTGATTCTAGTCCCGTAGGTCAGGGTAGTGAAGTACCCTTTATATACCCCTTTGTCACCTTTGTCATAGTCTGAAATAAAAACCCCCGAGGTTTTAGTGACGTCTACCACTAACATCGGTACTTTAATTTCTGCGAATGAGGAACCTTCTTTTCAATACTGGTTAGATCTATCGTATAAGTTTTCGTCTCTGTAATGAAACGGTTGTATCCAGGTAAATCAGTTCCGACACCAAAAAGGTTATCAGTACATACCTACACTCTCAACCTGACACTTCTTTCGAATCGTGGTTTCTTGACTACGAAAACTTGACCCCACAACCTCTTCTGAGAACTCTCAGGGAACCTGACGTTTCTCTAGGTTGGTCAGATAGGATTTCCTCTAGTCAGGACCCACAAGAAACCTTCCTTACTACGATTTCGACTTTGAGATCATGAAACCGGTGGAGTACGATTCTCAACTGAGTAACCTTTTCTGAGACTACGACCCTCCCTACACCCCGTCCTCCTCTTTCCCTACTGTCTCCTACTCTACCGACCTACCGTAGTGGCTGAGTTACCTACACTCAAACTCACTTGAGACCCTCAACCACTACCTGTCCCTCTGGACCGCACGACGTCAAGTACCCAAGCTTTTCTCAGTCTGTGCTGACTCACTGACTTGACTTGACTTGGAGATGTTTTTGGGAGAGGGACTCTCTCCAGCATAAGATTCCATAACCCGTAATCTTAAAGTTGTATACATAAAACCTCTCTCTGTTAAGTTGTATAATTACCTCAGTTCATTACAACCTACGAATTCTTACTTGTCGTTTTGAGAGACAGAGACAAGGGAGATGTAGAGACCGGGTCGTCCTCACTGTGGTTTGAGGGTCAGGTCGAAGTCTGTACTCCCCGGTGAGTCTTACCGTCGACCACTCAGTGGTAGGTCGGTGACGGAGGGGAGGTCCCCCTTTGGAGTGTCTTCTATACCGTCCACAGAAAACTTCGGATTCGAATCGAGAATCTATAACTTTAAAGATAAGACTCGATGCATTCACTTTTTTATCTACAGAAAGTTCTATTTTGTCTATGATCTCCATTTTTCCTTGTGGAAACTTTAGTTTGTCAGGCTTCCTGACACACAGTCACTGAGTCTTCATTAATTCTGTATTAATTCCGTGTGACTTCATGTCCCTGTCACAATTAGGGTGAGTCATGTCACCTTGGATTAGTATTTGGGGTGTGGAACCTAGAACTTAGTCTTTCTCCAAGATCGGTTTCAGTCGACTCGTAGATGTCCTCAGTAAGACGAAAACGTTTCGTTGACGACAGAAGTAGGAGACGGGAGGGGGTTAAGTAGACCGCTGACAGGGACCGGGGACGAGGGGCCCCTCGGCCATATTGGGTACGACTCAACCAGATGGGTGGAGGGGTGGTAGGTAGGGTGATGTCATAAGTCGGACCCTACGTGAGTACTTAGTTTGGCTCAGTAGAGTTCGGGAAGTAGGGCTTACAAGGTCACCTCGACACCCTTCCTTCGTGTGCGAACGGACAACCCATCGCTAAACTCTACCTACACTTAGACCCCGACAGGGATTGGTCGTCCCCGTTACTTCACTTCCTAGTTACTTCTCGGGCCCCTTAAAGGACGGTCCGATCACCAATCCTGAGACGCGAAAGGACCGACCCCCTGGTCAATTTAGGAACCGGTCCCTTGAATATAGAGTGTTCAACGTTCCGTGTTTATTTTATAAATTTAAAAAAAAAATTTTTCTCTCGGATCAATATTTTCGGTTCTTAGGTCTCAACGTTGAAAGACCGAAAAGAAAAAAAAAAACGTGATTTTTTTTTATTGAATTTATTATCGAAACGACGACGACGATTCAGCGAAGTCAGCACAGGTTGAGAAGCGCTGGGGCACCTGACGTCGGATGGACCGAGGAGGTAGGTACCCTAAAAGGTCCGTTCTCACGACCTCATCCAACGGTAACGGAAGAGGTTTTATTATCGAAATAACTATATATTAAGTGTATGGTATTTTAAACGACTAAATTTTACTTGTCAAGTTACCAAAAATCATACAAGGGTTGTAAGTGGTGATGGATTACAATCTTGTAAAAGTAGATGGGTTTTTCTTTGTGGCACGGGTAATCGTGAGTGAAGGACAATGGGGAGGGGGTAGATGAATGGAATAGACACTTAAAACGGAAAAGACCTGTCAAAACGAGATAAGAGTGTGAAAAATTTTTAACAAAACCCTAGACGGAGGGTTCAGTTCCGTCCCTGACAGAACCTCCCACGATCCCTATGGACTGTCGGCGAGTCCTCTTATTCTAAGGGATCGTCCTCTCCGGGAGGGAAGACAGGGTATTAAGACCTCGCCTTACTGGATTCATCTAGAAAATCGAACCTCGAAGATCACCTGTGCACGCATTTCTCACCACTTGAAAAAACCACGCACACCATTTTATCTGTATTGTTTTTTACAATATTAACAAATTGACATATGAGATATGGATCAACGAAACACCTCCAATATGACTTATAGGATTCAAATCCTACTACTATTAAGTTCAATTTGTGAGATTGAACTTAAATTTGATCGAATTGAAATTGTTGTACTTTTTGAGACGTGGACATGTCGAGGTAAGGATGGGAAATTAATAACTACGGTATCATAAAGTAGAAATATATAACATCTGTGTTTTACATTTAATTATTAAGAAAATTTACGTAATCATAGAATTTAATACACCTTTTGTTTTGTACCTCAATGTTTGGTTTTAATGTTATTATAGTATAGTCGAAAATCTGATTGTGAGTAAAAAACAATTATACAATCAGAGTATTGTACATCTTTTGTTTTTAACCTCAACGTTTGACAACAAAGTTATTGTGATTGAAAATATTAACGGGTACTAAATGGAAATGACTGTACATGTATAAAAGTATACCGAAGTTCAAAGATAGATCACAGGAAAGTAAAGTCGGATGTCCTGGGGGAAATCGAAAAGAAAGTCCCGTTTAAATTATCATTAATTGAGGGAGGTAAAAACAAATGGTTCCTTACAGAAGTAAAGAGGGAATAAAAACTTTCTGTTGAAACGGTGTGCATCCTAAGAACCAACTGTCGAAAAAAAGAAAATCGTGAAACTCATAAAGTCACATAACGGAAGACCGGAGGTTTTACAGACTTCACTTTAGACGACTACCAGAATAACTTCTCAGGAATATACACTGATCGAAGAGAGAACGACGAAAGTTCTAAGACGGAAACACAAGTTTTCCGAACTAATATTACTCGGAACCAAATTCGAAGAAACTCAAACAGAACCTCAAGTGACTTGCAGAACCTACTGGTATAAGTACAGAAAGTAATCTAGACCCTTCAAAAGTCGGTAATAAAGGAGCATATAGGAGAGACGGGGAAAGAGAGAGAGAGAAGAGGAAGATTCTGAGAGACGTGGATATCCAACCAGATGAACTACCGACTGAGCATCCAGGGAATCCGAGATGAGTAAAAAGAGGTCAAAAACAAAGAAAGACAAAGAGTCTACATTATTGAAACTAACATGAAAGAAGTTCTAGTGACTAAGAAAGAAGACCAACCAGGTTCGACGGAAACTTAGGAAGGTCACTTAAACTTTTAAAGTCGACAACATATAAAGGTCAGATCTTAGATAAAAACCAAAGAGAAATCCAAAAGATGGATAAAATACGGATAAAACAAGCATGTAGAAAAAGAAATGAAATAGGTGTGGAATTTCTGTCAACAAAATTTCAGAAACAGGTTATCTAGGTAGTGGTTCAGAAAAGTTCCTCTCAAAGGCAACTAAAAAAAAAGAAATTTATTCGGTAAGAAAGGACAAAGAGACATACAGAGTAGTAAAAAAATAGTTTTTAACCTGTGAATTTAGATTATTACACGATTTAGACCTTTAATCTAAGAGGAGGAAGGGGTCCCAAACTACTAAAAAAAACGTAAATAAAAACAAAATTTTAACAACATCCGATAAAGACACGCTTCATCGTCAAACTCCACTTTTGTATTCCGGAAGAGTCGAGAAAAGACTCGGTTGTGGAAAGGGACCCGTGTACAATGGGATCAAAGGAAACATATTCGTCAACGAAGACCCTGAAGGACCGTCCGGTCACCAATTCTAAGACACGATGGTGACGTTCCCTACGTCCAAGTTAGGGATCCCCCCTTAATTCTAGGGTGTACGGTGTACACACAAGTTCGAGTCAGCACAAACTGAGAAACACTGGGGTACCTGACATCGGACGGTCCGAGGAGACAGACACCCTAATAAGGTCGTTCTTATGACCTCACCGAACGGTAAAGGAGGAGGTACCTTAGAAGGACGAGGGACCTATCTTGGGTGCAGAGGACGACGAGGAAGAGACCGTCCGTCTAAGAAATAGTGACTCGGTGGTCCCTTTGGGTGTACGACGTCTCATATCGGTTTTGATATTTTAATTCTTGTTTTTCGTCAACGAAGACTTACAGGATGGAAAATCATAGACCGAGGATTTCTCCCTTTTCTCTTGTTACTTCCCCCTTCCTATGGTCGGGAAATTCAAGGGATCTTCAGAAGTCAACCGTCTCTCCCTTTGGTACCCTTCTCCAGGTCGTCGTTACCGGTGACTGGTGAGACGCTGTTCCTCCTCGTAGTCGTTAGTCTCGTGTCCAGGAGCTATAAACGGGTGTAACCGAAGGTTTCGACACACGTTTGTCGAGGTTCTTGTGCACGTGTCGACGGACGGACCCTGACCTTGACGGTCACACGACTCTAGACTTTAACTGGTATTAAGGGAACCGTCAACGTTCGGAAGTCATCTGAGGTCTCAAGGTTTTGATAAATGTTGTCCAGCTAAGATGGTCATCTTAATAACAGGTCCGCCCCTCTGTCTAAGGACCACAAGGGACGAGACAACAGAAGGGTATTAGGACACAGTAAAGACCACAAAGAAAGTCGAGACACTCGATGGGGTCATAGATCGGTTATTTGGATTGAAACTCTAATTCGACCGAAACCGTAAGACAATGAACATTTTTATGGGAACCTAAGACAAGATTCTGACATCTACTAACTTTCCTCGGACGATGGTTTTGTCTTCTGCATTCTCTACATCCAAGTTAGGGACCCAGCCCTTCTAGGGGGACCTCCTCCCGTACCATTGGGTGAGGTTATAAGAACGGACCTCTTGGGGTCCCTGTCTCCTCGGACCGCCCGACACATCAAGTCTCCCGGCGTGTTTCAGACTGTGCTGACTTCACTGAATCGTGTGTGTATGGACCGATTGTCATTGACTCCCAAATTATTCACGGTCTGTGACAGTTGAGTTTGACTTTCATGAAATCGATCGTGAAAAAACTGGGGTACTTGTTCACGTAGTATTGATCCTCCCGTTATTAGATGATCCAAGGGTCAGACACCAATAGACAGAGTCGACTCCAGACGGGACCCTGTGTTTCGTCACTATTACTACCCTGGACCACGTTACCTTCCCGTGGCGAGCTCCTTACTCAATGGCACACTTTTGAAGTCGTTGACAGAGTCGTAGACTGAGAATTAATACCTCATTTTGTAAAAGCTTTGGAGTCCATCCGGACAGTCTTTCTAAATGGAGTGGAAAAATAGGCCCCGACCCGACTGTCAAGGGGCACGAGTACCATTAATCGGGATGTGATTGGACGCCGCCCAGTGGTGCTCGAGGGATTGAGGAGACCTTATGTCACGTTGGCGGAATCGGACTGTTTAATTATGGGATGAGTAAGAGAAGAATGGAGAAGTGAAGACGAAGTGGGGTGACAGAGGTCTAAACGAAGTCGGGACCCCTTGGTGAGAGTCGGAAGGTAGGTGTGGGGCGTGCCAGGGTAGAAACGGAGGCACGACTGTAGTACGGCAGACACCGCGACAATGGACACTTCTGGTCGAGTCTACGAAAAGACAGCTGTGTTAGTCTTCACTGAATGACTGGGAACTTAAGAATCCCGAGGAACCGACACGGAGAGACCGCCGGGAACGAAAAACACATCGAGAGCACTCCCAAGGGAAAGGAGGAACTGACGCGAGAGTCCGATCTCTGATATCAAAATATCATAGGTGTACACACACACGATGCGACGAAGCCAGTACGGGTCGAGAAACGCCAGGATACCTGATAGCGAGCGGTCCGAGGAGAGAAGTACCCTAAGAGGTCCGTTCTTATGACCTCACCCAACGGTACGGGAGGGAGTCCCCTAGCAGAACAGGGTCCCTAACTTGGACGCAGAGAATGTAGAGGACGTAACCGTCCGTCCAGGAAATGTCGATCCCGGTGGACCCTTCGGGTGTAATAGGTGTGTTGGATGCCCTTAAATACTATTTAAAAAACAACTAGTTTACTTATTTGTGTCCTTACAAATAACCGTGAGTTCCGAGAGGTAAAAGATCGGATTAGGATAATTGACAAAAAAAAAAAAAGGTGAGAAAGGTTTATCCGAAGTACCTCCATCCAGAACGGAATCAGGGGACTCATATGAGACAACTGAAGTTCAAAACGAGTGTAATTGAGAAGTACGTGGAAAAGTAGATGAATCAGTACCTAGGTAAGTAAGTGAGGTAGTGAGTGAGAAAAAAAGACAGTGAGTCCATAAGTGACTCGCGGACAAATGACGATCGACGATACGTCTCCGTGGTTCTTGTGTTTTCACAGACTCTAACTCAGGAACAGAAGGTTACACCATCCTCTCTTCTATACATTTAACTCGTGATGTTTACGACATACCTGCTAACCACGTACTTTGTCCAGGCATGTGTCATTTGCATCTCTGTCTCCTCCCTCGCCCATCGAGGACCCTCCGCCCCTGACACGAGTCCTTTTAAAGTGTCTCCTTTACACGGAAGTTTTGGTTCATAGCAGACCTTCCAACAACAATTCGCACCTGAGTCCCGTCCTGAAGGGACCGTCAGGTCCCCAATTCTGAGCCACGAAGGGGGCATCCCCAACGTCCAAGTCAAGGACCAACCCATTGTCTCTGGGGCGTGCGGAGACCGTGAAGATCTAGGGACACTGTGGGAGCGGGGCCAACTCTTGAGACCTCCAATTTAAACCCGGGAAGGAGTCTTACCCTAATACTCAGGTTCTGGGTGAGTCTAAATACAAAAACAGGATTAAACGTTGGGGAAGGTGGACCATTCACTTTGGAGGTTAAGACGAGATTTGTTTAGTGTGTGGACCGGACACTAGAACAGTTAAAGAAATTTCATGGACACAGGTCGCAGTAGGCGAAACGGAAATAAAATAATTAGTTTAAGATCTGAAGTTCCCTACTGAGTAACCATACGGGGTGTAAATTGACACTGTACACTTTTGAGGAGGAGGAAGTACTCCGACATTTGAGGTATTTCCACCCGAAAAAAGAAGGAGGGGGCCGTGTCGTGGTTGACGGGATCGGGTACCCCTCCCAAGATACGGAGAATTTTTTTATTGGAGATAAGAGAGAAGAGAGGATTCCGTCAAAGATCAAGAGAGACAAGGAGAGGAGGAGGTGGAAGAATAGGGGACTGGGAACGAGAGGATGGAGGACGCTATTAAACGGGAGACTGGGACCCCTCGCTAGACAGATCCTTTACCTTTACGTATTACAAAGGTCCTCTTGTGGCTGGGAAGGGGATCCCGTCCTCTTGACTTGCGTCTTGTCGTAGTCTGTCTCCAAATTTGATCGACTGGAAATTACAAGGAGGGAATGCCTCTAAAACACTAAGACAGAATTCCAGGACAAAGACTCCAAGTTCTTTGACCAATGGGTGTGAATGAACACAATGTCCAAAAAAAAGTCCACGACAATTGCGTTTCCCACCCCGTCCTCCCCCCTAAAAGTTGTATATGGTGTGGAAATTCAACTCCAATCCTTTAAGGATCGACGATTTCGTACAAATAACACAATCAGTAATTATTTTAGAGTTCGTGAAAAACTTAGTGTGTCATCATTTAGTTACTTTTGGGTCAAGTTCCAATAAATCTCCGTGAGTACACATATTGTTACGAAACATTGGAGACTCATGTTACGTTTCTATTCTATAATAAAAATTATAGTAATAATGAACATCGACAGGATGTACACTAAAAGGACCGAGTTATATGTTCTATTTTTGATTTTTTGTTTGTTTTTTTGAGGTCTCCAGAAGGACAAGGAGTAGTTACATTCTATGGTCATTGTTCGTCTTCATTAAAAGAGGTCAAGTAGGATCCGAGACTCGTTATCGGTCGGGTCTTTAAAGTTTACTATGTTAAGTAAATTTGTTCTTACACGTAGGAAAATTACAAAGTTGTAAGTTTTTCTATAGAAATGAGGGTACAAGTGACGTCGTGACAATTTCGGTTCTGCACCCTTATTGGTACTGTTCAGGTAGTTGTCTGCTTACCTATTTCTACACTACACATGTACGTCACCTTATAATCAGTATTATTTTTATTTTAAAAGGGTGAATGCTGTTGTACATACCTAAATCTTCCATAATACGATTTGTTCTATTCAGTCTCTTTCTATTTATGGCATACTAGGGAGAATATACACCTTAGAATTTGTTTTATTTACTTTTGTCTGAGTATCTATGTGTCTTGTTTTCCCACCAACTGTCTGTCCTTCCCCCTATCTACCTTTTTATTCACTTCCCCTAATTCTCTATGACTTTGAAATACTATTTTATTTACTCGGTGTCCCTAAATAATGTCGTATTCTTTATGTCTATTAAAATTATTGTAGTATCATTGAAACATATCCCTGTATACCAATGATCTAAATGTCACTAGTAAAGGATTACATACGTTTACACTTTAGTGTCATATCATATCGACCTTGACTGTATTATAACATGTACCTGATATAAAGTTATTTTATTACTACTTACTTACTTACAGTATGGAGGGAGGTTTGGAGAAAGATGGTAACATTAGTGACTTCGAAATAACGGTTTGAAACTTCTGTTCTAGATCTTATTTCACAGAGGTCCTTGTCTTTGTGTCATCTCCGTACAACCAAAGAATTCTACTGGTGTGTAGGTAGGAAGCCAGTCGTGGACTCTGTGGACCAGAAGACGTCGTAAATCTTGCCTACCACAAATTCCGTTTAGTCGGGACTGTGGTGTACGTCACAATCTTAATTCGTAATCCGGTTAATTGGATGTTTGAGTCTTTGTGTCAGTCCCATTCCCTTATTCACCCACTGTAGTCTTTGTTAAGTTCCAAAGTTGTACGCCAAAGTTTAGTCCTAGTCTATACACGACTAGTTCATGTGGTTCGTGTCTCGTTAGGGGTATCTTATTTGACGACTGTAGTTCCGCCTTCGTTTCTTTCTTTAGAAAAAAAGTTTGGTAATGGAATCTCGTAGCCAGAAGTACTACCGTCTATTTAATGTCAAGTAGAGGTCGTAAATAGTTTCACGGGTTTTATAGTTACCGTGAGCATGAATAACCTGTTTACTTAGAGTCCCCAAAAAAAAATCTGACAAACTCTCAACCAAGGTTCTCCTTTACTACCTAATTCGTTTACGAAGATTAAAGTGAGAAAGATCTTGGGGTGATTTTGAGTATTCCTACCCCCTTCTCCCTTTTCTTCATTATTATTGTCTTAAAACCTCTGATCTTTTGTCACCATTTCCTGAACCGTCTGGACTCTTTTGGTTTACGATTCAATCACTGTAACATTTCAGGAGACCTTCACCTCACTCCTACGTTCTCTCTACTTTATTCCTTGACCAACTCCTACCTTCGGGGAACATTTCACTGATGAAAATATGGGAGAGGGCCTGAGAAAAGGTGACCCACTGAAGGGGAGGGGATGAGATTGTCTTCACCTCGAAGTAGGTAAAGTAAAGACTACAACTTCCCGGAATCCCCGACATTGTTCTTTTGTCCCTAATTAATTACATCCGTGTAGTTTACGAGTCTAGAAGAGGACAAAGGACTTTACGATCTTTAGTTCGGAATGGGAGGTCTCCTTTCTGACCTCTTCTGAAGAGGTTCTTTGTACTGATCAGGTTCGTCTTTTTTTTAGGGATTTCTGTCACTATACCTCACCCTACCCCACTCCCGACCTTAAGGGATTGTTTCTTCAATGAATATAGTAGAAAGTCATTTCAAATCCTAGTTATTCAGAAGGGTTTTAGTGTCTCGAAGAGTAGTCGAAAAACGATAGGGCAGGAATTTATATTCCCGAAGGGTCCCCCGAGTCACCATTTCTTAGGTGAACGGTTACGTCCTCTGTGTCCAAGTAGGGACCCAACCTTTCTAGGGGATCTTTTCCTTTACCGTTGTAAGGTCACAAGAACGGACTCTTTAGGGTGTCCCCTCAGACCCCCTGGTATGAGGTACCCCAGTGTTTTCTCAGTCTGTACTGGATCACTAATTTGTTGTTGCAATTTATGTTAGTCCGTTGGTCCTAATGTTGGTCCTAATGTGACCTCCTTTAAAATTGTCCTTTCTATGGACTTCCTGGATGTAACGGTCTACTTTTGTCGCATGTTCATGGGTGAAGTTACTTACCTTTGTCTAGGTATAGTTCACGTAATAATACTTTAAGATCTTGTGATCTGTGTCTCTGTTGTCAGAGGTATAAAGATTTCTCTTCTTCGTATATACGTTTGTCCATCCTTTGGTCTTACCGGAGTCTGAAGAGTTGTTGAGACTTGGGACTTAAGATTCCTGCGAGGGTTTTTAGATTTTCTTTTACTAAAAGATACATTTTAAAATATGGTTCTACTTAACAGGTAGTTTTTATTTTCGTCTTAGATGTATTTTAGAGTTTTTAGAATGGAAGGTACGTCAGAAAGAGCTCTTCGAATCCCTGTTTCACCATTTAGTTTTTCTCTCTCTCTCCTGGAACTTTCTTCCTCACCTAATATCCTTTTGTCCTTTAGGTTCCTTCCTTTATCCACTTCACTCGTGAGTCTTGGCCCACGCACTATGTCTCCCGTTGTCCGTGTGTCTCCTCCGGACACCGAGTCTGTGTGACTCCGGCCAGTAGTAACTGTACAGTTGCCGGTAATGAAATTTTAGACTTTTGCCTCGAGGACCTAGACGAGTGGGTCTAACGAAATGCATAAAACCAAAACATGGGACCCATACGGAGTAGGTCCAACAAACGACCCGAAACAAGGGGAAAAAGTACCTCAGCGCAAGAGGACGGGTGAACGGGAAAGGAATGGGGAGCGACATTGGAGGACGGACGTGGTCGACTCCCTCGAGTGATTCAGGACGTCCGGATGACGTCTTGACCTCTACCCGGAACCACTTTAGTCTCGCGGAAGAGGTGACGTCAGAGTGGTCAACAGGACAGGGACCTGGCGGACGGGCACCAGGGTTGACATCATTCAGGATCCAAAGGGTCCAAGAGGCTAAAGAGGTCTTTACCGACAATGTGTGAAAGCACCTTCGGGTTCGGTCTAATACCCGATCTTTAAGACAAATCGAAAAAAAAGACCCTCCAGTAGATTGTCTCGGAAGTACAGGAAAAAGAATATATCGACCGAAAGACGAACGACGAGTCAAAATATAATTGGTGTATACCACCAACTATTTTATAAACTCCCCTTTTCCCTATCAACTATCACTATAAGGATACATAAAGTCACTGAAAGAGAGGACCCTGAAACCTCTACTTTAGGCTCCTGACTCGGTTACTCACTACCTAGTTTCACCTTTCTCAAACACAACGTCTTTTCGTCGGAGTTTCCCGGGACTCGTCAACTCTTTCGTTGGTAGAAGAGATGAAGGTAAAGTACGGGGTACAGTAGAGGTAAACCGAAGGTTTAGAAGGGACGACGGTCGAGAATCTTGGAGAGGTCCTTTTTGTTTTGTGGGTTCACCATCGTCGTTACGACGACTCTTTGATTTCTACACTATCCCTCTGTCACGACTCAGGTTTTATGACCGGAAAGAGTCGGAAGGAGGACTGACGGTCTGAGACGACGACCTTGAGAAGGGTAGTGGGGGTAACAGGGTAAGTACTAGGGAGTCGTGCCGTGTGTTTCCGAAAAGTATAGTGGAAAGGGATCGAACGGTCGAAGTGGACACCTGGGAATTACGTAAAAAGAGAGCAGGTGTCTTTATAAGTCAATGGAGATTAAGGGACTGATGCCACAAGTGTTGATAAAACTAGTTCGGATGTTCAAAGAAGAATGTGGGAGGGAAGAAGAAACGGGTCAATTAAGGAGGAATAAAAATTCTGGGTCAAGTCTGTATTGAAGGAAGCCATTTCGAGAGGACGGGATCGTTGTTAAAAAGGGGTCTGATCGAATCTACACGAAGGAAACACGTGCGCAGACGTACAGTGTGACATGACTTGTAAGAGGGAAACAAAGAGACACAGAAATAATGTAATATAGAGAACTTCTGTCGCTGTTCTAAAAGAAAGAGACGTTGAGGTCATGGATCGGGACGTAGATCACACCTCATTCGTCGGTTATTTATCAACGACTTAAATTAAGAGTATTTCAGATAGTATATCACTTTACAATACAAGTGTAATAAAAAATTACAAAAGAAATTTTTATTACTTATGTGAATTACAAAATCATGACAAAATCTAAATGTCCTTTTAACCGGTCTTTCCTTTCTCGGGGTTATAAGGGGAAAGACAGGGTGGGTCACCGAGGACATTAATTTTAGAATGTAATCGCACCATGCAGACGATGTGGACTCTTCCGTTACGATTATATCATAGTAATCGACTTCAGACGTGAAATGCAGTCCCAAGGGTAACGTCCAACATGTCTATGATCCAAAACTGTTTACATCTGACAACATACACATACACAGTCAGTGAGTCAGTGCAGACTGAGAAACCCTGGGGTACCTGACGTAGTGTGGTCCGAGCAGAAAGGTACCTTAAGAGATCCGGTCTTATGACCTCCCCATCGGTAAGGAAAGAAGTCCCCTAGAAGGGTTGGGTCCCTAATTTGGGTCCAAAGGACGTAACATTCGTCTAAGAAATGATAGACTCAGTTGTCCCTTCGGGTTTTATAACATACCCAACACTGTTTATCAATGTAGACATAGACTGTTTTATCAAAGTGAGTGGATTTTTAGGTAACACGAGGTGGATGAGTAAGATCGAGGGAGGAAGTTTGACAATCTTTGGTGACTAGAAAAGTGACAGAGGTATTAAAACGGAAAAGGTCTTACAGTATCTCAACCTTAGTACATCCTATATCCGAAAAGTCTGACCGAAGAAAGTGAATCGTTATACATAAATTTAAAGGAAGGACAGAAAAACGCCGTGTAATAATAAAAATTAGAAGTTCCGTTGAGACACTCCATGTATAATAAATCATCTTGTGAACTCTGAACCTTTCCCTTCCAATGTCACGTCTCTCTGTTTTACAGTTATTACGGAATGATAGTCAAGTAATTTATTTGTAAGTAACCCGGGGACGAAACGCAGTCCGTACCACAAACGAACGAAGATTCTCGTTATTCTTCTATTAAAGGATCACGAACTCCTTGAGTCTCAACTCACATATTCTGTCCAAATACTTTTTTGAGTAACCAAGTGTCACGTCTTTCCCCATTCTTTTCCCATCCATAAGACGACTATATTCATCAGTAAGTCTATTACATCCATGAACAGTGTTATTACGGTGTGTCATCCACAAGTAATTTACAATTGATAGGAATAAAGGGACCCTCTAGGGTACCTGTCTCCTGGGACCACCCGGCACCAGGTACCCCAGTTTTCTCAGCCTGTACTGAATCATTGATTTTGTGGTGGTGACAATAAAGGGAATCAGGAAACAACAAAAACAGGAATGTTGTTAGGGTTGGGGATATGTGACGTTAAAAAACAAAAAGCCTAGTCGTTTATCAAGTTTCATTAATTAATTGAACGAGTTTTAAAGTTTTGTTCCTTCACTTAGAGCAAACGGGGTTCGGGTACACGAGAGACATAAGAAGGACAGACGCACTAGGACCGTCTTCACTGAAGTACAGGGTTCCATCTCTATACTTCTCTTCCCACACAATCTTCGTCACTGTTCAACCCACACTGACCTCGTCCTCCCGCCCCTGTCCTTGTCACCCGTCCCCTCGACCAGTAAGTCCGACGGTTCCCGAAGGTTCAGGGTTTCAGACATTTTACGTAGGCGGAACGAGTAAACGAGTACGATAAATCGAGACTCTTGACGACTTCGACTCGTAAGGTAAACCTCATTCTGTTCGATCGAGAGACATTCTGTAAAAACCAGAACGACTCCAGTCACACCACCCAAACAACGGGTCCCTCTCAAGACTGTTAACGATAACTCTGAGATGTATTCGTTTCTATTCGTTCCTGCCAACAGAAGATTTTCGTTTTAATCTCCCTTCGTGTCATTTAGTTCTAAGGTGTGTATTGTTCAAAACGTTTATTTGTGGTTAAACTTCTTTTCGAAGTCCTTTACCTTAAATTTAACTGACTCAGATTCAGAAATGCCTTCCGGGTAGACGAAAGAGGGGATCCACTAACCTTACGAATGGACACCCCCGTAAAGGAAAATATAAGGGCTGTCGAAGAAATAAACTCTTTAGCTTTACTCATCTTTTAAATGGAAACTAGAGATAATATGGAAACTTTCGTAGTATACGAAATTTGACTTTCTCGATTTACGATGAACATGAGAAGACCCCTCTTTTACTTTTAATTGAAGACGGTTCAATAAAAATTATTACATAAACCGCAACCAAAATTATATTGTCTTTTTTTAGTCGTAACTTAAAGTTAAGTCTTGTTAAGTTCTTGTAATGGTTATGGATGATTAGTCTACCAAAAATTTCATACTGAATCTACTTTCGTTTGGTTACCTCCAGTAAAATGGTATAAAAGAACAAGAGTAATTTTTTTTTTAGACAAAAGACTAACAAAAAATTAAATAGGTTTGACCAATGACTCCTATATAATTCACGGGTGGAACCACAGTCCAAGATTCTTATATTAGTATTAGTTCCATCTGTGTTAGGGGTAAGACTACCGAAGATGTCAGATTAATTATTATGGTTTTAATATTCGTTAACACAGTTTCCCAATCTGTAAAATTAATGACGTAACGTTCTCCTAACCCGAAGGGAACACCGAGTCTCCAATTTCACAGATGGAGGTTACACCCTTTGGGTCCAAGCTAGGGACCCAGCCCTTCTAGGGGACCTCTTCCTTGACCGTTGGTAGAGGTCATAAGAACGGACCTCTTAGGATACCTACCTCCTCGAACCATCCGATATCAGGTACCCCAGCGTTTCTCAACCTGTACTGACTCACTGAAGTGAAAGTGAAAGGTCTCCTAACCCGAATCACTTACATACGTCTAGAATAATTTTATGTCTAAGACTATGTCATCCAGACCACGCCTCGACTATAAGGCATAAATTTATACGACAAACCAGTACGACTACGGTGGTCAGGTACGTGGCGTGAAGTATCGTTCCCGTATCTGATAATTCTACGTTCTATCCCGAAGGGAACACCAGATCAGTAACTCTTAGACGGACGGTCACGTCCCCTGTCACCAAGTTAGGGACCAGACCCTTCTAAAGTGTACGGTGTCTCGTCGATTTCGACACGTGGCGGTGCTGAGTTCGGACACGTGGATCTCGGACAAGAGTCGTTCTCCTCGGTGAAGTCACTCTTTGGGCCCGTGGGGACGAGTGACGTTCACCTCTTTCGGACGTGCGTCGATGCTTCTGGGTCGCGTCGGTTTTTATTTATGTACGTAGAAATTTTTTTTATTTTACCCACATTCTATCATTCTGCATTATAATTTTATATTCCGAATCTCATTATAATGTAAAAAAAGGAATGAACCCCATATTTCGTGAACCATCCCGATACACCCACTTACTCTACGTAGATGTTCCCCTACTTTACGAGGGTTCCCCTTTATCTTTCACCGGACCCTCGGTTTGTCTCGTCTTCCTCGTACTTCTGACCTCTCTCCTCCTCCAAGTTATCCGGAAGTATTCGTCTGAGGAGAGTCAGAGGATCTCTGAAGAAAGGTTAAAAGACGTCCAAAGAGATGTAGAAGGAATAGACATTTATAAGGATTTATGTAATGTGTACGTATAATGGGATGGAATGTACCACCGTGGTTGGTTTTGTATATTCGTCAAGAGATGTCCGTCAATTTTCGATAAGTCCCCATTAAAACTTATCGGAAACGAGTTCTTTGTTCTAGTGCGATAACCAAAAAGATTAGATTTTACCTCTCAGTGGGTCTGTAAAGTCGTACTCCAGTTCTCCTAATCACTTAATGGGACAGAGGTGTAGGTTAGAGAAGTAATTGAGACTTGGACGTGACAGGTTCTATCATCCGTCATCGGCATCCACCCCTAAATGTAAGCTTTAAATTAATCAATTTTAATAAATTTTAAATCAAGGAGTCACCATGATCAGTGTAAAGAAAAAAGAATCAAATAAAATTAACCTCCTATTAATGAAACATTTATCATACCACCCAAAACGGTATGTAGTTGTACTTAGTCGGTCTCCATATGTACACCGAGGGGGTAGGACTTGGGAGGAGGGTGGAGGGAGGGCCGGGGTAGGGAGACCCAACAGGGACTCGTGACCGAAACTCACGGGACGAAGTACGTAACTTGGGGGTGACCAGTAGATAAAATGTATACACTTATATGTACGAAGTCACGATAAGAGAGTTTAGAAGGGTGGGAGCGGAGAGGGTGACTCAGGTTTTCAGACAAGAAATACAGACGCAGAGGAAACGACGGACGTACATCCTAGTAGTCATGGTAGAAAGATTTAAGGTATACTTACGCAATTATATGTCATAAACAGAAAGGGAAAGACTGAATAAAGTGAGACATATTATCCGAGGTCCAAGCAGGTGGAGTAATCTTTACTGAGTTTACCCAAGGAAAGAGATCGACTCATTATAAGGCAACCCATATCCATGGTGCTGAGGGAATAGGCAAGGAGACGGCTACCTGCTCCAACGCAGGTGCAGGATCGACAACATTTACCGTGATCAGTGTAAAGTTCACAGGTCATGACAGTGGGTCCCGACGACGTAATCTGTTGTATCTCTATCTCGTAACGGTAGTAGTGTCGTTGAAGAAGACCTGAAGTCTTTCTGTGTAAGGAAAGTGGCGGTAGACTACGTGAGGTGAATTTATAGGTTCTCAGTGACGAATGGGATGTCTTCCAAAGTGTTTCCTCGCTACCCTTTTTACGTAAGAACCTTAATTTAACAAACTCAAAGTTAGGACCGAAGTGGTAAACATCCGAGAAGTAAGAATTTTCCCGAACGAACCACCAAGTCTGTCATTTCTTAGGTGGACGTGACGTCCTCTGGACCCAACCCTTCTAGGGGACCTCTTCCCTTACCGATGAGTGAGGTCATAAGACCGGACCTTTTAAGGTACCTGTCTCCTCGGACCGTCAGATGTCAGGTACCCCAGTGTTTCTCAACCTGTGTTGACTCGCTGAAAGTGAAAGTAAGAATTTTCCCGATGAACTGGAGAGACACGGTCAAAGGGATAGACGTTTTACCCCTATTACCATCCGTGATAGAGGATTCTAAGAACACTTCCAATTTCCTATTTTATATATATTACGGGAATCTTGTCACGATTGAGAATTCATGACCTATTTACAACCGGTAATAAAAAACGTAACCATAACAAAAATCTCTGGATGAACCTTAAACCATATTAAATAATTAGACTTCTAAGAACTAAAAATAATCAAGACCTATTAAAAGTCAGTAAAAGTTCACAACAGAAAGGAATTAAGAAAAGGAAAAATCTTAAGGTCAACCCGTCGGTAACTTGGAACAGTAATATAGAAGATATTTGAAATACACTAAATCGAAGGAGTGGATATTTTATTCTTACGTTCATCATAAATGGAGTATCTCAACACCAATCCTAATTCACTCAATTCTACAAATTTTGTGAAGCTTATCAGGGTATACACTCAGTTGATAATAGTTGTGAGATCAATATCGAGGAACAAGCAAAAATCGGAAACCTCTAAAGGGAATTAAATAATCTCCTCACTATAACGTTAAGTATTATTCTTTATGTATAAACCAGAAGTAGGTTGAAAATCGTCCTCGAAGATTTTGGAAACCTTAAAGGACACTACTTTGACTATTTCCACAGAAAACAATGTGATTGCTCCGTAGAAAACCTGAGGGTGCCTCTCCATCCCCGACCAGGAGTTATCTCGGTCGGGACTCCTGACCTTGTAAGTTAGGGTGGGGACTGGAGATCCCTCCCTTCTCCCGGACCTCTGACTCAAGTCAGTGGTTAACAACAAGTCAGCGCATCTTGAGATACGCTAGGGTACCTGACGTCGTGCGGTCCGCAGGGACAGGAAGTGGTAGAGGGCCTCGAACGAGTTTGAGTACAGGTAACTAAACCACTACGGTAGGTTGGAAGAACAGGAGACAGTAGGGGAAGAGGAAGACGGAAGTTTGAAAGGGTCGTAGTCCCAGAAAAGTTACTCAACCGAGAAGCGTAGTCCACCGGTTTCTGAACCTCGAAGTTGAAGTCGTAGTGAGGAAAGTTACTTATAAGTCCCAACTAAAGGAAATCCTAACTGACTAAAATAGATGAACGACAAGTTCCCTGAGAGTTCGCAGAAGAGGTTGTGGTGTCAAACTTCCGTAGTTAAGAACGTGCGAGTTTGAAAAAGTAACAGGTTGAGAGTGTAGGTATGTACTGATGACCTTTTTGGTATTGAAAGGGATCTGCCTGGAAACAACCGTTTCTTTACCAAGACGAAAAATTATACGATAGATCCAACCAGTATCGAAAAGAAAGTTCCTCGTTCCCAGAAAATTAAAGTACCGACGTCAGTGGTACCCACACTAAAACCTCGGGTTCTTTTATTTCAGAAAGTGACAAAGGTAACAAAGTGGTAGATAAACGGTACTTCAATACCCTGGCCTACGGTACTAGGTTCAAAAGACTTTCAACTCAAAATTCGGTCGAAAAAGTGAGAAGAGAAAGTGGAAGTAGTTCTTCGACAAATCAAGGAGAAGTGAAAGACGGTATTCGCACCACAGTAGACGTATAGACTCCAAT
Source organism: Capra ibex (assembly GCA_006410555.1). Classification (NCBI taxonomy): domain Eukaryota; kingdom Metazoa; phylum Chordata; class Mammalia; order Artiodactyla; family Bovidae; genus Capra; species Capra ibex. Next base: position 432,476 of record SJYO01027916.1, on the reverse strand, counting down.
AACTATAAAGAGGACCGTTAGAACTAAGGTCGAACACGAAGTAGGTCAGGTCGTAAAGTGTACTACATGAGGTATATCTTCAATTTATTCGTCCCACTGTTATATGTCGGAACTGCATGAGGAAAGGGTTAAACCTTGGTCAAACAACAAGGTATAGACCAAGATTGACAACGAAGAACTGGACGTATGTCCAATGTGCCCTCCATCCATTCCACCAGACCATAAGGGTAGAGAAATTCTTAAAAGGTCAAACGACACTAGGTGTGTCAATTTCCGAAATCGAATCAGTTATTTCGTCTTTATCTACAAAAAGACCTTGAGAGAACGAAAAAGATCTAGGTCACCTACAACCGTTAGACTAGAGACCAAGGAGACGGAAAAGACTTAGGTCGAACCTGTAGACCTTCAAGGGTCAAGTACATAACGACTTCGGATCGAACTTTCTAAAACTCGTAATGGATCGATTGTACACTCTACTCGCGTTAACACACCATCAAACTTGTAAGAAACCGTAACGGGAAGAAACCCTAACCTTACTTTTGACTGGGAAAGGTCAGGACACCGGTGACGACTCAAAAGGTTTTCACAACTGTATGACTCACGTCGTGAAATTGTCGACCACTAAATTGGTTAATACGGAAACGTTACTTCGGAGGTACTTTCGGGTCTAGCTGGCCAAAGTCTGTAGAAGGTCTAACGACTTGTGTACCTGTAAACCTCTCTCACTGTTTTAGACTCTCCCGTGTTTTCGAGGTACAAAAAAAGGATAAAGGACGAGATACGTAGAAAAGGTAGACCGATAAGGACTCAACATAGGATAATATTATTTGGTCATTAGATGATTCATGTTATAGTGAACCTCAAAGTACCTGGTGAGATCCGTCGAGTCCCCCACTAATACCCCCCACCTCCCTCCAAATCGTAGAGGTCAGTCGACGACTGAGGTCCATCTGTCACATCCCTAACTGAACTGAACATCCTGTGTTCCACCACAGAGGTTTGACGAGTCACTGCACCCTTTTGGGGAGTGTACAACCTTAACCGATGAGGTTCAAACCGTCCCCATAAAACAATATCTTTCAAGAAAAGAGTTAACACATAAAGTGAGGTAACACTTTAGTGTTCAATAAAATCTGAGACAAAACGAACACATATTAGAAAGAAGACCTGAAGGGACCACCAAGTCTACCATTTCTTAGACGGACGTTACGTCCTCTGGATCCAAGTCAGGGTCCTAGCCCTTCTAGGGGACCTCTTCATCCTCCGTTTCCCGAGGTCAGGTACCTCAATCTGTGTCGACTCACTGATTGTGAAACTGAAAACTTAGAAAGAAGGCAAGTCTTATGAAGGGAAGGGAGAATGGAGGAAAGTACTGACAAACTCTGTGTAAAAGTACAAACATTACCTTGATGTTATTGTCACACTGTCTTTTAGGGTTTATTAGTATCGAAATTTTTGATCTTCAACTCCCTTGAAGGGGACACCCGGTAACCAATTCTTAGACGGAAGGCTACGTCCCCTTCACCCAAGTTAGAGACCAGTCTCTTGATTCTAGGGTGTACACAGTCCCGTTGATTGGGACGTACGACACTGATCTGTTTCGGATACGTGGTGTTATTTTAGGGGATCTCTTCCCTTTCCGATGTGTGACGTGATAAGACCGGATCTCTTAAGGTACTTGACATATCAGATACCCCAGCGTTTCTCAACCGGCACTGACTTGCTGAAAGTGATACGTGGTGTTACTTCTGGGTCATGTCGGTTTTTTATTATTATGCAACTTTCTTTATTTTTCATCTTCGACTCTTGCCTATTTACACATACATGCCGACTTAACGGGACGACACGTAGGCTTTCATGGTACCACGACAATTAGTCGATATGAAATTATATTTTGTCTTTCAAATTTTTTCAGTTAGAATTTTTTATCAAATAAAGACTGCATTTACTTTAGATCTACATACTCCAGACTCTCCGTACGGAAGAGGCACTAGTAGTGCCCAGGTCTGCAGATCAGGGAATTATAGACACCAATTTCTACTGACGAGGTCAAGGTCGGTAATGTAGATGTAAGATCGGTTGCCTCCGTTTCCCACTCCTTCCCGTACAGGGAAGGGAAATTGTGTAAAAAAGTTTCAGTACGTGTGACCAAGGGTGACCGGTCTTGGTCCGGTGTATCTGTACTGTCCCGGCACCCTGTGACGTCTTACATCAGAAATAAGAACTGGTGGGGGGAGGGGGGGGGGCGGAGTTCCCCTATAGTCCGTGACCCTCTTTGTTTATCAGACGGAGAGAATACAAGGAAGAACCTAGGACATGGGAATCATCGTTTCCTTTTTCTAATTTCGAACTGGACCGGTCTCTTGTACTCTTCGAGATCCAGTAACATATATTTGGGGACTGTAAAAAGAAAAAGTCTACACAGTTCTCAAACTTATTTTTACAAGAAGACAGTCCTTTACTTGAGAGTAAAAACTGTGAAAGCCCATAAAATAACATCTCGGGACCAGGACTAAAACGTTATATACGAAGTAAAAATAAACTTCTCTCCCTGATTATTATTAGAGAACAAGACACTTACACTGAAACTCTCTAAACCCAAAATACGAGTATACAAAATACCTAAACAAAAACTACCTACTTTACCATGAATAGAATTTTTCGATAATATATAATATACAATACGAAGAATGGAGATCAAAGTATATATATACTTTATATATTTATATACATATATAAGAACGACTTCCTTCCGTATCGACTTCACGTTTCAACCTCTGTTATGAAACACTTCCAGACCAAATTAGGAGATCTTACGTCATATGTAACATAGTCTCTAGAAAGAAAAATACCACGACACAGAGGTCAGTTTTCTTATATACCTAGACCTTAACTCTTCATCTTCGTCCTCACCAGGTGACTGGTAGTGAGGGGCACTGGATGAGTCAATGCGAAGACCCGAGATGTCCTAACCGTCAAGGTCAACAGCTACACCGGCATAAGAGGGGTCTCCTGTGTCGCTCCCAGGTAAACTTAACATCTGCTACTGACGAAAGACCCGTGAACCTCGTGGAACACTGGTCCCTGGTCTTCCACTCTTTTCACTGGTAGAACCGTCCCTATTGATTGAGATCACCTGTCACCCTTTATTCCGACCAACGGGTCTTCCCCTTGGTTCTCCGTATATACACTTCGAGTCTACTGGGTGAACCTACGAGAAACCAAGGACTAAGAGGAAACTAGTAATATTGACACTTGTCTGTTCACTTCGTTGAGGTCGGACTTTTCCTATACTCATCCCCGATTCTATGGAGCCATTACTTTCAAACCCAGTATCGTGGTCCATTCGGCGACTCTGGTCGCCTCAACCATCGACCCCCGTTCTCCCTAAATCTTACCTACTACCTCTTCCCTCTGATACTCATGATACCCTGCAGACTCCGGGGGACGTCACCTCCTCCCACTGGACTCGACCTGCCCATGTCACCTCACCTAAACGTCCCACGCTCCTGACTGCGCCGACTGTGTGCACGGTGGGGGAAGTTCCTGTGAACGACAGACCCTTCTTTCTCACACCATCTGGTCGTCGGAGGTCAATCGTCGAGGAAGTCGTAGACGGCCGGAAGTTCGTCGTGCCCGGTTACTGTCTCGTTCCACCACCGCTAAACTCCCGGATGGGCAAATGAGGTGACCTGGTCGTCTCCGAAGCAGTCCGAACGTGACGCCATGTTATAGGGGGACTGGTTATAAAGACAGAGAGGATAAGGAAAGTGTTCACACTACAAGGTGAACCGGTTGTTTCCAGGCATATCAGTTTCGATACCAAAAAGATCATCAGTACATGTCTACACTCTCGACCTGGTATTTCTTCTTGACTACGAAAACTTGACACCACCACCACTTCCGAGAACTCTCAGGGAACTTGTAGTTCCTCTAGTTTGATCAGTTAGGATTTCCTTTAGATGGGACTTATAAGTTACCTTCCTGACTACGACTCCAACTTTGAAGTTATGAAACAGATGGACTACGTTTTTCAACTGAGTAACCTTTTCTAGGACTATAACCCTTTCTTACTCCCGTCCTCCTCTTCCCCCACTGTCTCCTACTCTACCAACCTACCGTAGTAGATGAGTTACCTGTACTCAGACTCGGTTGAGGCCCTCACCACTTCCTGTCCCTTCGGACCGTACGACGTCAGACACCTCAGTGTTTCACAACCTGTGCTGACTCACTGACTTGTTATAGAGAAAAAGGTCGTTGACTAAGGACCCCAAAGGTTTCGGACGTGTACGACATATTGTTGGTTGGTGTTTTGGGGTCACTGTATTTTGTGTTCCGTAAAGAATGACGAATACTCAAATCTCCGGTCGACCGTCAAAAACAGAATCGACCCACCCAGTGAATAAACAGACACCAGTCGACGATCAGTCGTTGAGACGACTAGACCTGACCCAGGAGAGTATGTGACCCTCTGACACCCGACCCCGGAGTCAATCCTGTTGACCAGAAAGGGAGTGTCTGATAGTGTAGGGGACGACTCAAGTGGTACCGAATCCGTATACCACCATCTTCAGAAGGTTCCCTTGTTCGACTTACTTCGTTCGTTCGGGAGTTCTCAAGATCTGAATCTCAAGTGTATGACAGTGGAGACGGTATACGGTACCCGGTTTCGTTTAGGGTTTCAGTCGGGTTGAAGTGCCCCATCCCTTGGTGAAGGATAACCTTCTCTACGTTTCAGTGGATTTCATCTATCCATCTATCTATAATACGACTCATCCAAGGAAGATACGGGAGAAAAGTCTCTTAAAAGTAGTATTTACCTACAACTCAAAATAGTTTTCGAAGACGTAGATAACTCTGCTAGTATCCTCAAAATAAGAAGTTAAACAATTACACACATAGTGTAGTAATCTTTACGACCCGGCCTACTTAGTGTTCGACCTTAGCTCTGACGGTCCTTTTTATAGTTATTGGAGTCTATACGTCTACTGTAGTGGGATTACCGTCTTTCGTTTCTCCTTGATTTCTCGGAGAACTACTTCCACTTTCTCCCCTCACTTTTTCGACCAAATTTTGAGTTGTAAGTATTTTGATCCTAGTAACGTACATCGGGGTAGTGAAGTACCGTTTATCTACCCCTTTGTTACTTTCGTCACTTTCTGAATTAAAAGAACCCGAGGTTTTAGTGGTACCTTTCAGTTACGTAGGTACTGTAATTTTCTACAAACGAAGAACCTTCTTTTCGATACTATTTGGATCTGACTCATAATTTTTCGTCTCTGTAGTGAAACGACTGTTTCCATGTATATCAGTTTCAATACCAAAAAGGTAATCAGGACATACCTACCTGTTATTTCTTCCGACTCGCGGCTTCTTAACTACGGAAGTTTGACACCACAACCTTTTCTGAGAACTCTCAGGGAACCCGTCGTTCCTCTAGTTTGGTCAGTTAGGATTTCCTTTAGGTGGGACTAATAAGTAACTTTCCTGACTACGACTTCAACTTTGAGATTATGAAACCAGTGACTACGTTTTTCGACTGAGTAACCTTTTCTGGAACTGTGACCCTTTCTAACTCTCGTCCTCCTCTTCCCCGGTTGTCTCCTACTCTGCCAACCTATCCTAGTAGTTGAGTTACCTGTACTCAAACTTGTTTGAGACCCTCTACTACTTCCTGTCCCTTCGGACCACACGACGTCAGATACCCCAGTGTTTCTCAGTCTGTGCTAACTCACTGACTTGTTGTTGTTATTTTAGTGTGACTGACTAAACACCTATGATTTTTTAGGAACACAGGGACTCTATTTGGGGTTAACAAGTACCATATATTAGGAAAATTTTATTACGACCTAAGTCAAGTGATCATAAAACAATTCCTAAAAACGTAGATACAAGTAGTCACAATAACCAGAAATTAAAAGAAAACACTATAGAAATAGACCAAAACTAAAGCCCCACTACGACTGGAGTATCTTACTCAAGTCTTCACAAGGAAGGAGACAGTAAAAAACCTTCTCAAAGTCTTCCTATCCACAATTGAGTAGAGATTTACAAACTATCTTAAGTAGACACTTCGGTACACCAGGACCTGAAGTCAAACAACCCTCAAAAATTTAGTGTCTAAGTTAAAATCACAAACATTAACCAGACAAGTATAGAAGATAAAGAAAGACCAAGTCAGAACCCTCTAACATGGAAAGATTCTTAAACAGGTAAAGAAAATCCAACAGGTGAAACAACCATATATCAACGAGAACGTACGTACGATTCAACCAATTCAAAACAGACTGAGAAACGTTGGGATACCCGACATCGGACGGTCCGAGGAGACAGGCACCCTAAGAGACCTCACCCAACGGCACGGGAGGAGGTCCCCTGGAGGACTGGGTCCCTAACTAGGGGGCAGAGAATGTAGAGGACGTAACCGTCCGTCAAAGAAATCGTGACGGACTCTTCGGGTATCAACGAGAATCATCAGTGAATCCCAGGAAATAACCGAAAGGTCCACCACGGTCACCACTTCTTGGACGGACGGCTACGTCCTCTGTATTCTCTAAGCCCTAGATAGGTACCCAACTCTTTCAGAGGACCTCCTCCCGTACCGTTGGGTGAGGTCATAAGAACCGACCTCTTAGGGTACCTGTCTCCTTGGACAGTCCGATGTCCCGATGTCAGGTATCCCAACGTTTGTCAACCTGTACTGACTTCACTGAATACTGGTGGCGCCAGGAAACATAAAGACACCACAACCAAAATTGAAGAAATAAGTAAAGACTAAAATAGCTAAACTCGGGAGAGGTAAAAAAAGAACTACTCAGACTGATTTCCAAACAGTTATAATAGAAAAGTATCTTGGTCGAAAATCAAAGTAGCTAGAAAAGACAACAAAAGATTTTTGATTACTTCTAAATTTACATGTACCTGTTATACCTCTTATTACATGGTACAATTTGTAAATACTTCGGTGGTAGGATGAAATTGTTTAGTATTTTAAGAAAGTATAAACCAAGTCTATAAAATTCTTTGTTTTGATACTTCTAGAATATGAAAATTTTAGGTGACGTATGGGAACGAGTAGGAACGAAAAAGAAAAAACTGCAGAACTCCACATTTAAAAATTAAGGTCCATGAATGAAAAATATATTCAACTTCTTGAACTCTGAGTATAGAAGACTACTAAGTCGTCCTTATTTTTCCCTTGAGATAAATGATATAATTGAGTCAGTAATTTGTTTGTAGACAGCACGGTTCGTGACATGACACATACAAAATTTACACACGATTCAGCGAAGTCAGTACAGACTGAGAAACACTGGTACACCGAGGAGACAGGCACCCTAAGAAGTCGTTCTGATGACCTCACCCAACGGTACAGGAGGAGGTCCTCTCGTTTTGGGTACAGAGGATTCAGAGGACGCAGCCGTCCACCCAAGGAGTGGTGATCACGGTGGACCCTTCGGGTACACAAATACATCGTATAAGAATGAAAAAGATCACAAGATAAGGGTATGGTAAAGCAAAGTCCGACATTTCGGTTTCACTCTTCGTTTATTGTAAGAAAAGAAACATTACCTCCGACAAAAAGTTATAACGAATGTTTAAAAAAGGAATTATGAAATTTCGAAATTCCCGTTTAGAACAAGATAAGAATCGACACGTAAAAGTAATTGTAAAAGGAAGATAATTAAACCGAAAACGACACAGTGATCCCATCCATCCCACAAAACTGTACAAATAAAACAAAGGTCAACCGGTGTGGAAAGGAAAAGAAAGTTTACTAATTTGTCAATAATAGAAATTGAGGATAGACCAAAGACATCAAGTTATACTAAAAGTCTCATATCAGGCGAGGGACCAAGAATAAAGAAACGAAAGTGTCACTCACCCAATATCAAAAGAATTATTTTATTGTCGAAATAACTTTATATTGATGTATGGGACCTTCAGTAGGAACTCATATAAACCTCAACACGTTGGTAGCGGTGAAAGACTAACATATAAAAGTAGTAGAGTCTCTCTTTATGGTATGGAGCACTGACACTGAGGAGTAAGAGGAGGTGGGTACCTAATTGGATAAGACCTGTAAAGTTTATTTATCCCAGTATGCAGTCTCGTCAGAAAACAGAGATCGCAAAAGAGAAAAATTTTAATTAATAAATAGAACCGACACAACTCAGAAACAACGACGTACACCCGAAAGAGACCAACGTCACTCTTCCCCGAGACCGACGTCCCGCGTCTGAAGAGTGACACTACCTCAGAGAGCAGCGTGTCGCATCCGAGAGCCCGCACCCCCGAAGTCATCAGCACCACGTGTCCGAGTCAACTGGGTGTCGTACACCTTAGAAGGACCTGGTCCCTAGTTTGAGGACAGGGGAAGTAACCGTCCATCTAAGAATCGGTGACCTAGTGGTACCTTCGGTACAGAGATCGAAAAATATGAATCACATTACAAAAGTTCTAAGTAGGTACAACATCGTATATGGTCATGAAGTAAGTAAAAATACAGATTTATTATAAGGTAACTTACCTATACGGTGTAAAACTTATAGACGAGTGGTTAACTACTCATAAACCAATATAGAGTCAAGTCAAGTCAGACCAGCGAGTCAACGAAACACTGGGGTACCTGACGTCGTGTGGTCCGGAGGGACAGGTAGTGGGGTTGAGGGCCTCAAATGAGTTTGAGTACAGGTAACTCAGTCACTACGGTAGGTTGGTAGAGTAGGAGACAGCAGGGGAAGAGGAGGACGGAAGTTAGAAAGGGTCGTAGTCCCAGAAAAGTTTACTCAGTTAAGAAGTGTAGTCCACCTGTTTCACAACCTCAAAATCGAAGTCGTAGTCAGGAAGGTTACTTATAAGTCCTGACTAAAGGAAATCCTACCTGACCAACCTAGAGGAACGTCAGGTTCCCTGAGAGTTCTCAGAAGGGGTTGTGGTGTTAAGTTTTCGTAGTTAAGAAACCGTGAGTCGAAAGAAATATGAGGTTGAAAGTGTAGGTGTGTACTGATACCCTTTTTGGTATCGAAACTGTTCTACCTGGAAACGACCGTTTCATTATAGAGACAAAGAATTATACGACAGATCCAAACAGTATTGAAAAGAAGGTTCCTCGTTCGCAGAAAATTAAAGTACCGACGTCANGTAGTTAAGAAACCGTGAGTCGAAAGAAATATGAAGTTGAAAGTGTAGGTGTGTACTGATACCCTTTTTGGTATCGAAACTGTTCTACCTGGAAACGACCGTTTCATTATAGAGACAAAGAATTATACGACAGATCCAAACAGTATTGAAAAGAAGGTTCCTCGTTCGCAGAAAATTAAAGTACCGACGTCAGTGATAACCGTCACTAAAATCTCGGGGAGTTTTATTTCAGAGAGTGACAAAAGTGACGAAGGGGTAGATAAACGGTACTTCACTACCCTGGTCTATGGTACTAGAAGCAAAAAACTTACAACTCAAAATTCGGTTGAAAAAGTGAGAGGAGAAAGTGAAAGTAGTTCTCCGAGAAATTAAGAAGAAACGAAAGACGGTATTCCCACCACAGTAGACGTATAGACTTCAATAACCGTAAAGAGGACCGTTAAAACTAAGGTCGAACACGAAGTAGGGAGAGTCGTAAAACGTACTACATGAGACGTATATTCAATTTATTCGTCCCACTGTTATATGTCGAAACTACATGTTGAAAGGTATAAACCTTGGTCAGACGACAAGGACAGGTCAAGATTGACAACGAAGGACTGGACGTATGTCCAAAGAGTTCTCCGTCCAGTCCACAACAACATTAGGTATGTCAGTTTCCGAAACCGTATCAGTTATTTCGTCTTCATCTACAATAAGACCTTGAGAGAGCGAAAAAGTTACTAGGTTGTCTACAACCGTTAAACTAGAGACCAAGGAGACGGAAAATATTTTGGTCGAACTTGTAGACCTTCAAGTGTCAAGTGCATGACAACTTCGGACCGAACACCTTAAAACTCGTAATGAAATGATCACACACTCTACTCACGTTAGCACACCATCAAACTCGTAAGAAACCGTAACGGAAAGAAAGTCTAACCTTACTTTTGACTGGAAAAGGTCAGGACACCGGTGACGACTCAAAAGGTTTTCACAATCGTATAACTCACATCGTGAAAGTGTCGTAGTAGAAAATCCTAAACTTTATAGAGTTGACCTTAAGGTAGTGGAGGTGATCGAAACAAGGATCACTACAACGGACAATATTTATTACGGTGACACCCGTAAGTCTATGTTCAAAAACATACATGTACAAAAGTAAAGAGGTCTCATATACGGATACTCATCTTGACGATACAATATACCAATGAGATACACATTGAACCCAAAGGAACACCGAGTCTCCCATTTCGCAGACGGACGTTACGCCCTCTGGACCCAAGCTAGGGACCCAGTCCTTCTGGGGGACCTCTTCCTTGACCGTGGGGTGAGGTCATGAGAACGGACCTTTTAGGGTACCTGTCTCTTCGGACCACCCGATGTCAGGTACTAACGTTTCTCAGTCTGTACTGACTCGCTGAAGTGAAAGTGAAAGATACACATTGAAAGACTCCCGACGGTCTGACAAAGGATTTCACCGAGACGGTAAAATACAAGGATGGTCTGTACATACACCTAACTTTTAAGAGGTATAGGAAGTCGTAGAAAATAACGGATCGGAAAAATAGAATCAGTACGACCAAACACAATTTTCTGTAGAGTAACTCTAAAATTAAATGAACAAGGATTACTGATTATTCCAACTTAAAAAAAAAAAGTAAAAGTATATATAGTAAACATAGAGAAGAAACCTCTTACAGGAAATTTTTTAACCCGATTAACATAGAATAAAAAATTCAAGAAATATATAAGTCTTATATTCAGGGAATGGTCTATACACTAAATGTTTGTAAAAGAGAGTAAGACTCTCAACAGAAAATGAAAGAACTACTATGCGAGACTTCGTCTTGTCAAAAAATAAAACCATTCCCGGCTAAATAAAAAAGTCAACAGAGAACATATAGAACCATATTCGTTGTGAGATTCTTTGGTAACGAATTGTGTTACAGTGTTATCAAATTAGGAGAAATTCCTAATTTAAAAATTTTAAATTAAAAGAGACTTCAAAAGAAACTTCTCGAAATATTAAGATCAAGAATGAAATCTAGATCCTAGGTAAAACTCAATTAAAAAATATACCGTATTTCATCCCAAGTTTAAAAAAGATACCGTTTCTGTTAAGAAAGAGATAACTTAGTAGAACCATGAAACGGACTATCTTAAATACTATCTTAAATGGTTTGAAACGGAACAAAACATATTTGACCTAGACAGGAGGATACCAACCTCCTGTCCTTGATACAAAACAAGTAACTTCTACTCTTTTGGATATATTCGGTATCTCGGGGTCTCATTTATAAAGAAAGGGAGAAAACTTAAAGGGGTGTCGTGAACCACGCTACAAACAGAATGTTATTAATGTATTTACAAACAGCTTACCTTTTACACGAACTCGGGTGTGGACCTTTCTTCCCGTATCCAAGGATTTCGAGACTAGCTTACCCTACAAGTCTTATGAAAGTCGAGAAAAGTTTGATTTTGAGACTCAACACCTCTGGGGTTGTTCAACTCTTCAACACGACAGCAGTTCCAGTAGTGGTCACAATGAGTAAGTCAGCACAGGCTGAGAAACACTGAGGTCCCTGACGTCGGGTGGTCCGAGAAGACAGGTACCCTAAAGGGTCCGTTCTTATGACCCCACCCAACGGTAAAGGAAGAGGTCCCCTAGAAGGACTGGGTCCCTAACTTGGACCCAGAGGATGTACCGGCCGTCTAATAAATGACGTCAGTTCCATCCCTGAAGGTTTACTGAGGAATAAGAGATTCCATGCACTATTTATACAAAGGTGAATTTCACTGAGATTTGTGACTTTTGTTGGGAGTTCCAGATCTTAGAAAAAAAAGAAGATCAAAGAAGAAGTTCAACAGGTCTACAGATGAATAGACGAGTCAACGATTCAACACAAACTGAGAAACGCTGGGGTACCTGACATCAGACGGTCCGAGGAGACTGGTGTCCTAAAAAGTCCGTTTTCATGATCTCACTCAACGGTAAAGGAGGAGGTCCCCTGAAAGGATTGGGTCCCTAGCTTGGACACAGAGAATCCAGAGGACGTAACCGTCTACCTAAGAAATGGTGACTCGGTGGACCCTTCGGATAAATTGACGATTACGTCATTATTTTAAAGTGAACACTTAAACTGGAGTTAAGGTCTATTAACTGACATCAAGATTGGAAGGACTTTCGTCTTTCTAAAAAAAGACCTTCGTTGTTAGTGATAATTTTTTCCGTTTCTCACGAGACCAAAACGGTCGTTAAGATAAAAGTCACTGGGGAAAGAGGGACAGAAAAAGAGGGTGCGACTTGCAATCCTCTGGAGTGTTCGAAAGTTTTTATCTCGCTCTCCAACTTCTATTTCCGGACAAGTAAGATGACCCCTCACAGGGTGGCTCAGTACAGGTCTGTCACAGAGACGACGAACCTATAGAAAAAGACTCTAAAGTCTTAGACGGAGAAACACACGGTTTCACACATACACGTTCATACTTAGAGTCTACACAGGATTTACCTATGTGTATTAATTGAAAGAATGGAGGAAGAAGAGTCGAAATAACTTCACGAAGTTTACTGTCAAAGACTGGGATCTCAGTGACGGGACAGTGAAGTGGTATAACGGAGGGACGTTTATTAGTCCATGGTCCGAGAATTTATGTAAAAGAAGATTTCTACCACCGGTGAAGGATTGGGATTCAATGGATCTTATGTCCCACTGAGATAGCTTTTTTTTTCAACGAATAATCTGAAATGTATAAAACCTCGTCAAAGACCAAGTGTCGTTTTGACTCGACTTCTAACTCTAAAAGGTATAGAGAGCCGGGGAAGTGTACGTGTCGGAGGGGGTAATAGTTGTCAGAGGTGTCTCACCATGTAAACAATGGTGACTACTTAAATGTAACAACAAGTCAGGGACTCAGGACAGTTTAAGACACTGGGGTACCTGACGTCGTGCGGTGCGAAGGACCAGGAAGTAGAAGTGGGTCTCGAACGAGTTTGAGTACAGGTAACTCAGACACTACGGTAGGTTGGTAGAGTAGGAGACAGCAGGGGAACAGGAGGGCGGAAGTTAGAAAGGGTCGTAGGCCCAGAAAAGATTACTCTAGATTACTTCTTGGAGTAGGCCAAGAAGCGTAGTCCACCGGTTTAATAACCTCGAAATCGAAGTCGTAGTTAGGAAGATTCTTTATAAGTCCCAACTAAAGACAATCCTAACTGACAAAACTAGAGGAACGTAGGGTTCCCTGAGAGCTCTCAGAAGAGGCTGTGGTGTCAAGTTTTCATAGTCGAGAAGTCGCAAGTGTAACTGTGTAGTATTAGTATTAGCGAATTCCAGACACCAAATGCAGTGTCAAGTGAGAGCGACAACATGTAAGACGCCCTAACCTGTTTACACCTTACTGTACATAGGTGGTATATCATAGTATGTCTGACCGAAGTGCCTCTTCCGTTACCGTGGGGTGAGGTCATGAGAACGGACCTTTTAGGGTACCTGTCTCCTCGGACCACCCGACGTCAGGTACCCCAGCGATCCTCAGCCTGTGCTGACTCGCTGAAGTGAAAGTGAAAATCCGTGACCTCTTCTTTTACCGTTGGGTGAGGTCACAAGGACGAACCTCTTAGGGTCCCTGACCCCTCGGACCACCCGACGGTAGATACCCCAGCGTGTCTCAGTCTGTGCTGACTTCGCTGAATCGTCGTCGTCTGACCGAAGTGTCGCAATTTTTAGGACATACGAGACGGGTCTCCAACCTAAATTTTCCCGCTCTTCTCTCCCTTTCCCTTTTTGGCCCCGTTGCGTCTCCGCGGTGGTTTGAGGGTTCAAGCAAAGATTCAAGTGTACGAGGTCGACCGGGTAGAGAGGTTGAGTTGAGACCCGTCCAAGGAGGAGGAGGAAAACAAATTCACAGTTCGTTTACCCAAAGGACAACTGTGGCCTTATAACACTTTCCCGTCCTTCTTCGGTCCGGTGGAGGAGAAAGGGGGAAAGGATAGGGCAAACAAATAAAACATGGACAGACCACCGCGCCCACGAGGGTCGCGCACGCCGCCGCCCCGCCGAGCCGCCGGCCATTGGGGAGGGGCTCCTCCGCTCCGGGGCGGTCTGGGGCGGGCTAGGGCCGAGGCTAGGCGCCCCGCCCCTTCCCTCGCCCTCTCGGCCTCGGGCCTCCTCCTCCGGCGGCCCCGCGCGCTCCTCCGCCCCTTCGGCCGAGCCGGGCGCGGGCCGGCGAGGGGGCGCCCGACGTCCACCTCGGCTGCTCCCTCGGCTGCTCCGTCGGCGAAGGCTGCGGCGGCGAGGGGCCCCCGCGGAGGGTCCGGGCTCCGACGCCCGCGCCCCGCGGCCCCGACCGCCGGCCGCGCGCTCGGGCGCGCCGATCAGGTACCGACTCCCGGCCGCCGCCCTCCTGCTCCTGCTGCTCGACGCGCTCGCGGCGCTCGAGCCCCCGGGCGCGGCGCGGGCCCCGGCGCACGAGAGGCCGGTGGGCCGGCGTCCACTCCCCGAGCCCGTCGCGCTCCCCTCCCTGCCCCCGCGGCCCCTAGGCCCCGGCGCGTGCGGGACGAGGCCTGCGGCCGCCGAGGGAGCGGGCGCGCCTCCCCTAGGCGTGGAAGTTGAGAGCCTCCGCTCGGCCTCCCTCTGACCGAAAGGAAGTTAAGGGTAGGAGTGAAACCCCGGCTCGGGGTCCTTTAAGTTCTAATAGAGATGGACAATCCCCGGGACCTCGGCTTTGATGCATAAAAGGCACGTCTGATTTAGGTCCTCGACGACCGAACCTTGAGCACCGAAGGAATAGAGACCTACTCAGTCTCCGGCCACTTCTTACGGGGGAGGGCTATCCAAACGGTCCGACAGCGTTGGCTCAGATTCGTGCACGATTATCAGGTCAGCCCAAACCCAAAGCCACGGACAACTTGAAGCCTGGACCCGGACGGGAGGGTTGGGGGTTACCGGGTTCACGTGGATCAAAGACATCCTGAACGAACTCTCAATGAACCACTGTGGTGGGGGAGGAGCGGGGGGGGTGAGGGCGGAGGGCGGATTAGAGGGAGGAAGGGGGAGAGGGGTCAGGTCTCATCGCAAGGTTTTTCACTACGTAACCCTGGCTCTTAGTAAAGACCCATATATTGACGAAAACACTAGAACAAAAACCCACGTGTTTCCGCCATGCCTAGTTACCAAACCGCGTCTTCACCTTCTCACTCATTCACGTGTGGGTGTGGGGAAGTGAAAGGCCCCCTCGAAAAGTGAATTTGTATTATCTCTCCTTTAAGAAACCAGAAACCAAGGTTGACCTATTCGGTCAATAGACTTTTGTTCTCCCTTCTCTACTGTTATTTTCCCTCTATCTCCGCACTCTTTCTAAGGCTACACGCGAAAGTAATTCCGGAGAAATCTTTTACCTTATGTGACTCCTAAGGGCATTTGGTACCTCTTTGAAAAGATATACCGAGGGATTTCCGAGGGAGTTCCTTTCGACCTCTTAACTTTCTTCTAGGACTCAAAGACCCCTTGTTCACCTCCGATCTTTTACCCTACTTTCCTTTCTCAAACTCACCTTGCACTTCTTTATCAACTAAACTACGAGGACCATCCTAGAACTTAGGAATTTTTAGTAAGGAAAACCTTCTACTCAGAAGAGTACAACAGGTTTACAGTTTAAGGTAAAAAGGAAAACATTCAAAAAAACTCCTTTAGATCTAAGAAACGAGACCTGAAGAAAGATCGTTACTCACAATGGTAGATTTATAAACGATGAATCACCCCTAATAATTACAGTCATTCTAAACTCCTGATCCGTCACTTGTTACTTAACTATACTCTCTTTAATCTTTTCATACAAAACATGTTACATTTAATGACGTACAATAATTAATCAATTTTCGTAATTTACGAAAAACATTAATTTTTTTTAGTAAGGAAAACGGGTAATAAGAAAGGTAGTTTTATTCCGTAAACTGATTGGTGTGTTTGTGGTTGGTAAACCTTCTATTACAGAACTATCAAAACAAAATTTGGGTCTAGATTACTTTATGACCCACTAACGACCTATACTCATTTATTAACTACCCTCTTATGTTACTTTTTGAAGTCTCTATAAAGACAAAAGGTGACTAAATTTGTAAGGAACCTGAGGAGAATAGAAGTCGTTTTTCGAAGTGTATACAAGACACTTCTCGGGATGGCTCCAGTATGATCTATACTATGTCCATATGCAAATAGTAAATCAACGTCACATACACAAAGAAGGTTCCGGCCACCCTTACCGTAAAACATTGAACAAAAACGGTCAAGAAATTAAAGGGTTCCGATGGTCCTCGAAAAGATCCAAGGGACTATTAGACAACGACACTCCACTGCACAAGAAAAAGTGAGTCTTTAACCACAAACGTCAAAGAGTGTAAAATATATGGGACGGACCCAAGTCCCCACTCCTTGTCTCTATAATACCTCACCCGTCTCCCAATTTGACCGACAAAATCGTCCGAAGAAAGAAACCTCTGTGTAATAAATTATCAAATGTAAAGAAACGTTCGACACGAGGAGAACGAGGAGTAATCAAAGGACACACAAAAAGTCTGAGGAAACGTAAGGAATGGTTCGAACCCGTAAACAATCAATGCAAACAGGTTCCCTCTCTCGTCCTTGACCGGATCTCCGAAGTACAAAGAGGGGGGTGGGGGGAATTGGACTTGGCAAAAATTGCAGAAGTAACTTAAACAATTTTATAACGAAGACAAAATACAAAACCCAAACCCCGACACTTGGTACACCCCAGAATCGGGGGACTGGTCCCCAGATTGGGTATGTGGGACGTAACCTTCCACTTCAGAATGGGTGACCCGTCGGTCCTCTCAGAGGGCAGAGGAGAAAGATGACAAAGTAGAAAGGAGAAGAGTAGGGGAGAGAGGAAGGAGGTGGTGGAGTGTTAGATTCCTAAAAAAGGTAAAAAGAAACTAGAGTGTCTCGAATCCCACTGGTATTTGAATCCCACATACCTGAACTCCCACAGACACTTAAGGAAGAGAGGGACGATTGATTGATATATCCACACCAACACCTTCACGGAAAAAAAAAAATTGAAACGTTACATATAAGTCCTCTTGGACATTTATATTTTGGACATTTAGTATTTCATTCTGAGAGTATCGGACACGGGTCCAATAATAGTAAAGGGCTTCGTTTGAAACCAGAGAGGATCAGTACTGCAGAAGGAAGGGGAACTCCCTTGGTGAAAAAAGGGGGAAGGACACGTCAAAATGGATATGCACATACGCACGTATATTCGTATACGTATATATATACACGTAGGGACAAGTTATAACAAATCAAAATGGAATGATTCATACTAAATAAATCAATAAGCTGTTGAAGTGTACTCACTTCAGTAGGACATGTAGAAGAACTCACAGTACGAAAGAAGTAAGGTACAATTCAAACATTCTACATAGGTATAACAATGTACGTCGAGATCAAAGAAAGAAACGTAAGTATATAGTGTAGAAACGAATAATAAAAAATAACTAAACAACCTCAAAAAATGAACGTGTCCTTAGAGTCGAAGGTAACCAACGTACACAACATCTAACACGAAGGTGAGATCAAATACATTTTTTTTAAAACAAGTACCAAAGAAAACTACATCTTTAAGCATTAAAAGTCACATCCATCTAAATACTTAGAAAAAGAAATATCAATTCACAGGGAGGAGAGGAGCGACAGGAGGAAACAATTCTTACGAAAGAGATGGGGTTCCAGTACTTCTATAAGAAATAGAAGACAAAACAGATGATTTTCAAAACATCGAAAGAAACCCCTCTCTACGGTATCGAAAGCAGTCTTAGAGTTTACCCAGACTCTTGAGACTCACTGGACTGTCGTAAAAATATAACAAAGAGGTTTCCCACCGACGACGACGACGACGATTCAACGAATTCAGCACAGGCTGAGACACACTGGGGTATCTACCGTCGGGTGGTCCGAGGGGGCAGGGACCCTGAGAGGTCCGTCCTTGTGACCTCACCCAACGGTAAAGGAGGAGGTGACGTACTTTCACTTTTCACTTTCGCTTCAGCAAGGTTTCCCGTCCCTCATGTTGTAAGGCTCCTCACCATCCGTAAATTAAAACACACGAGTCAACACACAGGCTGAGAAACCCTGGGACACCTGACATCGACCGGTCCGAGGAGACAGGTATCCTAAAGGGTCCGTCCTTATGACCTCACCTAACGGTAAAGGAGGAGGTCCCCTAGACGGACTGGAACCCTAACTTGGGTACAGAATACACAGAGGACATAACGTCCTCCTAAGAAATGACGACCGTAAACTATCCCAAATTATTTATAGTTTATTTAAATGAGACACAAACTACACTAATACCATTTGAGACCTTCCTGTCTATATTAAAGAGGGCACACAAGACTCATCTTATTGACTATAAAAATTCTACTCCAGTGTTAATCTGAAGTAACACAAGAGATACTTGACGAAGAATGTACAACAGAAGACACTCCCTCCACAATAAAAGAGGTAAAATATTGACTTTTCTAACTCCGAGTCTTTATAAAATTTTTATAAATTCACTGAACGGGTTCTAGGAAGTTCGACATTTACCGTCATACCCCTGAACTTAGGTCCAGAAAAACTGGACTTTTAGACACAAAAAGGTTCGATAGGAGGACCGATGATTATTTTCAGTCAACGAAACTTATGAGGTGTACAAATATGGACGTACTACAACGAACAATATAAAATCTTTATGAAAAATGTAAATGGACCACGAAAAGATGAATCCTTCCTGAAGGTGTCGGAGTACCTTGAACTAACAATGTTGTTGGACTCTTCCTTCTCCCATGTAAAAATAATAAGGGTAAAATTTCTGCTCATTTAGCTCTGAGCCTTCACAAAATTTTTTTTTTGGAATTAGATTTTTCTTGTGTCGATCTATATATCGACGTCGAGTCAATGAGATAACCCACAAAGTTCAGTACTTGGTAACAAATAAACTAAGTATGTTGTACAGTCCAGTCTGCCGGGTCTCACACACCGAGACGGATTAATCAACATAGTAAGACTTTTGATGTACTTAAGAAGACCCGGTGATCGAATGTCAAAAACAATAATCTCAAGGTTTCAATAGATTAAAGAAAACTCTTTCAATAATATTTAGAGTGTCTTTGATATCTATATACCTGTACGATAAATTTTTAAGAGATGAGTGGTTCAAGAAATTCTTGTAGATGATCAATAGGACAGTTGTTTTACATACGTTTTACACATCTTTTATGTCCCTTATGTCTCTTTATATATTTTATCCGAGGGACGAAAATTTCTTGTACAGTATCTTAATCCCTTTCATTCTGATTATATGCAATTTCTTTATTCATTCTAGTTCATCAAGTACCATTGATACTTTACCTCCAATCGTATTCTCTTAGTCTGACAGAATCAAATAAAGAACTGAGTTGGAGAATGACACACTGGAACCTGTCCAATAGATTGGACAGACACACACAGGTACGAAATGAACAGTTTACCCTTACAATTATTTTGGATAACGTATCCCAAACTCCTAATTCACTTAATCATGTGCATTATGGAAATCTTGTGTCGATCCGGGTATTATTTATGACGGATATTACAACAATCACAAATACATATTAAAACAATAACAATTTTATAGATTGTGAAATAACTCAGATAAAAAAAGAAGTGAATCCTTATCAACACATCAAGGTCCAACCGTTTCTTTTTCCTCCATTTGGACGTGGAAGTGGTAAAGATTAGTTTACATAAACGAAACGAAACCTTAAGTACATAGAAAAACTTTATCTAGTTAGAATGTTCTGGTAGTTTCTGTCTCGGATCAAGAAGTGAACTGTAAGGAACGCGGTATGTTCGATAAAATTACACCGAACAACACTAAAAATAATTATGGAAAAGAAGAAGCAGTGTTTTCTTTTCGAGTGAGAACACTGTATTAGTAACACAAATTTCACTAAAGTTTGTTTAGTTTCCCTTCAGCTACTGAGGTGTAGGATAAAAATTGGTCCCACGTACGGAAGTAAGAAAAAAAAGAGAAAATTAGAAACGGTGATAAGTAGGTTCCGAAGATATTGAAGTGCCCGTACAATGCAAGACCCCCGTTGAGACAGAGGGGAGTCTTGCAAAGTGGAAATGTACGTTACCACACACACACGATCCAACGTTTTATCAGTACAAGCTGAAAAACGCTGGGCCATCTGACATCAGGAGGTCCAAGGAGACAGGCACCCGAAGAGGTCTGTTCTTATGACCTCACCCAACGGTACGGGAGGAGGTCCCCTAGAAGGGTTGGGTCCCTAGCTAGAGTGCGGAGAGTGTAGAGGACGTAACTGTCCGCCCAAGAAATGTTGGTCACGGTGGACCCTTCGGGATGTAAGTTCCCATGAATTCTCAGATTAGGAGACATGTGTCTAGAGACAATTAATCGAAATCGGAGGTCGTTGAATGTCGTAGAAAGACCCGGACTCAAAAACGGAATAATTAACTTTCCTACTCCGAAGGTTGAAATGTAAAACACTAAGATCCTGTACTCGTCTTTTTCTTGAAGACTGAACCAAATGTCCTCGCACGGTTACACGTCCGAATGTAGATCCCACAAAGAGGTCCGAGGATCACTTCATTAAACAACTACTTCCTCTTCGGTTTCCATGGTCCGAGTTCTGTACGGAGTGGACCTCTTCCCGACAGTACTATCGAATGCAACACAGAAAGTTCTACCCGTGAAGTGACTAGCTCCCTACCATGAGGCGAAATAGTCACCTTCTACACTCTACACAAGACCCCTTTAAATATTAAGAGAACACATATAAGACCCCCTTAAATATTATGACATGCTACGTTTACAATAGTAATTCATGTTCTACCTTTATATATAGATCGTCGAAGTCGCACACCTCTTCCGTTACCGTAGGGTGAGGTCAGGAGAACGGGCCTTTTAGGGTACCTCCCTCCTCGGACCATCCGACGTCAGGTACCCCGACGTGTCTCAGCCTGTGCTGACTTCACCGAATCGTCGTCGTCGTCGTCGAAGTCTCACATCTCGTCCCACTACCCTTCCTTCCTTCCTCCGGACCGGGAGAGTAAACTTACTTCCGACTTGCAGTCAAGGACAGGGAGTCGGAGACACCCAGAGTGGAAATCCCCGAGATCCGAACGGAAACCCACCCCTACCCACGTACCGACCCCTCCTCACTTGTCCGTTATTTCGTGACAAAAAAGAAAAAAAAAAAAAAACGTTCGTCTTGAAATAATTTACCCGTTGTCTATCATGTGGGAGGTCTGTACTCTCGTCGGCTGGGACCTCCTCACCGACAAAAGAAAAAAATTCACTTGAAAAAAAAAATCTTATTAAAATCTAAATGTCCTTTATCAAAATCTAAATGTCCTTTTAACACTTCGATCATGTCTTCCAAGGATAGAGGGTGTGGGTATAAAGGGGAAATAATTGTAGAGGAATTAAAAATGGATTAAATAAGAACGAAACGTACCAGGATAATGTATATCAACAGTATAGAGAAGTCCGAGGAGAACCGACACTGTCACAGAATCTAAAAGGAACAAGAACTACCGGAACTGGCCCAATTCCTCATGACCAGTCTATAAAACATCTTACAGCGAGAAGCCCCTAGACAAGAGTACAAATCAGACCTCAAACCCCACAAACTCTCCATTTCAACACACACAAACACACACACACACACACACACACACACATGCGCGTGCACGCGCACGAGTCAGCACAGGTTGAGACGTAGGGGCACCTGACATCGGGTGGTCCGAGGAGACAGGTATCTTAAAAGGTCCGTTCTTATGACCCCAATTGGTAAAAGATGAGGTCCCTTAGAAGAACCTGGTCCCTAGTTTGGGCTCAGAGATCGTAGAGGACGTAACCGTCCACCTAAAAAAAATGGTGACTGAGTGGCCCCTTCGGGTACTGAATATATAATTGGTGTACAATTCCCATATCAAAAGAGAAAAAAAAAACTCATATTAACGAAATGTTACAACACTTTCGAAGACTCCATGTCGTTTCACTTAGCCGCTATATATATATGTATGTAGGGACGGGAGGACCGGGAGGGAAGGTGGTGGTGGCGTAGGGTGGGTCGATCCAGTAGGGGCGCGTGGGTCGACGCGAGTGACGACATGTCGTCGAAGAGTGCCCGACAGAAAATGTCTCCCATTATATATATCCAAGTCGCGACGAGAGGTAGATTGGGGAGAGGAGAGTGACACACGTGGACAGACGGGAGTCACAGACGTAGAGACAGGGACGGTACGTTTATCCAAGTAGACATGGCAAAGCGATCTGTGGTATATATATATACAATTATATACTATAAACAAAAAGAAAAAGAGTGAAGTGAGACATACTGTCTAAGATTCAGGTAGGTGTAGTGATGTTTACTGGGTCAAAGTAAGGAAAAACACCGACACATTATAAGGTGACACATAAACACGGTGTAAAAGAAATAGGCAAGTAGACAGGACCCTGTAGATCCAACGAAGGTACAAGACCGATAACATTTATCAGGACGTCACTTGTAACCCCCATATACACAGAAAAAGTAAATACCAAAGGAGTCCCATATACGGGTCATCACCCTAAGAACCCAGTATACCCTTAAGATACAAATCAAAAAGATTCCTTGGAGGTATGACAAGAGGTATTACCGACATAGTCAGATGTAAGGATATCTATCATGTTCTCCCAAGGGAAAAGAGGTGTAATTCCCATATTATAATTGTAGTGAATAATGACAACCACGACCGGAACTAGTGGATTGGTTCCCTCACGAACAGTCAAAAGAGATGGGGTTCCAGTGATGGGGGAGGTAAGTGTAGTGTCCTTGATTTCCTTCAGTGATACGTCCGGTGTGAATCTCACTCTCAAAACAAAGTGGAGGGGTCCCCATCTAATAGAGGTATTCAAAACATCTTAAGACGTGTCCTCTATAGTAAGAAAAAATCAAAGAAACCCGAGAGGTTTTAGAGGTAACCCTGACACAAATCTGGAACGGAAAACCCCTTACACTCGAGTTAAGGAGGTGGGATCAAGACAGGTCTTTTAGACTACACAGGACTACAGACCGTGTGTGAAAGTATTAATATTTTCTTTCTGTACCTTACGTGTAGGTCGAACTCCACCGGACACTAATTTTGAGGAAGTGTGATCACATAGGTGTCCACGGTTCGTGATTATACTTAAGGAAAGGTCAAAACCTTTACCTCTCTTTCAATCTCATACTCTCCTTAAACCTTTTCGGGACCTGATCCTATTGGTTTGTTACTTAATTATAAATAGCACGTCGAAGATCCACCATAAGATTAACAGAATTCACACAAAAAAAGGGGAATCAGGAGTATGGTTAGGATACTCTATCCACACTACTAAGGGAAGTAAAACAGTCTACTCTTCGACTTCCCCGATAAATGGAGCTTCCCATTTATTAGATGAGGTCCAGTGTGTCGATCTTTCGTTACCTCATCCATCCTAAGACACGTCTAGGGATCAACGGAGGGGTCATAGGTAAGGGTGGAAGGAATCAGTCACCTTGGGACAGACTACCTGACACCGTCTCATGGGTGGATACTTTGACGAAGTGGGTCGGACGATTCCTCTCCGTTCATCTTCAACAACTCACCCCGAAGATCCTTTTAAGAGATTTCCCCTGAGTTCACATGTCTTATAGGAAAACGGGTATAGGGGAAGATAGGGGGAGGATAGTCCTTGTTCCCACACACACCAAGTCGTCGGTAGGACTCAGTACTCCCGTGGAACTCCTACCTTCGGTGTGTGACTCTTGTCACCTCGTCTTTTTATGTACCTGAGAGTCAAGGCCTACAATTATTTCAGTAGTACACTCGAAAACTAACGGACGAAGAGGAAATAAATTCTTTTTGACAGAATAAATTCGGAGACGACGACACGTACACAAGTACACACGAGTCGACACAGACTGAGAAACGGTAGGGTCTCTGACCTCGAGCGGTCCGAGGAGACAGGTACCCTAAGAGGTCCGTTCTTGTGACCTCACCGAACGGTACAGGATAAGATCCCCTAGAAGGACTGGGTCCCTAACTTGGGTACAGAGAAAGTAGAGGACGTAGCTGTCCACCTAAGAAATGGTGACCGTGGTGGACCCTTTGTTAACAATAGAATCCAGAAATATTAATCGTCAACTTAGGTTAAGGACCGACCATTTTGAAGACTGAACTAGAACAAAGAGGGAGGAATAGTGACCCGATTAAACCAATGGTACTCCAATGGAATCCTATGGATCCAAGAACGACGATAAAACACGAAATAATATTACACTGGAACCTGTTTTTTGAATCTACAGGAAGGGAAAACGTAGAAAACTTACCCTTAATAAATAAGAGATTGACGAGATGTTCAAATGATACCCTTTTTACGGATATTTACAGTCCAAGAGTACACATTACATGTAAAGAACTTCTCCCAGTGCCAGTAGGAACAAATCACCCTAACTTTTCCTTTGGAGATCTTAGACTTTTGTCAAAAGACTAAAACAGTAAAACGGTTCACGGTACAAATTATGACGAGTCCCGTGTTTGTTTGTCTTCGACACTACCCTCCACCAAAACAGGGAGGCGACGTATCCTCGTCTCAGCGTCACCGTAGCGACTACTCGGACATCGAACACGGTCTCGACGACGAATTCTAAGTCTCAAACACAGGTTATACCGACGGAAGTAGTACGACCTCACAACAAAGGACTTCTATGTAATTAGTTCCTTAGCGACATGACCTTCTTTCGATTTACGAAAAAGAGACTCTCGGCCGGTTCTTGTTCCCCGTGTCTTCTTTTGCAAACGTGCTGTGTACCTCTTAAGAAAAACGACCGTTATTTATAGGGGTAAAGGTTTCTCAGGAGACTTTGATCATGTCTCCACAAGTGTTTTTAGACCTACCGGGGAGTGAGTCGAACCCCGACGGGTCCATTTTCTAGTAAAAACCGGAACAGTGGCGTGAGGAACACAGAAATGAAGGAGTACTCCTCACAGGGAGTTGTGTGGTCGAGGTACCTCTATTGTTCAATAGACCAGCTAGACGCAATGAGTCAACTCCATATTGAGAACGGTCACCTTCCACACCAAACATTCAATTTAAGTAAACCTTATTCCTCACCATCAAGTTCAAAATTTTACACGTCTGAATATAAACTTATTATGAGAATTAATCTCCGAAGCATTACCCTTTACGGATTATAGCGTTTGTAAATAGAAAATACGACTAGATAAGGAGAAAGAAGAACTCCATAAGTTGAACTTTTGTACCATACCATAAAGAATGTGAAGACATCGTTACGAAATTTGAAATTTGTCACGAAGAGTTTGAAATTATACAGATGTTTAGGGGACCTCTCGAACATTTTGACGGCTAGAACTAAAGTATCCAAGCCCCACCTCGGACTCTAAGACGGAAAGATTGTCTGACATCTACGACGAAGACGATGACCACGGACCCAATGCGAAACTCGTTGTTCCGGGAGTCAATGAAGACGGAGTCATGACCTTAAGAGTCACGACTGACCCGTAACCTTAATTGACTCCTCAAAAGTTGTTCTACACACGAGTGGGATGTGAGTCTAAAGGACTAATTCATGAAAACCCTACCGACCTCTCGACCTCAAAATCTCAAGATACACTCCACTCTGAGTGACCGAAGTAGAGGATAAATCTTTACACTACAACTCACCAAAGTGACACGAAAGTTTTTGACATTCAAAAACTTGTACTTAATAATAAAAAAATTCATTACTTAAATTAATTAACCAAATACTAAAACCGACACGACCCGGAAGAAACGACGTACGCCAAGAGAGACTAACACCGCTCGTCCCCGATGAAGGATCAGTGTCACGAACCTGAAGAGTAACGTCACCGAAGAGAACAAGACCTCGTGTTCGAGATCCCACACGCCCGAAGGTATTAAACCCGTGTACCCGAATCATCAACGTCAACAACCCAAGATCTCGTGTCCGAGTCATCAACACCCTACACCCGAAACAACGGGGTGCTTTACACCCTAAAAGGGTCTGGTCCCTAGGTTGGTCAGGGGACTTAACGTTGTACCCAAAAATTGGTGATCTGGGTGGTCCCTTCGGGACTTGACATTAAATTTTGTTTATAAATAAACAAATCAACACCGTACACTTGAGAATCAAACCCAGACACCTAGATTAAGGGACTGGTCCCTAACTTGGACCCGGGGGACGGACCTCAGAATCGGTTACCTCGTGGTTCCTTCAGGGACATTACACAAAGGTAGCATTCATTAAATACAACACAACGGAAAGTCAGTTTGTTATTCACCTTAGATGGGACGTAAAATATGTACCTGATCCATGTCAGGGACACAATAGGTACCCCGAAGGGACCACTGAGTCTACCATTTCTTAGACGGACATTACGTCCTCTAGGGGACCTCTTCCCTTACCGATGGATGAGGTCATAAGAACGGACCTCTTAAGGTAACTGTCTCCTCGGACCGTCTGATGTCAGGTACCCCAGTATTTCTCAGTCCGTGTTGACTCACTGATTGCGAAACACAATAGATATCGAATTCTTCTGAGGACCTCTTCCTTTACCGTTGGGTGAGGTCATAAGAACGGATCTCTTAGGACACCTGTCTCCTCGGACCTCCCGACGACAGGTATCCCAGAGTATCTCAACCTGTGCAGACTTCTCTGAATCGTAGTCGTCGTCGTTCTTCTGAGGTGTATTTCTTACTACATTCCCGGGTAGTAACTTCATTGACCCTTCATTACACACACTATCAATACAGGAAAGTCTAACATTCTTTATCACCGGACAAGACGATTGGAGTCTACCCTCCAATTACCCTCCGAATAATGTTCCTATATGGTCATTCACTTCTCCTTGATTTTTCGGAGAACTACTTTCACTTTCACCTCTCACCTTTTCAACCGAATTTCGAGTTGTAAGCCTTTTGCTTCTAGTACCGTAGACCAGGGGAGTGAAGTACCCTTTATCTACCCCTTTGTCACCTTTGTCACAGTCTGAAATAAAAACCCCGAGGTTTTAGTGACGTCTACCACTAATGTCGGTACTTTAATTTTCTGCGAATGAGGAACCTTCTTTTCAATACTGGTTGGATCTATCGTATAACTTTTCGTCTCTGTAATGAAACGACTGATTCCAGGCAGATCAGTTCCGATACCCAAAAGGTCACCAGTACATACCTACACTCTCGACCTGACACTTCTTCCGACTCGCGGCTTCTTAACTACGAAAACTTGTCACCTCAACCTTTTCTGAGAACTCTCAGGGAACCTGGTGTTCCTCTAGGTTGGTCAGGTAAGACTTCCTCTAGTCGGGACCCTAAAGAAACCTTCCGGACTACGATTTCGACTTTGAGGTCATGAACCCGGTGGAGTACGCTTCTCAACTGAGTAACCTTTTCTGAGACTACGACCCTCCCTAACCCCCGTCCTCCTCTTCCCCTGCTGTCTCCTACTCTACCGACCTACCGTAGTGATTGAGCTACCTGCACTCAGACTCACTTGAGGCCCTCAACCACTACCTGTCCCTCCGGACCGCACGACACTAAGTACCCCAGTGTTTCTCACCCTGTGCTGACTCGCTGACTTGACTTGACTCATTCAACCTTCTGTCCTTCATCGTAGTCTTCAGTAAACCTTTATATCGTTTTTCAATAAACCTTTGTGCCGTTTATCAAAGGGGTCTCTTGTAAGGAAACATTCAACCCTTCTGCCAATAAGTAATACAATGACAGTGGTGCCAGTAGTAAAACCACTGAGTCAAATGGAGACAGAGGAAGGTATCGAGACGATTCAGCGAAGTCAGCACAGGCTGAGACACGCTGGAGTATCTGCCGTCGGGTGGTCCGAGGGGACAGGAACCCTCAGAGGTCCGTTCTTGTGGTCTCACCCACCGGTAAAGGAAGAGGTTACGTACTTTCACTTTTCACTTTCACTTCAGCGAGTCAGCACAGGTTGAGAATCGCTGAGGTACCTGACGTCGGGTGGTCCGAGGAGGTAGGTACCCTAAAAAGGTCCGTTCTCTGACCTCACCCCACGGTAACGGAAGAGGTAGGTATCGAGATTTGAATAACTTATTTACTGAGAACAAAAACAACATCAGTCGGAGGGGTTCCTTCTCGGAGAGTCATCCAACAGGTCGATCCCAGGACGTGTCTCGCAGGGGAACCCCGTCTTCGATTACTGTGTCATGTCTATCCATGGAAATTCCTCCTCCTACCATCTCAGAACATGAGTGGACCGGTGGACGTACACTCTCAACTCTTAATGGAGACTGTTTTCGTCTGTGGACGTCGACGAAGACAACATTGTCGTGTCGCTCAAGTCGGGACGGGTCGTCGATGACGACGGGCAATGATGAACCACGGGACAATGGTCCGTCACTCAGGACGAGACGGTAACCACTCACGGGGTGGCCCGGGGTGGGTGGTCGTGGGTTGACAGTCCCTCGGGGCGGGGGGCATCCCTGGACGAGACGGTAACCACTCACGGGGTGGCCCGGGGTGGGTGGTCGTGGGTTGACAGTCCCTCGGGGCGGGGGGCATCCCTGGACGAGACGGTAACCACTCACGGGGTGGTCCGGGGCGGGGGGGGGGGGGTTGACAGTCCCTAGGGGGTCATCCCAGGACGAGGCGGTGACCTGTCGTGTCGTTGATGACGACGGGGCAATGATGAACCGCGGCAATGGTCCGTCACTCAGGACGAGACGGTAACCACTCACGGAGTGGTCCGGGGCGGGTGGTCGTGGGTCGACAGTCCCTCGGGGGCCATCCCAGGACGAGGTGGTAACCTGTCGTGTCGTCGCCCAGGACGGATGTTCGTCGGCCGGCAATTCCTCGATGCCAATCACTCCCCTTGATCTGTTGCCACCTCACCACCACCACTCCACCTCTCACTCCACTCTCTGCCTAGGGCCGGAAGAGGGACTCCGGGAGGTAGACTGGGCCGGCACCCGGTCGCCCACTCGCCCCCCGGGTCTTACCCGAATCGCAACACAGGACGTCCCGAGTCTCGGGACTGACGCCGATGGTTGAGCGAGCCGGGTCGGGATCTCCGTCGCCACTCGGAGAGGTGATGGGGACAGTTGCGCTGGATTTTCGTGACCGTCGAACGGACCCAGTGTTAGATACCCTGGACAAAAACCCACCGAATTCCTTGGACTCCCGGTCATCCAACCCGCGGACCGATGGAGCCTCCACTTTCAAAGTCACTGAAACCCCAAGAATCCCGCACTCGGTGGGTAGAAGAACACACTTGGAAAGAGGCAAGGTCTGAGGTCACAAACACAATAAACCGGAGTGACACAACATGTGAATCTGAACGCAACAAGTCATAGTAACAGTGTACTCTGAAACCCGAACCCCACGTAAGACTCCAATCAATACTCCCACTCTTCCATTCTGGCCATCTAAGGTACGTACTGGACTTGTGGGAAAGCAATGACTCATCGTACCCCTTTCTACATAAAACAAGCAACAATGTCAGAGCATTTGGTGTTCCCACGGACCGTGTGTACAAGTTACGCACAGTTTATCTTGTGTTTATCTTTTACAAAAATTGCTAAATTCCAACAGAAATAACAAGTAAACTAATGTAAAATAAGATTGGGCCTAGGACACATGTGGTGTTACCACTCCCTTAAAATATGAGATGCTCACAGAGTGACTTTGTCGTGCAAGGTTCTGGCGTTCTTCAAAAGAACAAAAATCATCACTACTCCTATACAAACGGCGAACCACAGTAGTCATACCGACCGCGGTCCGAGGCCCGACTTCACCTATCCTTCGAGTCGGTAGTCCCAGGAAGGACTGCCGGAGGGAGCTCCCGGGGGTGCCGGGGCGCCGCCACCAACGAAGAGACCCTCCACTCGGCGGGGAGGGCGGGGTTTCGCGGCGGTGGGACCCAGGGTCAGTGGAGACGAGACTCGCCAAACCGGTTCCTTTCCTCCGGCGAAAAGTCCATTTCTCCCTCTGTGACCCTTCTACCCTCAGCGACAATGTCGTCGACGACGGAGAATTTTTCGAGGTTTGGGGAATAGGCACCTTACCCTCCTCCAACCTACCATTCCTATAAGGACTCCTCCCTGCCTGGTCGACTACTACCTGCCCTACATCCGTCGCGTCGCTCCCGGTTCAGGTTCCTACGACTGGACAGGACTGAACCCTTTTCTTCGAAGGCCAACTATGGAAGGGGACCTCTCCCGTTTACTATGTGTTCCAACTCATAATTTAGAATTAATCTCGGACAAACGAAAAGGACAATTCGTCACACCTCTCATAAGTGCATCGTGACCCTTGTTCGGGAAGTCATGGAGGAACTCGCGTAGTTAACACATTTGGAACTCCTTGTATAAACCATGACTAGTGGAGTATCCAAAGACTACTTACAAATTATTTCCATTACTTTTTAATCCCCAAAATTCGCGTTATCAGAAAGAAACGAAAAAAGTAACTTTTGCTCCAAATTCATCCAAAAAATTTCATGGTTGAAAAATCGTACAGACTTGTTTTGTAAAATAACTAGTTAGTCATTGATTAAACCACACATTTCATACGGTCCTTGAGGACATTGATTGTGTCTTTCAATCCAACAAAAGTTCTACTCTTGTTACTCCGTCTCTCTTCATCTCGACCTTAAACTTGAGGACGTCAGAAAAAAAGAGGAAATTAAAAATTTAAATGCATGTATTTAAATGTGTGTATTCCAACTGAAGAAAACCCATGTATCAAAACACTCGAAATTATTTCCATTAGTGGAAATAACATACATTATGTCAACATACTAATGTGTGTACATTAGTGGAGGTATCAGTCTTATCTCTTCAAAGTAGTGGAACTTTGAGGACGCGAAGGACAACGTCAGTTTAGAAGGGATATGGGACATTGAGGACTAGACAAGGTACAGAAACATTAAAACGGAAAATTACCTCAGTAAAGTAGGACGTGTCACACCTCTAAGTAAGTACAACAAGGTACACAGTTATCAAACAAGGTAAAACGACGATAAGTCATAAGTCATAAGATACTTACGTGGTGTCAAAACAAATCCTATGAATCCACTAAAAGTCCAAAACTACAAACACTTATTCGACGAGATTTGTATGTCCAAAAACGTATTTGTATTCAAAAATAAAGAGATCAAAATTCATGGACCTGTAACAAAACAACCCAGTATACCATTCACATACGAATTGAAATATTCTTTGATGGTTTCACAAAAGTCTCAACACAGTTTGGTAAAACGTAATAGTAGTCGTTACCTATTCTCAAGCTCAACGAGATGTAGGACTAGTCGGAAACCATAACAGTCCAAAAAACGAAACCGAAAACAAAATCAGAAAATCCGAAAAACAAACTACTTACACATCACTATAAAAGAACACCGAAATTAAACTTAAAGGAATTACACATCACTACAACTTGTAGCAAAGTACACCAATTAACGGTAGGTAATATAGTAGAAACCACTTCTTTCATTTTAGAAACGGGTAAAATTTGAATCAAACAAAGGTATACTACTTTAACATCTCAAGAAATATATGAAACGTAAGTCAATAAAACGACCTACATTCTATACTTTTATAAAGAGGACCAGACGGTAAATGAAAAAGTAAGACAATCGTCACAGACATCGAGAAACTTGAAGGACTTTTATCAACTAAATTTCAGAAACAGACACGACACGAATCAACGAGTCAGCACAGACTGAGAGACACCGGGGTACCTGAGATCGGGCGGTCCGAGGAGACAGGTACCCCTAAGAGGTCCGTTCTTAGGACGTCACCCAACGGTACGGGAGGAGGTCGTTGATTATATAAATAAACAGACATTTACTAAAGTTATTCGAAAGAGACCGATCGGTGAAAAGTCCCAAACCTAGAAGGGTTGGGTCCCTAGTTTGGGTCCAAAAGGTGTGACGTCCGGACTCGGTGGTCCCTTTGAGATCACTCAGGTCATAGACCCGAGAGTGTCTTGACAAATACAACTAGTCAAAAAAAGACACGTACACGGAGTCTTAAAATACAACCTTCGACCTGTAAAACTTATAATGTTATAATGTCGAGATCTTAGTCTAAGAAGAGGGATCCCAAATAATAACGACAATATTAACAACAGTGAACAGATCATTAAAAAGACTTGATTAAAACATTTCACATATTAAAAACACACTACACACTGTGACTTCAGAGTTAAAGTAATCGAATCACCGGTCGATCACTAATCTGTCAAAAGGAATTTACGGATCTTGTTGTTGTTTTTTTGTGGTTTTTGGAGGGTCAGTAACGTCCCCCCGAGACACACACATAGTGTCGTATGGAAGTTATGAGTCGGTTCATCACATGTTAAGTGGAATCGGAAGTGAAAGATGAACACGTCTCGAACATCCAGTCAGTGTCTACTCTCGAATCCCGGTAGAGTCTAGGAAAGACTCGAACTTGAGTAGGACTCTTACGTGTGCCTGAAAGACTAAGGGTCCTTATACACCCTCGAAAAGTTTCGGGAATAAGGGGTTTCGTAGAGTAGGAGATCGGAAAGGAGGGTCAAAGAAACCAATCAGACAACAAACGGGGTTGTTAATAGGTAACTGAGTACGTCGTCGTTGATTATATAAATAAACAGACATTTACTAAAGTTATTCGAAAGAGACCGATCGGTGAAAAGTCCCAAACCTCTCAAAACTCAATCCGTTCTATTTCTGTTCATAAAACACGACCGGAAGACTCCACGGTGGTCTGTTCAGTTTTGTTTAATAATGTTAAGAAACACTTACTTCAGAAAAGACGAGGGAGACCATGATCATGACCATGATCCATCTGTCCAATAATAAAAGTTCCGATGGTGACTCGATCTCTTACGCCCTACTCTGGTCCCAACCAATTTTACGGTGTTTCGAACGATGAGGTTGGTTTTGAGCGGAACAAAAAGAACTGACAAAGTAACATGAATTTACGTAGTTCACCAGCGACGTTTGAAAACCAATCAAATATCTCAAGTTTTTTTCCACTAAGACGGTCAAAGGTAAAAGGTCAAAGGTCAAAAGATAACGAAAAGACCTCTTATCTTAGAACTCCAAGAAATGAGCCGGCAAAAGTGACTACCGTGAGTCATACCTAAATTTTTCATTGATTAATTCTAACAGCCAGAAAAATACTCGTTTCACCGGTTCAAAAAGGGTTATTTTGTGACTTTCTCTTCCACACCTATCCTGTCGGAATGAGTAAAACTTCACAAACGTATAGGATGTCATCGCAATAGTTCCATAAGCCACGACCCCAGTTCTGGGAAAAAGTAAATTTGGGACGTATCTGCCGAACGAATAAAATCAAGGTCCGTGTCTGTGGGGGATCGGACGACAATGAAAATAAATAAATAAATAAAAGTGAATTTTTTTTTTTCTACCCTCCCCCCAAGTACAAACCCTTGCGTACATTCTTAACTACTAAAACTTTAATTTTTTTTTTTTATTTTTTAATTTTTTTTTTTTTTNTAAATAAAAGTGATTTTTTTTTTTTTTCTATTAAATAAATAAAATTAACCTCCGATTAATGAAATGTCATAACACCACTAAAAACGGTATATAGTACACTTAGTCGGTACCCACATGGACACAGGGTGGTAGGACTTGGGGAGAGGGGAGAGGGAGGGGTGGGGTAGGGAGCCTCAACAGGGTCTCGTGGTTGAAACTTACGAGACGAAGTAATTAGCTTGAACGTGACGACAATGAAAATTTTTGGACTAAAAGTTCCTTATAGACCGGTCCTCTTAGGTATAAGGGGAAACGAAAAATTTCTTACTGAGACTCTTGCATCGAAACAACGATGCAAGACTATATTTAGTCAGTAACAATCGTGACCCCTCCCCTTAACTCCCGTGCCCCACAGTGAAATATGTGAAGACATAACTCAAAGGAGGTTACTCATAATGAAACTTTCAATTTTCTTTCCCTGTTATTTAAATTTTACGGTACACTTTATTAACGACTGGATCACATAAACAACGAGTACAACACCAAAAAAAAAAAAAAATTGGACAAAACGGAATTCTACTCGATGACGTCACCGTTTACGACAGTACAACTATTTTCTTTACTAACTACGCACAATCTCTTTTACTATCATCCTTTCTTCAGATATTAACACAAAGGAGACTTCTAGTAAAAAGTTTGTGACCGATTAAATAGTAAACCAGTGGATAAGGTAGAATACCGTAAGTAACAAAAATACTTTCGGTATTAGTAAATTTTACGTTTAGGAGTGTTGGTGTGACAACTTTGACAAATTGTATTAGTTTTGGATGGGAAACACAAGAGATGATAAAAAGAACACACAAAGCAGAGGTTCACCACTGGGTTGTCTTAGATAAGGTCTTTTTACCTAAGTCCTCTGGACGTAAGATTGTGCGTTGAACGGTGGTCGGTCGACACACAGGAACTAAATTAGAGAGACCCAGAATCTAAGGAGTAACTGTTATACTTGTTAAATCTGGGCCTTAGACTTTTGACATAAAGACACCAGGTTTAGACCGAGTGAAGAACAAAAACATTTATTTCAAAATAACCCTGTCAGTGCGAATAAGCAAATATATAATAAATACCGACGCAAACACGGTATAGACGTCTCGACTCATAAACATTGTCCCAGACACACCGGACACTCGGATTTCATATATGACAAATAGGGAATTTTCTTTTCAAACGACTGAGGTCTGATAATTAAAAAGAAAGTCCAAATTAAAAAAAAATTTAAAAACCTACGAACCCGGTTAATAAAGAAAAAAGGTTAATCTAACGAAGAATCCTCTAGTGGTCTTTTTAAGTCGACCTCCTCCCCTTTATGTCTAGTGTGTAACAATAAACAATCTGTGGATATAGGTAGTATGTAGACCGTATAAAACAATGACGACGTCAATATTTGTTCACTCGAGTCGGAGTGAACAGAATAAGTAAGACCCTAGGACCGACATCCACATTAGGGAATGACCCTTTTCCTCGTTACTTGTTTAGTACACGGTCAAAAATTTTGAAGAGTCTTCATCCACACATAATGAAGATGAGTGTAACCGGTCGACCTACAATCACCACGTCCCTTCCCATTAGGAAGACATCCTCCGGGACGTTTAGTGGACCATGGAACTCACCCACCTAGTAGAAAGACGTGCCTCTCGACCCTTTGTGACCCTTGTTGTAGTAGATGATATCGAAGAAATTTCCAAGGGATTACACTCGTTTGATTTTGATTACCGTTTTTGAACGAAAATCTTAAGAAACACACAATGTAAAAATTACTTACGAGACGTCGATTGTTCATTGATCTTTGACCGGACAACTCGAAAACCTCGTATAAGATTAAGAGAGATGAATGAATTGTTTACGAGTAACACTCTTACATTATAGACAAACCTAAAGAAAAATATCTGAGAACTACAGAAATTGAATATTAAGAGTGGGGATTCGACGGAAAAGGTTCCAGGGTACAGAGTGACCCTGTCATTGTGTCGAGTTCAATGACTTTGGTCTTTGGACCCACTTTAAGAATTTGAAGGAGGGAATGGTCCTAATGAAGACAGATTGGTCCGTCAATGGTCTCAGATAACTTATGTAGGGGAGATGTCGGGACTGAGTCAGGAGGAGGGAGGATGATGGTAGGACCTGGTTCGTAGAGAGTGGTAAGGGTTGTCGGAATATTGATTGATCCGAAAGATGGAGGACATTAAGTAAGAGATATGTCACTGGTTTCACTAAAAAGATTTTACGCTTGACTAGTACAATAAGGAGACGTAATTTTGGAGACACAGAATAAATTAGATGGAGAAGTGCGAGTCTAAAGAATCGTACCGGAACTTGGCAAAGAAAGAAAAAAAGGACCCTTAAGGGCTCAGTCAGGACAATATGAATTGAATGGAAGAACCGACCTTTTATATTAACAACAAGACCTTTCTAAAAAGAGCTGACATAGACTACTTGAGTGTATCGTAAACCATCTACAAAAAGTGAACTTCTCTGAGTTCGTGATCTATTTTTCATGACACGTCTCGACTGACACGCGTCACACCTCCCACGCGAGTAGGAGTACGGGTCACCTAACGGGAAAGGACCTTCCCGAACTGATTCGGTCTACCCGAGGGCTTCTTTCCGACTAACTGTGACCAAAACAAGATGAAAGTGACTCTGGACAAAAATCTTCAAATTTTACACGGGCAAAACCTTGAACAGTAAATAACCAGGAGAAAAGTCACTCGATTGTATAAAAAGGAATACTATGGTTGAGTCGTCGAAGACCTGTTTTCCTTATACTTTGTTTACGTAGAATTTTTTTATGACAGAGGAGACCCAGAAAGTACAATCGAGAGACAAAGTCTTTATTTTTGTCGGAGTAGCTTGAGTATCCCCCTATCCTCTTTAAGTCTATGAACGAAACTTCTATGAGATCACTAAAATTTTAAAGTCCGGTCTTACAAAAGTAATAAATTTTAAGTAACTGCGTTTTAAAGAAACTAGTTGGTTGACGAACGATAGGAAAGAAAAATAGATCGGATCAATATACCTTAAGATTATCTTCTTTAGTTTTCAGAGTTGAGACTTCGAAACGTCGACAACATTCGTGCCTAAAGACAATAGGATTCGATTAAAATTTTTCATTCGAATTAACTTCCTTTTTTTCGTTCTAATTTTCTTTGATAAATAGAAATATTTGTAAATTTTTCCTCAGTCTCTATTTAACTGGTGTAGAAATTCGTTCTCCTCTTGTACATTTCCCATTATCACTACTTGTCTCACCCACGTACCCTTAAACTTGAAAGATACAATCTATAAAGATATTGTAAACCTAAAAATTTTTTATTCATAACCCCTTTTCCTAAAAACATTTCTAAAAATAAAAATTTACTTCTCTCAATGAACCAAAGGAAAATAAATCCCTCCCTCGTTAGTAGAATAGTCCCAATCTTGTCCGACGAAACACTAAGGAATACGATCTCTAAAGTCCTTTTATCCCTAAGAACTTGTAGAACTTTAAAGCACTTTTTTACAACACAAACGTCAACTCACGAAAAAACCCTACGTCCCAATCTCGTTGCACCCCTTTTACTATGTGTTAAGTTTGTCTAAGAAGACCAAAATAAAGAGATCAAGACGGGAGAGACTCGAGGTCTGATGAATGAGTCGTAGAGATGAACATAGAGATTATCTGTAGAGTTTAGATTATATATACATAATCAAGGAGTATCGATATTGTTTAACGATAACTATGTCTAAATCACCGAAGTTTGTCGTACCTAAATAACAGGATGTCAAGACCTCCAGTTTCCAAACTTTAGTCAAGTCACCCGATTTTAGTTCAAACCATCCCGACGTAAAATAGAGATCTGGATCCCCTCTTAGTACACACGGGAAAGATTTGAACCTATCCGGCCGCCGTGAGTCGAACACCTGGGAACGAGGTAGGAGTTTCGTATCGTGGAAACAAGGAGAAAAGAAAGTCGAAGGTAGGAAGACGTATCAGAGTATTTGTAGAGACTGAGAGAACGTAACGAGAAATTTTTCTAGACACTAATATAACTCGGGGGGGACCTATTAGGTCCTACAAGAGGTATAGAGTGTGATGAGTTCAATTAGTCTACCCTTCTCAACGAAAATGACCCATTACATTGCATCAGTTTCCGACACCCCTCAATCCCTGTAGGAACCCCCGGCAGTGACCTAAACTATCGGGTCGTTTAGGTAAGGAGGACGTCGGAAGGAGTAAAGGAAATTACCGTACCGGTAGGAGTCTGGTCATTCGACCGTCGGGAAGAACTGAAGACAAAAGTTTAGAGACAGAAGGGGTAAGAGGATAGGGTTAATGGTGGACGAGGGGGTGGGGGGCGGTGGGCGTAGGTTAGGCAACTCAGTGTAAGCTTGGGTGAGTCTTACGAAAGGGTCAGGACGGTGTGTTGACGTAGGTCTTAGACAGGTGAAGAGTGATCAAGGGTGCCTTTAGTCCCACGGAAGTCGTAACACCTCGGAAGCCGGAGGTAGGAGAAGGAAAATGAGGACCCACAACTAATGGTAACAATTAATACCATGTTCCGGCACACCCGATCCACAGTCTTCCCACCGCGTCTCTCGGGTCCTTATATACAACGTTGGCGTACTTCTACCGCTCACTTCTGCGTGCACCACCTTCTGCGACACCTCTCTTAAACCCAACCAACTCCTATTAATAGGACCTTCGTTAAGTTTAAAGGGTACTTTCTGAAGTCGGAAAAAAATAAGAGTACTGTCACTTGTAAAGCAGAGATAACAAACATACCTTATTTTAATTAGATTAGAGATAAATAAAATTTACTGAGGAAAGGAAGGAGAGAAAGGACTTCTTCCTTGTACAAATTGTTTTAAGAATCCGTTGACTAAAGGCCATTTACTGGACATGTATCAGTTTTGACCACATCTCTTATATCGAAGTCTTACTTCGGTTCACAGATTTTTCTATTTTATGGGTAACAACTTTATTATATTAAAATATTGAAGGTGTAAAATAACAAGACTTAAAAAAGAGACCTTATGAGGGTATACAACACCCTTTGGAATGTCAAATTACTTTATTTCCTTTTTTCATCCACTAATGAACTCTATCAGACACAATATGTTTACTTTCTAGACCTTTATTAATATAAAGGAGTGAAAATTCTTTTTTTAACACCTACCTAAAAATCGTCGGAATCATATATATCAAAATACACAAGTCACACTGGAATCGTTTTGGTTGGAATTAATTTTAAGGAGTTCTTTTACTTTTAACCTCGCATGATTTAGTCTATAAGGTTCCTTATTTGACAAGACATTTAATTTTATCTTAAAATTCCGTCTTTCCGATGACTTTGGGGGTAGGTTTTATTTCATATTTCTACAAGGATAATTAAAAGAGACGTAAACCAGTCACCACCGGACCTGATTTAAGTAATAGTCATTCGCACTGTAAAATCAAAACACTTATGTTTACAAATAACTAAATAAAAACAGAAGGTCATTACACAAAGGTCAACCCATAAGTATATAACCCAGTTCGAAATATAAAACACAAAATCGTCACCTTTGTCTTTTATATATATCAAACTCGGAAAAGAACCTTATGTTGGTGCTCTTAATATATCTTCTAGGATCTTTTGGGATTTATTTGGTGTCCGAGAAACGAACAATCTCGTCCCTCTTTTGCAGGGACGAGTAAACAAATTTTTTATCGAAATAACTCTATATTAAGTGTATGGTACATAAAGTGGGTAACGAAAAATCAAAAATTCTGGCAAAGGATCCCAGGAAAGTCACATAAAAAAGTCTATAAGTGACGGAGGAAAAGATTAGTTGTCTAACTGACCCAACTCCACATGTTCTCTTCCCATAAGGTTCATGTCTCCTGTCTAAATTCCGGAACTCCGCCTTTTTCTTTCTTCCGGACCCAATCTCCCCTTTGTTGTTCATCATTCCATCCATAGAATCACTACTTAATATTTCATCTACAATTTTTTGAATCTGAATACGGAAGTAGTGGAACTAATGACCCCGGGATAATATTCTCACCTCGGTCATCTCTTGTCCCTTTTGACTTTTGTCGGTGTTGGGGTCTCTTAGCTTGGAAGGAATGAGTACAAGATCATGACATCGGGAAACCACAAAACGACCAATCGAGTAACCACAACTAAGAGTGAGAGAGACGACGAACAGAGTAAGACGAGGGTCGGTCGATAGGGCAGCTGGTAGGGTCGAGGGAGTACCGGAGACGTCCGATGGTACTCGTCATTGCACCTGAGAAGAAGACAAGACAAGACTCTAGTAAGGGACGAGAGTCGGGAGTTACGGGAGAGTAGGGTGATTAACCTAAGTCTCAGGAGGGACGTCGACGGTCCCGCGACGGGGGGTGACGAGACTTAAAGGTCGGTAAGGGGTAGGAGGTGGGGGTCGTCACTGGAGACAAGATTGTGTGTCTGTCGTAGGAGTGTGGAGTCTCGGGAACACGAACGACAAGACAGATGGACCTTACAAGAAAGGGTCCATAAACAAAACGAAAAGAGGAAGTATACCGGAGACATTTACAGTGGAGGAATCTCTTTGAACGGACTGGTGTGATGGATTTCACCTTAGGGGGTGGGAGTATGAAATAGACGACGAAGATACAATAAAAGGAAACAGTCTAAAAGAACATGAACTGTAATATTATTTGTAAATGTCAACCGGGAGACATTCGACCCCAAAAACATAGGTACCCCAACCAACTTAGGTACCTACACCTTGGTGTCTACCTCCTAACTGAATGACATCGTAAAAGACATTCCTTGAACTCGTAGACATCTAAAACCACAGACACCTCTAGGATCTTGTTTGGGGTCCACTTCTGTCTCCCTCCTGATATAAAACGCAGATGGATTACAGAGAGAACGGGTGACCTTACAGTTGAGGAAGCTCCGTCCGAACCACGTAATATCTACGACGCCATAGGAGTCATGGACCTTGTACCACCCGTGAATTATGACAACTAACGTGTGACTGTATGACATCCCGAGTACAAGTCTGAAGGGTTCTCTTCCTAAGACAACCCAACAGGTCATAAATCAGGTAGACAACCAACTCTACGATCCAGACGACGGGGCGATTGGAGATCCGTCGAGATTTCAGTCTACGAGTAGGGATCGTTCAGGTTGGTCATCACTAGTCCTGTCACTCCAGTACACTAGAAGATACCTATAGGGAAGGGTGGACTTACCGGACCAGAGAGGTTTTCCAGACACAAAGTTGAGAACCAAGTACTCCTGTTAAAACAGTCTGGTGGTACGACGCCTCACCAACGAAGGT
Source organism: Capra ibex (assembly GCA_006410555.1). Classification (NCBI taxonomy): domain Eukaryota; kingdom Metazoa; phylum Chordata; class Mammalia; order Artiodactyla; family Bovidae; genus Capra; species Capra ibex. The sequence continues at coordinate 391,447 of SJYO01027916.1, read as the reverse complement.
CTCCCAGACCTCCTCACTAACCTTCGTCACAAAACCGAGAGAAGTGGAATAAAAACAGGGGAACGACACAACAGGACCGGGCACGTACACAAAAGAGAAGGACAGACAAGAGCGTAAGGACTAAAAGCAGACAGAAAAGAGGAGGTAAAAGGAAAGATCGGTGAGAAAATAGAACGTACAAGAAAAGAGAGTCGACGGTAAAACGAAACAGGAGACTTAGTGAGGTCTCGGACGAATCGAACTTACTGACAGAGACTCTTTGTAAAGTTAGAGGGATAAAACACATGAGAAACGAGGAAACACGGAATATCGACCTCTCTCCATTCTTTCTCTTACCCCGACTTTGTAAGAAAGGAAGGAGGAAAATAAATTGGTCATAAACTTGTGGACGAGACACATTCTGTAACACGGTTCAAAACCCGATAGAGACGTTTGTTGGGTTCAAGAATCAACCACTCTGTTTCTCTAACACATAAATAAATAGTAAGTAAATAAGTAAGGAAGTAAGTTGTTTATGAAGAAAAAAAAAAAATCATATATAGATCCTTGTTAGACTTATTCTCGTCATCTAATCTCTTTTAAAAAACCCAGTCTAAAAATAAAAATAAAAAAAGTTAAATAAATAAAATTAAACCTACTATTAATGAAGTGTTATAACACTAAAAAAAAAAAAAACAGTATGTAGTTGTACTTAACCGGTGTCCATATGTACACAGGTCTAAAGGGACTATCGAGTCAACCATTTCTTAGGTGGACGTTACGTCCTCTGGGACCAAGTTAAGGACCCAACCTTTCTAGACGATGTCTTCCCTATCCGATGGGTGAGGTCATAAGAACCCGAAGGGAACACCGAGTCGACCATTTCTTNATTAATGAAGTGTTATAACACTAAAAAAAAAAAAAAACAGTATGTAGTTGTACTTAACCGGTGTCCATATGTACACAGGTCTAAAGGGACTATCGAGTCAACCATTTCTTAGTTGGACGTTACGTCCTCTGGGACCAAGTTAAGGACCCAACCTTTCTAGACGATGTCTTCCCTATCCGATGGGTGAGGTCATAAGAACCCGAAGGGAACACCGAGTCGACCATTTCTTAGATGGACGTTACACCCTCTGGACCTAAGTTAGGGATCCAACCCTTCTAGGGACCTCTTCCCTTTCCGATGGGTGAGGTCATAAGACCGAATCTCTTAAGGTACCTGATATGGATACCCCAGTGTTTCTCAGTCTGTGCCAACTCGCTGAAAGTGAAAGTATGAACACAGGACCTCTCCCTTTACCGTTGGGTGAGGTCACAAGAACGGACCTCCTAGAGTACCTGTCTCCTCGGACTACCCGATGTCAGGTGCCCCAACGTTTCTCAACCTGTGCTGAATTCTTGATCTGTTGTTATGTACACAGGGGGACAAGACTTTCGGGGAGGATGGAGGGAGGGGTAAGATAGGGAGACCCAACAGAGTCTCTTGACCGAAACCCACGGGACGAAGTACGCGACTTGAACGTGATCAGTAGATAAAACGTATACCGTTACATATACAAAGTCACGATAAGAGAATTTAGTAGGGTGGGAGCGGAGAGTGTGACTCAGGTTTTCAGACAGGAAATATAGACACAGAGAAAACGACGGGACGTACATCCTAGTAGTCATGGTAGAAAGATTTAGGGGATATACATGTAATTATATGTCATAAAAAGAAAGAGAAAGACTGAATGAAGTGAGACATATTATTCGAGGTCCAAGTAGATGGACTAATCTTGACTGAGTTTACGTAAGGAAAAATATCGACTCATTATCAGGTAACACAGACACATGGTGTTAAAGGAATAGGTAAGTAGACGGTCACCTGTAGATTGTCTATCAAGAACTCTGAACTTATATCACTAACTGTTTTTCTTTTTAAGGATGAGAGGACTTGGAGAGATGAAAAACCATTCTGTCTGCATGTAAATCTGTTAATATGTTTACTGACAATTCAATGTGGACACAACTCAGACTAGTTCCTCTCGAGACCTCAAACTCTGATATGACCCCCCTAAACAAGAGTAGTCCTCTCGACCCTTGTCGAAGGAACTCCTTTACTTCTAACTTAACTCTAGACTTCCGTGTCTTTCTCAATTGAACTGTTTCTGTCGTCTCCTCACCTTTACCGTCCACACTTTCAGGTCACGAATCTTCCCCGAAGACTTCGTAAACTCCTGTAACTCTCACGTCTCTCGTCAGGTCCACTCCTACTTACTCCGACTTCTGCGTCCGACCCCAGTCTAGGTCGTCCCGAAAAACACAGGCCAATTCCTGAACCCAGGAATAAAAGACTCGAAAACTACGAAAACTACACACCATTACGGAGTTACCATTTCTTAGGAGGACGGTTACGTCTTCCGTACCCAAGTTAGGGAGCCAACCGTTCTAGGGGACTTCTTCCTTTACAATTGTGTGAGGTTATAACAACGGATCTTTTAGTGTAGGATATGTCCCCTCGGACCACACGATATCACGTACCCCAACGTTTCTCAGTCTGTACTAAATTGCTGATTTGTTATTGTTATTGTTTGTCCCCTTTCCCCTCTTCTCGTAAAATTTTTAGAATTTTGTGAGCAGACTTTAGACCCCTCTTGTTTACGTCAACTCGTATCCACACCCGCCACTCGCCGCCGACGCACCGTGACCTCGCCCGCCGTCGGCCTCCTCTGGGGGTGCAGGTTCCAGTCCTCGTCGCCGGTTCTCCTCTGTGGAGTGCAGGTTCCAGTCCTCGTCGCCGGCTCTCCTCTGTGGAGTGCAGGTTCCAGTCCTCGTCGCCGGTTCTCCTCTGTGGAGTGCAGGTTCCGGTCCTCGTCGCCGGCTCTCCTCTGTGGAGTGCAGGTTCCGGTCCTCGTCGCCGGCTCTCCTCTGTGGAGTGCAGGTTCCAGTCCTCGTCGCCGGTTCTCCTCTGTGGAGTGCAGGTTCCAGTCCTCGTCGCCGGCTCTCCTCTGGGGGGGGTGCAGGTTCCAGTCCTCGCCGCCGGCTCTTCTCTATGAGGTACAGGTTCCGGTCCTCGTCGCCGGCCTCCTCTGGGGGGTGCAGGTTCCAGTCCTCGTCGCCGGCTCTCCTCTGTGGAGTGTAGGTCCCAGTCCTCACCGACGACGTGAAACGACCTGGCCGACACACCTCTATGGGGTGTAGGTTCCAGTCTCTTTGGGGTTATCCTGGCCATCCGTGACCTCGTCGACACTCCTCTATGGGGTACAGGTTCCCGTTTCCTCTTCGGGGTCGCCCTCCCATCCTCCCCGCTTAAGCACAAGTCTTAGTTTGGGGTAAGGGTGGTCTCTACAAGTCTCCCGAGTCTGTTTGGAACGCACGTGGACCTGGGTCCCTGGGGTGTCTCTGACTCTGTCTTGACACTCGCAGAGGACGCCTCCCCGCCCAGCCGTCACCAGACCGCGTCCCTGTCCCCGAGACCCACACCCACACCGTATTCAGGAGAACCTCCTCCAGCGGTAATTGGGGTGGTCTTGGCGGTCTTGAATGTCTCCTGACCTTTTGTGTGCGAACCTCCCGTGTTGTCTCGGAACACGTGGTCCTGAGTCCTCTTTCCTTGTCACTGGGGTGAACGGACACTCACAGACCCTCGGAGGCCACTTCCGCACCCAGTGACCACCGGACGACGTCCCAACCCCAGTGCCTGACATCGTCACGTACGTACCCTAGAAAACTCCCTCCAGTGGTAATAGAAGTGATGGAGGTGGTGTCAAACCGGATCCAACCGTCCCTCCCTTGTGTCGAGGTGGGTAGTTGTCTTTTAACCTAATTTCTAAATGACTGGTCCCGGAACGGGTAGTCTTGTTCTAGGTCAAAGGGGGAGTCGGTCAGATAGGGTATTCCTTCGAAGGTATTCGGAGAATAGGAAGAGGTAGTCTCCCGTCTGTCTGACTTTTTGATATTAGTGTCTTTTGATTGGTTAGATTAGTGTACCTGGTGTCGGAACAGATTGAGTTACTTTGATACTCGGTACAACCCGACACATCCCGGTGGGTCCTACCTGACCAGTACCACTTCTCAAGACTGTTTTACACCAGGTGACCTCTTCCCTTACCGTTTGGTGAAGTTATAAGGACGGAACTCTTGAGGTAATTGTAATACTTTTCCGTTTTGTTATCCTATGACTTTCTCCTTGAGGGGTCCAACCATCCACGGGTTATACGTTAACCTCTAGTCACCTCTTTATTGAGGTCTTTCTTACTTCCCTTCCTCGGTTTCGTTTTTGTTATGGGTCGACACCTACACTGACCACTATCTTCGTTCCAGGTTACGACATTTCTCGTTATAACGTATCCTTGGACCTTACAATCCAGGTATTTAGTTCCGTTTAACCTTCACCAGTTTGTCCTCTACCGTTCTCACTTGTAACTGTAAGATCCCTAGTCACTTGATTTTACCTCACCTTACCCACTTAAATTGAGTCTACTGGTAATATAGATGATGACACCCGTTCTTAGGGAATCTTCTTTACCTCATCGGTAGTATCAGTTGTTTTCTCAGGTTTTACGTCATTAACCCGTGTTAGAGTTTTTGCTGTCTTACTAGAGACAAGTAAAGGTTCCGTTCGGTAAGTCATAGTACCATTAGGTTCAGATACGAAGTTGGTCATTACGACTTCTTCGACTTCAACTTGCCAAGTTTTTTCTAGATGTTCTGGAAGATCTTAATTGTGGGGGGTTTTTACAGGAAAAGTAATATCCCCTGACCTTACGTTTTCCTCCTTCAGTTCTTTGTGGACCTCATTGTCCGTTTAAACCGGAACCTTATGCCTTACTTCGTCCCGTTTCCGATTATCTCAAGACGGTTCTCTTACGTGACCAGTATCGTTTGTGGGAGAAGGTTGTTGTGTTCCCTTCTGAGATATGTACCTGTAGTGGTTCACCAGTTGTGACTTTAGTCTAACTAATATATGAAACGTCGGTTTCTACCTCTTCGAGATATGTCAGTCGTTTTTGTTCTGGTCCTCGACTGACACCGAGTCTAGTACTTGAGGAATAACGGTTTAAGTCTGACTTTCATCCCTTTTGACGATCTGGTAAATCCACACTGGATTTAGTTTAGGGAATACTAATATGTCACCTTCACTCTTTGTCTAATTCCCTGATCTAGACTATCTGTCTCACGGACTACTTGATACCTGACTCCAAACACTGTGACATGTCCTCTGTCCCTAGTTCTGGTAAGGGTTCTTTTTTTTTACGTTATTTCGTTTTACCGACAGACTCCTCTGGAATGTTTATCGACACTTTTCTTCTCTTCGGTTTTCGTTTCCTCTTTTCCTTTCTATATGGGTAAACTTACGTCTCAAGGTTTCTTATCGTTCCTCTCTATTTTTTCGGAAGGAATCACTAGTCACGTTTCTTTATCTCCTTTTCTTGTCTTACCCTTTCTGATCTCTAGAGAAGTTCTTTTAATCTCTATGGTTCCCTTGTAAAGTGCGTTTCTACCCGAGTTATTTCCTGTCTTTACCATACCTGGATTGTCTTCGTCTTCTATAATTCTCCACCGTTCTTATGTGTCTTCTTGACATGTTGTTTCTAGAAGTACTGAGTCTACTAATTCTACCACACTAGTGAGTGGGTCTCGGTCTGTAGGACCTTACACTTCAGTTCACCCGGAATCCTTCGTAGTGATACTTGTTTCGATCACCTCCACTACCTTAAGGTCAATTCGATAAAGTTTAGGATTTCCTACTACGACACTTTCACGATATAAGTTATACGGTCCTTTAAACCTTTTGAGTCGTCACCGGTGTCCTGACCTTTTCCAGTCAAAAGTAAGGTTAGAGTTTCTTTCCGTTACGGTTTCTTACGAGTTTGATGGTGTGCTAACGTAAGTGGAGTGTGTGATCGTTTCATTACGAGTTTTAAGAGGATCGGTCCGAAGTTGTTATGCACTTGACACTTGAAAGTCTACAAGTTCGACCTAAATCTTTTCCGTCTCCTTGGTTTCTAGTTTAACGATTGTAGGCGACCTAGTACCTTTTTCGTTCTCTCAAGGTCTTTTTGTATATAAAGACGAAATAACTGATACGGTTTCGGAAACTGACACACCTAGTATTATTTGACACGTTTTAAGAATTTCTCTACTCTTATGGTCGGGTGAACTGGACGGAGAACCCTTTGGACATACGTCCAGTCCTTCGTTGTCAATCTTGACCTGTACCTTGTTGTCTGACCAAGGTTTATCCTTTTCCTTATGTAGTTCCAACATATAACAATAGTACCAATAAAGTGAATATACGTCTCATATAATACTCTTTGCGACCCGACCTACTTCGTGTTTGACCTTAGTTTTAACGACCCTCTTTATAGTTATTGGAGTCTATACGTCTATTGTGATGGGAATACCGTCTTTCACTCCTTCTTGATTTACCGGAGAACTACTTTCAATTTCTCCTCTCACTTTTTCAACCGAATTTTGAGTCGTAAGTCTTTTGATTTTAGTACCGTAGGTCAGGGTAGTGAAACACTGTCTATCTACCCCTTTGTCACTGTCTGAAATATAATCCCCCGAGGTTTTAGTGACGTCTACCACTAACGTCGAATGAGGAATCTTCTTTTCAATACTGGTTGGATCTGTCATAAAATTTTTCGTCTCTGCAATGAAACGGTTGTGTCCAGGCAGATCAGTTCCGATACCAAAAAGGTCATCAGTACATACCTACACTCTCAACCTGACACTTCTTTCGACTCATGGTCTCTTAACTACGAAAACTTGACACCACAACCTCTTCTGAGAACTCTCAGTGAACCTGACGTTCCTCTAGGTTGGTGAGGTAGGATTTCCTTTAGTTAGGACTTACAAGTAACCTTACTGACTACAACTTCGACTTTGAGGTCATGAAACCGGTGGTCTACACTTCTCGACTGAGTAAACTTTTCTGGGACTACGACCCCTTCTAACTTCCGTCCTCACCCCTGCTGTCCCCTACTCTATCAACCTACCGTAGTGTCTGAGTTACTTGTACTCAAACTCAGTTGAGGTCATCAACCACTACCTGTCCCTTCGGACCGTACGACGTCAGGTACCCCAACGTTTCTCAGTCTGTACTGAGTCACTGACTTGACTTGACTATCCATACTCACTTCTTTCCGGTACCCTTCCCATCAACCCTCCGATTTCACCTCCAGATCTCCTCTTCGCTCCAACGCCCAATCGTTCTCAAAATTGAAAAGTTTGGATGGAGTGAAAGAAAAATTTTTTAATAATAAAAAACCGACGTACTGTACGTCTTAGAATACAAAGGGGTTACTCCCTAGTTCGGACGTGGGGACGTCAACTCCACGTCTTAGCAACCTAACCTAACGGTCCCTTTGGGTTTAGGGAGAGTGTAGGATAATTTATATAAATAGGGTTTTGTAACAAAAACTTTCAAATGAATGGTATTTCAGTTGTTTTGAGCATAAGTAAGTTACTCTTTACTTTCTACTAACTTTATTTCTCCTCATACGTATCTTAATATGATCTATCATGTCCTCTTTCTATTACTGACTTTAGTTCATATTTTGCATCGAGACTTGAGGAGCTGCGGATTCGTCTTTTCCTTTATCAGATTCACAACACTGATCGCTTGTTTTTTATCGTACGTCTGGAGGGACCACCAGGTCACCAACTCTTCAACGGACGGTCACGTCACCCGTTGCCGGAGGTAGAGGTCAGGACCTTTTAAAGTGTAGGGTACTCCGTCGATTCGGCTGCAGGCAGTGACGACTCGGACGCGTCAATCTCGGACACGAGACGTGGTCCTCTGCGGTGGCGTCACTCTTCGGGACGTGGTGTCAAGCTCTGTCGTCGTTTCTGGGTCGTGCCAGCAGTTGAATTCTTTCATTTTTCTCCGTACGATCGATCGTTCTCTCTGTCACAAAAGGAATATTTATAAATTTCATGAAATAATATCTTCATTGGCAAGAAACCTTCCTTACTACGATTCCTACTTTGAGGTCATGAAACCGGTGGAGTACGCTTCTCAACTGAGTGACCTTTTCTGAGACTACGACCCTCCCCAACCCCCGTCTTCCCCTTCCCCTGCTGGCTCCTACTCTACCGACCAACCGTAGTGACTGAGCTACCTGTACTCAAACTCACTTGAGGCCCTCAACCACTACCTGTCCCTCCGGACCGCACGACGTTAAGTACCCCAGCGTTTCTCAGTCTGTACTGACTCGTTGACTTGACTTGACTTTACTTGACTTGACTTGTCATTGGGTCAATCCAGATCTAAGAACTTTGGGTTTGGAGTCGAGAACTCGACTAACGTAATTAGGTAAAAACCACCATCAGTACATTCATAAAGTTTTTGATTTCTAAAGTCTTTATAAGTCTTGACTTTGTGTATGCACCTAAAGAATAAACTATGGAACGATGTCTCCCGTTCATATTCTATCTCCTTCTTCTCTTTATATCTGGTCCATTCTTTGAGTATTTACACTGGGTACCCGTGGTTCATTTGGGAATTACATGAAAGAACTCCTGGAATGAGAAACGGAAAAAAAGGAACGACCGAAGACACCTGATTAGGTAAACACAGGTGTATGAAGAAGTATCTTCCGTAGGAAGGACGGAACATTCAACGTAACAGTTCCCGTTTCTTACGGTATGTGTTTTACCGTAAGAATAAAGAGTCGACATCCGTAAGGTCGGTCATTTTGGATGAAGGTCTTAGTTCCTGGAGTTTTGGTCTTAGTGAAGATTAATAAAATTACTTCAGTAGGTCTCAAGGGTCACTGACACACTCAAGGGGCGGGGCTCACGAATAAGAGGTGTGGAAGGAAGGATCGGTACAGGAACCAGTCGGCGCAGTCGATGTGAAGGATGAGAGGACCATTTTACAATCTGGGTTTCCGTGTCCTCCCAGGGTCATCTCGGTCTCTTCCGTCGTGTTATCTGTTATTCTTCAGTCTATTCACGCCCAACAACCGTGGGTTCTGGAGTCGAGAACTCTATTGTCTGTATTAGGTAAAAACCATCATCCAGTGTAACCACATCTGAGGTCCCTTTCTTCATGGTGTAGGACAAGGGGTCGAACTGTTAGGTTAGTCCTAGGTATATGGTAGTTATACTGTACGGTCTCCGGGAGGTCTTAGTGGGACACCTTCTCTATTTTTAGTACTCGTGTCACTTCTTCCCGGTGCTTCTCCTCTCACCAGTAGTCCCCACCTCCAAGGAATGGTGCCTCGTCCCTTCGGGTGCCTCGATATCTCGACCCTTCCCTCGGCCTGGAGGATGGTGAACCCCCCGTGTGGTCTTTGAATCTTAGCACCTCAGACTTTAACCGTCTTTGGAATCGACTTATATACTCACCAAAGTTTTATGAATGGACACTAATTTTTCTTTATTTCTAAAACTCAAAAAGTGAGTTCAACTTAAGTAACTCCCTTGAGAGGAATAAAAGATAAAAATCCAGGAATAACGGTAAAAATCACAATTTCATTAAAAAGGAATATATTTTACCACTATCATCAAGTATCAGAGAATCAGAAGAACAAAAGAACCATTGTCGAAATAATTCTACCTTTAGTGTATGAGAAATTAAGTGAGTAAATTTCACATGTCAAGTTAAACATATAAGTGTTACAACAAACTGGTAGTGGTGTTGGGAAAACACAGTGGGGGATTTCTTTGGAATATGTGAAATCGTCAGTGGGAAAAGGAGGGTAAGGAAGGTCGCGATCCGGTTGGTTAATAGATGAAAGAAAGAGGTACCTAAACGTATAATACTTGTAAAACATATTTTCTTCGGTATATTTTAGACTGAAAAATACAGAGAGAAGTAAGTGAATCGTATGAGAAAAGTTCCAAGTATCACATACATACATGAGGTAGGGAAAAAATACTCACTTATTATAATTAATATAACTGTATCGGGCAAAAACAAATAGATCAGTAGTCAACTACCTGTAAAATGAAAAGTGAAAAACCAATGATATTTATAACCGCGTCACTTATAGTACATGTTTAAAAATATACCTACATACAAAAGTAAAAAGAACCCACAAATGAAACATCACCTTAAAGATTTAATATACCATTCAGATATGCACACACACACACACACACATTCAGATATGAATTGGAAAACTCCAAAAGGTCTTACTGACATGGTAAAATGTAAAATTGATCCATATACTTCTAAGGTTAAGGAACGGTTGGGAATGATAATAGATAGAACTAATTTCAGTAGGATCACCCACACTTCAACACAGGGACATGGAACTAACTAAAAAAATTTATTACTTATATGTCTATCCTTTAAAACCGTCTCTACATCTTCTTACACGCGTACACACATTTTCTCTCTCCGTCCCTCCTTCATTTTGGGTTCACCACCAAAATTTTGACTTTTTATTTTATAGACTTTATTTTTAGAGTGATCTACTTGGATCGTCTTTTTACATCTACCGTCTTCTTTCTTCGTCACTAAACCTTATATCCAATTAAATTTCATAGTTTAAACTTTTTGTCTTTTCCCATTTTTAATCTGTTTCTCGTAATCCCTGAACACACTTTTATAGTTTTCCATATTGAATATTTGAAGGTCAAAATTGATCTTCTTCTTTTCCTTCTTCACTCCGTCTTTTTATCAACTTCTTTAGTACTTACTTTTAAAGGGTTTAAAACTACTTTCCATTTTCTTATCTAACTGTCGGATAATTTTTCGTCTCTGTAATGAACCGGTTGTTTCCAGGCAGAGTAGTTCCGATACCAAAAAGATCACAGTACATACCTACACTCTCAACTCGATATTTCTTTCGACTCGCGTTTTCTTAACTACGACAACTTGACACCACAACCTCTTCTGAGAACTCTCAGGGAACCTGACGTTCCTCTAGGTTGGTCAGGTAAGACTTCCTCTAGTCAGGACTCACAAGTAACCTTCCTGACTACAACTTCGCCTTTGAGGTTATAAAACCGGTGAATACGTTTCTCGACTGAGTAAACTTTTCTGGGACTACAACCCCTTCTAACTTCCGTCCTCCTCACCCCTACTGTCTCCTACTCTACCAACCTACCGTAGTGGCTGAGTTACCTGTACCCAAACCCACCTGAGGTCCTCAACCACTACCTGTCCCTCCGGACCACACGACGTCAGGTACCGCAGCGTCTCTCAGCCTGTGTTGACTCGTTGACTTGACTTTTCTTATATAATTTTATTGTTGAACCACTTGGGGTTTTCCTATTTCTGTTTCTTTTGGTGTGGATCGTATACTGTAAGTTTGAAGATTGTTCGGTTATACTTCCTTTTGTATAACCTACTTCGGTCTCTTTTCATGTAGTGTGGGTCACCTCTTTCTGTGTTTACTACCGGCTAAAAAGTAGTCTATCAATACTAGTCCTCTGTTACCTTACTGTGTAAAATTCACATGTTACTTTACAAAGAAGGAACTTTTTTCATTTTTCAACTACGTGAAGATACAATTGGAGAATTATATAAATACTTTTGTAAACTCTGATACTTTTAGGTTTGTGGTCACCAATCGTAATGAGATCTAGTTATCAACTTCTCTAATTTAATTATTTCAAATTCACTAAATAGGTCTACGTTGCTTCTTAAAAACTTTCTTGCGAATAGAGGACTAACGGTTAAGTGACAACAAATATCTACCCGTTTGGACCTTGGTTTAATTCTACGGTACAATTTTAATTTTTAAAGTTCTCGTTTGGGATTGGACCGTCCATAGGAAGGGAAACAATTCTAGTGGCCGTGTTTAGTACCAAAGGAGCTACTGACCGACATAAACGCCGTTCTTCCTCGGGTCACCCAACATCTACAAAAGTGTAAAGACCGCAAATTACTACCCATGAAGGCGAAGGACCTCGTACCTTCCCATTAGTCGTAGACATCTCTATTTATCCTTACTTTCCTTTTCATTGGACCTTGCCATCCCTGTTGTAAGTCAGTACTATCCGTCTGTAGAGCCTTACCATTAGGTTTTCGTCTTATGTCAGTGAAAGAGTAGTACAACCGATTACCTTGTCAAAACACCGTATCAATTAGATTTTGTTACTATTAAGTTTTAAGACAAACGCTAAAAAACTACACGGTGGACCCCGTAAGAATTACAAGATCTATTTCTCTTTAAGACTATATAAAACTAATTCATTTTTACACTTATAAGATTTCATAAGTTTCTCAACTGTGTTGTGAAACTTTTGTCTAATTTATTCGTGATCTGAGAAAAGTTTGAAATTTAGTCTAAACAATTGGAGACGAAGTCTCTCCATTAATACATAAATTTAACAATCATAATTTTTTATTCATCAATTTATTTATATATATATTTAACAATCATAAACAAGAATGGTCATATCGATCTAAGATCGGTTTTATACTCAATTATTAGTATATTTATCCGTCTATAAAATAAACTTTTGAAGACCTCTCACAGTCAACCAACTAGACCAAAACATCTTTAGAAACGATGTCACAACTTTACGGGTCTTATACTTATGGGACTTCACCCATGCTCTTCCACTACATATTTTGTGGGGGAACAACACACGTAAGAGTGGAAGAAGAAAGTCAAAAGGGGTAGGTCAGTGGGTCGTTCTCAGACCTTAATAGTTGGCGAAGAAAAACTGTAACCTGTTCGTTTACCCGTCCTACCTTCTCGACATCCACTGAGATCTCTTGTCGGAGTTGTCCCGTTACAGAGGTGACTATAATGACATACACCCTACCTGCTGTTAAGCCGAGTGGGCTACATAGTGTGGAAGTATATCTGACAGGTATAGTTGACTGGGGTCGGTGTGTCACATATTCTTTCCTTAGGAACAGGACTCCCCTTCTCTTTCTCCTCTCATTCTCACCTGACACGAAGAGACGAGTGTCGACCCAGTGTCGTTCGACGGAAACACACCGACTCAGAAACCCCTTCTTTCCTTCCCTTGTCTGAACCTTAATTGGTCCGACGAAGGTCGAACCGGATCCAAAACGTACAGAGGAGAGGAGCGTGGGGTGGAGGGACCGGTGAGAGGGGAAACACCAGATGACAACGACACCATGCGAAAAGATAAGACTACCGGTCTCAAAACGGAATGTCCAAAGGGAGCAAGAGAATCAGTGGAGACGACAAGAGGTAACAAAGTCGGTGGTGTTTATACGAATCATCAACAACAAAATAAAAGTCAAAACTAAAGACTCGTGATCTGGAAATAAAGACGTATTCTTTAATTTCGTTTGATATTGGTGGTTCAAATATATACACACACACACAGACACACAAGTACATTAAATTTTACAGTTCAGCAGACTATTCTAAATGTTTTACTTACTTACCGTCTGTAAGAGACGGGATGACGGGAGTTAAGAACGATAAGTTTCCGTTAGCGAAAGTTGACCATCGAGAAGATCGTAAAAGGGATATAAAAATTCTTTGGGATATATAACAGTAATTAACAAAAAAGTTAAAATCTTGTAACATAAGGATACATGTACCACTCCTAACTTGGTTGTTAATGTCGGTGAAGTGGGTGAAGGAAAGTGGTAGGAGGATTAGATACGATTGAAAAACAGTCTAATGATAAATTATACATACAAAACACTGATACTTTTGTAAGTGGAGGACCGGTACAAACCAGGACATTAACATAAAGAACATTTTGAAAAACGAAGAAGACCTCGATTATTATACCAGAGTGAATAAACGAAACAATCAAAAGATACATGGACAGTGATTGAGTAGTCAAAAGGGGTTGACAGACGGTTTTCATGTTCAGAGAGTTATACAACTATGACAATCCGTAAGACAGCTAGGATATGAAAAAAAATTCCGGAGACGGGATATTGAGGTTAGAACCATGGAAAGAAATACTAAAAGAGCTCCCAAGAAAAGACACAACATAAGACAAAACAAAACAAAACAAAAAAATAAGATACAAAGGAACAAAAGGGAGGAAGTACAACCACTTCGTATAAGTTGATACCGAAGGACTCCTTAACACGTACTGTCGACGACGTGTTTCAGAACGACGAAACACATAGACTCTTACAGAATAAAGATGGGGTGCGAACAATCTATCAAACATCTATACCCATCTGAAGATTCAACCTTAAGAGAGTCGTAAAACTTCAATAACGAGATGAACTCGAAAAACAATAACGTTCCAAACCACCAAAGCAAGAAGTGCATATAGTAGATAACACCGTGTCGTTTAACGGTATTTCGAATCTCCAACGTCTGTCGTCGGGAAAGGGTCGAAGACGGGCAGCCCCCAGACCAGGGAAGACTCGTCCGACATGACTTCCACCGCACGCCGCAGGAGAGATCAGAGCGGCTCTCAGACAGTGCGGAAGTAATCGGCAACCGGCCGGTGTCGAAAGAAGTGCCGACGAGTGGTGTTCCACGGAACGAAGAGAGCGTCTAACACAAACACTGGGCTTCGTCGACTTCTGTTTTGAGGACTGACCACAAATCCTCCACTAAACCACTATTCATTCTTTTTAAAGATGATATCACTGGTGAAAGTAGTAAGAAAAAAAAATTGGAGACACCGGACAGGAGTCAGGTCCTACTGGATCCAAAGGAAGACGGACGAACAGAACCTTGAACGCAAACAGACGACCAGGTCAGCACTGAAGTAAGTCAATAAATGACTCTTGGACGGAGGCACACGGGACTAGTGGTCACCCGTGAGTGCAAACCTTCGTCACACGACGTCACTGATAGGTGTACAGTGACTCCTCCCTCGGGGGTGTCTGCACCCTCGACTTCTCGAAATCCGACTGGACGGTTCCGGTCGCGTACCGTCGTCGTAGGACCGGCGGGTGTTGTGCCGGACTCATGTGTCCCGCAGGTGTGTGATCTCTCTCGTCTCTCTTTACACTTTCAGGGAAACAGAACAAGGAGACTAGGGGTAGAATAACAGAGGTTTGAGGGTAGGTAAGGGTCCTGGACTCAGGAGGGATCGGAGGTAAGAGACAGGACAAGGTCAAGGTTTGGGTCGTCAGAACCTGGGTTCACCTTTGGTGAGTGGACTGACCTCCCAAAAGAAAACCTTTCTCCTATCCGTTCTGGGATTTTGTTTATGTGGCATAGTAATTATATATTGTCGTGTGTATATATTATATATTGTTGTGTGTATATATTATATATTGTTGTGGATAATATGTAGGTCCAAAAGACTTATCTTTCCGGAAGACATTGAAGTTAAAGAGTCTAACCACAATTTCCGGTTTAAAAATATAGATAGACAATCATCTTTAGAACGACTAATGTATGAATACACTGAAAAATCGTCGTACATACCTTGTATTGAATCGAAAATGATTTGCTAAGTGGCAGAGGAAGTCCTTATAGTTCATACACTCCAACATTTATGTAAGTACGGAAGTCTACAAAAATTCCACATATTCGACAAATGAAAACAGCACAAAAGAAGTTGACTTGATCGTAAAACGTCATAAACACAGAGAAAGAAAAAACGATGGATAATAGAAAAACGATGGGAGTCGATTAGGACGAAAATTTAGTGGTACATGACCTTTTTATTTACTTGTCATATTAAGGACTTTAGTTCCTACCCACAAACATGAAAGTCAAGGTAAACGAACTTAATGATAAAAGGAACTAAAAAAATCGGTTTAGTGAGTAGAGTAGGTTCAGAACCTAGGTTATCGAAGAAGAATGTCTTTGAAAGGACTAGGTGGGACAAATTTTATATTACGGACAGATGTGAGATCTCCAGGGAAAGTCCAGTGACATAAATAACGAAAGATTGGACGGAATGTTAAATGTATAAACGATGTACGTAACTGACATTGGGGTGGGGGGAGGGGCTCCCGTCCCTAGAAACACAAACGACGGTAAAGGTTCTCGGGACTAAACAAACCTCCGACCGTGTGTCCCAGGGGAGTCTGAAAAAGTCCCGTGTGGGAAGTTTCAGTGTAGAGTACACACGTCACAGGATCATCGGATGTACCATTGAAGAACTCGATTTTTAGGAGACGGAGGGGGGTGGAGGTGGAGTCCCCGAGTGGGTCGTCTTCCCTGTCGTCCTTCCGTGTCGGGTGTCCTGGGTATAAGGAGAGGAGTCACAGTCCTGAAGGACGAGAGACCTGAGTCCGAGGGTCCCACTCCGGTCGAACCCTCGTCGGAGTCTTCTCCCGTCATGGTCGAAGAGGAGGACCAACCTAGGAGCCGACGTGGGCGGAGGAGGAGGAGTCAGGAGTGGGACCGGTCCTCGACCTCTCTGGTCTGAACTCTTCACGTCGACACCCTGGGTCCTCTCCGTGACCCGAGCTCCACGGGGGACGACAGGTCCCCCCGTTTCACAGACCCCGAAAACGGAGACCCGCCCCCCTCTCCACTCACCACCTGTGTCAACGACGACGGGTCCCGTCCAACCTCCCAAGCCTTTCCTCACCTTGGGACAGAGATCATTCCTTTACCTCCTTCTTTACTTTTTCTCCTTTAGTTGGTTCTGGGCCGATTAAAAAAGAAAAAGAAAAAAAAAGGGGTAGAAGGAAATGTCACAATCGGTATCTTTCATAACGTTCAATCTAAAAGACCCTTTGTCTGACATTCAGTCTCTAAACACACGTCCTTCAAACAACCCTTCCTCAGAATCTAGTTGTGGAACCACCCCCACCCCCCTTACCTTTGTCCTAACCCGTTTCCGTTCCAACTACACTACGTACCCGTTGTCTCCGGAGTCGGTTAGGGTGTCCGACGAGACCTCGAGCCTACCGGGAAGTTTATACGGGACTTTACCCTACCCTACCGACCTAGGAACTTGAAGATTTCCTGACCCACGTCCAACGGAGGACCTCCCCAGTAGTGGACCCCTCTTTCTACAGAGACCACCGTCGGAGCCTTACCTGATCGGAAACTCGATAGTCACCGGTCGTGAGGACCAACGATCCTTTGCCTTTCGAAGTCAGGACGGAGACGGTGTCTTAAAAAGAGACGCGGAAAGCACAAAGGACAGGGGTAACAAATATCCACGATTCAGACACCTCCGTCTTAAATCATCACAATTTCGTACAACAACGAGAGAATATAGAATTTGAAAATACTTAAAACTTTTTGTGGCATTATTAAAAAATTTTATGGTCTTTCACATCGACAAAACCATTAACAATAAGTCAATTTTCGTTGTCTCTGAGTGAATTTGATCGAATTTGTCACTCTCTAACAAAATTTCCATAACACACCCGGTTTTACATAGAGGGGGGAGACATCAACATATCAACGTCAGGTTTGTGGTTCATGGAATCCTACACTATGTAAAATCTATCACAGAGATTCTCTCCATTGACTCCAATTCTACTCCCGTACACACGCACACGAGCCAGTGAGTCAGCACAGACTGAGCAGTGGTTGTGTACCTGACATCGGACGGCCCGAGGAGAGAGGCACCCTAAGTGGTCAGTTCTCATGACCTCACCCAACGGTAAAGGAAGAGGTTCCCTAAAAGGACTGGGAGACCAGCTTGTGAGTAAAGGACGTAACCGTCCACCTAAGAAATGGTGATTCGTGGACCCTTCGGGTTTTACTCTAGTAATGCTATCCGGAATTGGGTCATACTACCACAGGAATATCCTTTCCTGTAGACTTGCATCTACGTGCGTGTCTCCCTTCCTTCTTCCGGGTCCTTTGGACCTAGTCTAACAGGGAGAACAGCGAGACTTCCTTGGGTGGGACGACTGGAGAATTAGAATCTGAAGAGTGCAGATTTTGACACTCTTTTGTGTAAAGACCAGAACTTCGGGGGGAAACACCATGAAACAATACTGTCGGAGCCGTTTGGTGACGTCCGTAGACTCTTGTCACTCCTCTCGTCTCACTCTCCTGGAGACCCCGACACGAACCTGTCTGACCTCGGGTCTCGACTGGCCCCCGAAACTTAGGTACTGCAGAGCTCTCGAGTCCCGTCGACAAGGTTTAGGAACAGGACCAGGAGACGACCGTCCTACCGGGTCGGTGGGAGGTACAGAAAAGTAAGACAGGGTAACATTTGATGAGTTCAAAAAAGAATAAAAGTTAAGTTTAAGGTTTCTTAAACTTGTCTACTAGAAAAGCATGATCCGGCATCAAAGTACCGATACCTGAGATGTACAGGAACGTCATACTACGGGGACACGAGAGCACACACTGCTCGTGCGTGTGTACTATACCGGTCGAGTCGGAGTCCCTGACAACACCACCCGTTCACGGTGTACACGACACAGAGTCCTGTCATTCCACAAATGAAGAAAGAACGTTGTGCAAAAAGTCTAAAATCTTCGTCTGTGAAGTTTTTTTAATTAGGAAGGAGATAAACAAATGGATGACGACACTGTTTTAACATTGGATTAACTACAAAACGTTTAGATCAACAGAAGTAAACACTAACGAACTCCCCAAACCTAGGACTCAATTGTGTAGTCGAGATTCTTTCGTAAAACTATGATAGGTCCTTTAAACTAGCAATTGACCCATAATCTACCATACTTTCTTAATAACAATTAAAACTATCCACATTGTCACTTACAGGTAAGAATGTTCTTACTCGTGGGTACTCAGGAAAGATTTAGATTCGACTTGAGAACCCTTAAGGGACCACCAGGTGACCAATCCTGAACCGTGAAAGTGACGGTACCAGGGTCAAAGTCAGGGACCAGACCCTTGGCTCTAGGGTGTTCGAAGGACCCCACTGGTTTTTCGATTTGAGAACATGGTATAACCTCTTTAGAGGAGACCAGAAGTCGGGTGTCACGACAATAAAAGTACCACTACTGACGTGCTGGAAGTTCTTCAGTGGAAAGGGGATTCCGGACACAAAAGAACAACATGGTACTTCCGCGATCTTAGTCGACTACGAGAGTTTCACAGAAACGTCTACATTGTAACTAAATACTTAACGAATAGATAAACATAAATAAAAAGAAATAGATAACGGAGACAAAAGGGAGATGTTTATGAAAGAATAAAAATTAAATCGGTAGTTCTTTGTAAAACCCACCCAGAGGGTAAAATTACGAGGAAACGAAGAACATTCTTTCTTTCATACTCAACTTCGTTTTCACAACACAAATTACAGGTAAGATCTCCAAAAGGACCTCTATTGAGAAAGTCGAGACACAGACAGAGTAGTACGGGATAGAAACCCAGGATCTAAGAGACAAGGGTCTGACAATACGATAGTAATTGCAATAGAAGTTTATGGAGACAACCAAACCCTTCACCGTTGTACCACCACAACCACTTTCGAAATACTCAACGGTGCACCGAACAACGGATCAACGGAAAAATAGAGACGTTTTACCCTTAATGATTATGGGGTGTTCTAAACCCGTCCTTAATTTACTCTATGTCCCGTTCATGAATCTGATAAATTCGTGTTTTGTTATTTATCATCGGTGACAAAAGTAATCACAAAAACAGCTTGATTATAGGGTCAAAATTCAGGACAAAATTAAGACAGTTTGTCCAGGAGAACCACTACCGAATCTAACTACAACTACCACGGATATCTGGTCCTAAAGAGTCGGAACCGTGATACCTACAAACTCCGGTCCACTAAGAAAGAACACCCCCCGACAGGACACTGAACCCCCTACAATTCGTCGTAGAGACCGAAATTGGTCGGGATCAACACTGTTGGTTTTTACAGTGGTCCACCCTTCACCTCACGTCTCAGTGGTCGGGACCGACTCTTGGTGACGCCATCTCCTTCCTACGGTGCCGGCCAACGTCGGAAGAGAACCCGTGGGACTCTTGTCTTGTCCCTGTCGTCATGTAAACGTCCCCAAAATCGAAAAATAGACACCAAGGTCCTTTCCATCTACCTAAGGTGACAGAGAAAAGACTAAGATAGTCTAGTCAGAGAATATGACCTTTTGCCTATTTAGGGAAATACTTTTAGAAGATTTCTTAATAACTAAAGAGATCGGACACACAGCGTCCGGGACCGGGCCGTCGTTGTCTGTCGATACGGGAGATAACTTTCTAGGTCAAACCAGAATCAAGAACTTGAACCTGTTCTTTATCGAGGTGATTGGTCATACAGAACCTTGATCGGGTACATGAACCGTAAATACAGTCCCGGACGTGTTGGAAGATCCCTGTCGGGAGAGGGAGAAGGGCGGGAAACGGAGTAACCGGACGTGAGTGAAAGAGGTGTCCCTGTCAGGACGAGACTCGAGGGAGGATACACGGGACCCGTCAGGAAACGTCCTCAACGGAGACAAGAAAACTAGTGACTTCATTTTACCAAAACAAATGAGTGAACTTAAATATGATTTACTTAAAAAGGAAGGGAAAACTGTCGATCGAAAGAATCAGATAACGAAAGTAAAACAATAAATCTTTTATTCTAAACTATGAAAGAGAAACGTTATGTCATATTATCCATGACAATCTTCTAGTCCTTCTACTACTGTCGTCAAAAAGAGAAGAGTTCCAACAAGAATGGATGAGTTTTCTTCATTTCGACACACGTCAGTTAAAG
This sequence comes from Capra ibex, assembly GCA_006410555.1. Lineage (NCBI taxonomy): Eukaryota > Metazoa > Chordata > Mammalia > Artiodactyla > Bovidae > Capra > Capra ibex. The sequence goes on along the minus strand of SJYO01027916.1, from coordinate 370,996 downwards.
ACTACCTTATATCGTTCTCTATGTTTATTGATCTTAGCTTCCCGTCCACACTAAAACCTCAACATGTTTCTAGAAATTATCTCGAATGATTATCACTTACCTCCATTAAACCACATCACCTTCCTCGGTTTAGAAAACTCAGTCTGTCAGGACTTATTTAGACAATTTATAAACCACACACTTGAATCGTTCAATGAATTGGAGAAACTAGGAGTCAACGATAACAACACACATACAAAAGTAAACATTTTCACCTTATTTATTATGGAAGAACTCAACAATCCTGCTCTATTCTATGAAAAATTTCACCGGCCATATCATTAACTACGTTTCTTCTATATTTCACTTATGTTCAAGGACGGCACCAACCTCCACCCTATTTCTACAGTACTGTGGGTCTCTTTGGTGAAACCGTCCGTCGTACTGAACCGAGTTCAGTAGAGTCGGATCTGAGACCTGAGTCGACAAACCGAAGACTTTAAGAACAGTCTCGTGGATCTTATCTGGTTTAAGTTCTCTGACCGAGTGATTTTACATTCTCTGACACGTACTTGGTCCTACAACTAAACGTCAGTCCTGATAAGCACAAAAGTAAACCGGAAAAGTAAAAAGGGATGGACCCGTGTGGAAGAACTACAACTCGTCCCTTTGGTTTAATCATTTTTTCTCACTGCCAAGCTCCTCCGAAGTGTCTAGTCTTGTTCACCTTGACCGTTTAGAGATGTCCGTAAAGTGACTTCTCCTACTTTATAGGGAAGAAGATTTTTCTTGACCCACTTTCTCACGAAGAGGTATTGTCTTGTACAAAAAGATTTATTTATGTTTCAAATATAAGTAGTCTGAGTCTCAAAGAGAGGAAAATATCCGGTACAAGTAGTCTGAGTCTCAGAGAGAGGAAAATGTCGGGTCCCAGACTACTTGTGTTTCCGTAGACCGAAAACAAAAGAAGTTAAGGTAAACCTCTGAGAAGGAGAAGGTTTACTACAAAAAGAAGTCAATCACGGTTTATGACAACCATTGTGTTCGAAAGGGACCATACCAGAGTAAGGACCATACGACGGAACTCTAATATGGGTTTAGAGGTACAAATCGAATAAGGATTTTGTGTCTTAGTACATAAATGACTATAAAACACGTAGGAAAGATGTCTTTTGAGAGAGAAAAGCAGAGTAAGTAATGCACATACAAGATGAACAATTCAAAGTCAAAAACTTCTAAAACCACTCGTCAACCATCCCACCACGACACATCAAGAGCAAGGGGTAATGGTTTCCGATCACTCATCAATCAATCAAAGGGTCACGATGCCATAATTGTTCATAATGCAGTCTGTAGCCCACACACTTTGTTCGTTTGAATTGAGGAACTCGACTCTCAACATAGTTTGTTGAAGATTTCATTGAAGGTTGATAAAATACTAAAATTTTGGACAAAAATAGAGAAATCAACTAAAGAACCGAAATTATCTTGTACAAAAAGATTTATTTATGTTTCAAATAGAAGTAGTCTGAATTCTCAGAGAGAGGAAAACGTCGGACCCCACCTAGAAATCTAGGTAGGAGAAGTGAGCATAAGAAAACAGCAAAGAATGAATAAATCATAGAGTATATAAATTACTCAAATAGAAAACGACTTCGTAAAAGGGTCACGGTCAATATGGAACGAACGTCAAGACATCACGACAGTAGATTTTTTATTTAGGACTCTAGAATATTTGTACGTGTCACAAGAAAACTCATATCTAACATTAACCAGAAACTTAGGACGAATATAAAACGTATTAAAAACGTAACCCCTTTAATTAAAAAAGTTACAAGAATTGATAAAAGAAGTATATACCTTCCCAAAAACTACCGGGTCTAAATTGAAGGAACAAAAATACATTGATAGAATAGAAACGTCAATAACTACTTTTAAAAGTAAAAGTTTGTCACTAAAATAACCATAGCTTACTTTCAACTCGTTCTTTACAAGTGAAACGACGACAAGTAAAATGGTAGAAGGACTTTGAGAACAAAAAGTGCTAATAAACAGATCATTATACCATATAGGACTTAGTAAAATTAGTCATAGAATACTTTAACTATTTAATTGAGTGACGACCGGTCGCATTTTAGAACACAAGAATCGTCGAGAAGTATGTAGTTCTTTTCCTACCCTAAGTTCGTCGGTATGTCAAGAATCACTCTGTACAAGAATCTGGGAAGAGACGTGTGTTGGTACGTCACGAGAGTCACCCTACTTGTCCTCTGAGTCTATATGGGAGACGGGTCTGAAGTTAAATCGGGACGGGGTCCGGAGACGAATTACAAACTGACGATTTGTCTCAGTCAAAAGTGGAGGTCTGGGAAGGGATAACGTAAACATCTTCCACCGGTAACACAGACGTCACTAAGAACGGAGGACTATGAATGTGGAACAGCTCAGTGAAGATTTCTTATTTTATGTCGTCTTCATTACTCTACAGAAAGACCAATATCTTTCTGACGTCGAAGGTAAACCCCACAAGAGACAGTGAAATAGAACCTAGGAGTGACACACACTGCGGTTGACGGGAGAGAAGGGCGTCTCTCCGGAGACTCTCACTGGGACTTCGTCCAAGAAGGACAGTCATCAACTTGAACTTCTACTGACGTCAAACGTCGTTCGTCGGAGAACTTTGTGGCAATCGTCCTTGATGGATCAATTCAGAGGGACTAAGTGTCTGTGACTCTCTATCATTTACAACAGAGGTTAAAACCCCATTAAACAATATGTCGTTATCTATCTATTGTACGACGCGAACGGATTACACGAAGGTGACTTTGGACGATCAGGAGACTCAGGGACTAAAAAGAAATCTTGAGTCAGATCAGGGTCTAACCTACCAAAAGTGACTTAAGTCGGTTCCCGTTCCATCAAGTGGAGAGACCTGGGATCGACGACGAAGACATCTTACACCCCCTAACTGACCCAGTCCCTAAAGGTCTAGGGAAAGTCGGGATTTCAAGAAACGAAGACATAAAGGGGTCCGGGGCTGAGGTCAAAGTACGTTTTTTACTTACCCTTTATTATCTTAGTTGGTTTGAAATAAGTGTACCCCCTGGAACGAAAGGTACAACTGGACATCCTCTGTTCCGTCGTTCGCCTAGACCGAGGACTCCCGACACGGATCTCCATCGACTGGACGAAGAAAGAACGACTTAGAAATTTTAGAAAGGAGTTTTAGGAGTTAAATTTCGTAAAGGAGAAAGAGGGAGTCGATCAATCCCACCGGGGTCCTTATACTCTCCGTCTTAGTAATGGCCCTTCTTGGACCGCTTCAGACTGGACCCCCATCGTCTTTCCAGTCGTATACTCTACCGACTGAAGAGTTAGGTTCTGAACATCTTTGACTACAAACATTTATGAGGTCCGAGCAACTAAGGCTACGTCAAACTAGGGGTTGAGTAGTGAGGACCATCTTGGGTCTTCAGGAAGGGATACGTGTAGTCCCCTAGAGGAGAGGACCGGACTTCCTCTCTACTGTATACCGATCCGTACGTGTCCCGTTCTCTGAGTATCAAGTCGGTTCTCGACACCTCAGACCCGGACAGGGCCGTGAGGACCCAAGTGGACCCGGGTGTCTCGATGCTCCTGTACCTCCTTCGTACGACCCCTGTCCGCTTCGAGACTCTCTACGGACACCCTTCCCTAAGAATGATATGTGGGTAGACCGACGGGGTGACCCTCGGCCCTTGTCTATCTAGTGTCGAAGTGACTACCCGAGCTGAGGAGCATTGTTCGAAAGAAAGACCATAAAGAACGTACAGACCTCTAGCTACTCCACGTGAAAATCGAGGAAGTCACACATTCCACCACAGTATCGACATTCCAGTTTTTCGTTTCGACAGAATTTTTAATCCTTCGTTGAAAGTCGAAACCTATGTTAAAGTACGGAAATTAAAAGTCCCTATAGAGACTAAAGTTCAAAGACGGGGGGTAGTATCCGTCATGAGAACTAAAGACCAAACCGTGTACCAGAGTTCCGACGTCAGGGATCCAGACTTGTTCTGATTTCCGTCAACAAGACGAGTCTATGGTGTCTGTCGACTTCTTAACTAAACTCTTTTACATGCTATTACTTCTACACTCTAATACAACAAACCGAAACTGTACATGAAAAATACAAGGTATCTTGCATTCTTCCACCTAGACTATATGACTCTCTCAGTTCTGACGACCACACACTCTAGGGGAGAATCAGACTGAGCCCTGGACGACTCCTAGGTGCGAGGACAGACGAAGGGGCAGGCGGTCGGGTGTGTAAGATGGTCCACGACCTCCTCTTGACTCTTGAGAGAAGAGTATTCAAGTCACGGAACCGGAAAAGTGGAAATTCCAGAAGCGTCATAACACTTTATCCTCGTTTTCGACGACATTTATTCGTCTCATTACGATCGTCGTCTTCATACCTCCTTCGTCTCCCTTCGACCCCCAATCTCCTCTTGACTTCAGACGTCAGGAAGCCTACTCAACGACCTCTCACTCTCGTGTGGTACGGTCCTCACCCTATCTGTCATCCCCCTCCCTTCCAGTCACCTCGTTTGTCTCGAGTCTTTTAGATGAATAGGAGTGTAACCTTATAGGGACTTAACAGGGTAGGGCAGTGGGTCGTCCTCCAACGCAAGAAGTCGACCTGACGACTACAGCCCTCTGTCTACCCGTCCTGTTCCCCCGACTTCCTTCCACCCGCCCGGTCGAGACGGTGTCGCTCCCGTGATCTACGCACAGGGACCTGTAGCCCCATCCCTTATTAGGACCTGTGTCCTACTAGCAACAAAACTACGGAACCACTGGTCTCTGGACTTCACTAGGGTGGTCATGGAGTATAAAGGACCACAGGAATCCGGACCCTTCTTCTCCTCCTCTTGTTCGTCGTACCCACAGAATCCGGAATCAGGGTCGTCTCGGGTATCAAGACCTCAACCATAAAAAGTGGACCGATTAGTAGCAAAGAAGTTATTCACGAAGCATAGAGGACTTATATATTTACTTTGAATCCGTCGTAGACCGACAGTATCCCGAAAACCAGAGTTCCCAACATACAGATACAGTTTTCTCTATCTCCCCAACCCCCTCTCCCTCCCTCCGTCTCTGTTGTGTGTTCACTTGTTCATATTTTAAAAATTCGCACTTTTTAGAATACTTCTTTTAGTTGTCCTAAAATTCCATCTTTCATTTTCTACTCCCTTCTCGGATACTTAACCTAGTCCCTTCCAGAACAACTTGCCTCTTGGAAAGTTGACTCAGGGTGTTCCGTCCTCAGTCGGTACACTTCTCGATATTCCTTTCCGTTAGGTCTCCTTTGTCGTATACGGTTCCGTGACTCCCACCCTTTCTCGAGCCGTCAAAGATCTTTATCTCTATTTGGACCTCATCTTACCCGACTACACCTCTATTCGTCTATGGACCATTAAGTACCGAATGTTTAAAATAAGATCCAAGGGCTCGTCACTGACCTCCTAAACTTCCTTCCTTACTGTACTAAAACGAAGACTAAATTTTTTTTTTTTTTAGTGAAACAACACACATATTCACATCGTTTTTTGTCAACAACACTACACCTACTCGGATCTCGGACACTATGTCTCACTTCATTCAGTCTTTCTCTTTTTGTTTATGACTTATAACCATGACTGCTTGGACAAACGTCGCGTCCTTATCTCCGTTCGATATGTCTTCCCTGAACACCTGTGTCTCGCCCTTTTCTCTCCCACCCTACTTAACTCTCTCATTGTACCTATACATGTGATGGTACACACTTTGTCTGTCGATCACCCTTCGACGACGATTGTGTCCTTCGAGTCGAGCCACCAGACACCACTGGAACTACCCCCTGTGCACTCTACTCCCCAACCCTCCCTCTCCTACATACATATGCATACCAACTAACTGTACTAACATGATGTCTTTGGTGTTACAACATGTCGTTAATATAAGGTTAATTTTCTTTTGGATAATACGACAACGTCACCAGGTCCTGTCGACACGATCTCAGTTCTCATAAAACACCTTCATTTTGACTTCTTAATCCACAAACGTCACTTACAACCTGTGTTGACTCGCTGACGTGAAAGTACGTAACCTCTTCCTTTACCGTTGGGTGAGGTCACAAGAACGGACCTCTTAGAGTCCCTGCCCCCTCGCACCACCCGACGGTAGAGACCCCAGCGTGTCTCAGTCTGTACTGACTTCGCTGAATCGTCATCGTCACTCACATCTCTCATTCCCTTTCACTCCAAAGTATAAAGACTCGTTGACCGATACAATAGCGTACTCTGCCCTTCTTTCCCTCTCTTTCCAAACCCTATAACCACCGCCATCTTAACATCAAGAGTAAATTAGTCCAACAGAAACTCTGTCGTCACTCTGTCGACTTATCTTTACGCAATCTTGATCTCAATCCTCGACCACTACCTTTACACCCACGAGAGTTGGTTAGATACTGGAAAATTTGGTGTCCTTATCCTCCCGGTGGATCTCTCGCCCTTCTCCCGAGTCTTGGTACGTGGGTCTTACGACAGTTCTACACCCATCTCTTAATCTACCCCCTGCCACCCTTTGAAAAAATCTGCAAGTAAAGTCAGTTCTACTAAAAGTTTACACTCCTCTGGACGGATCATGACTTGACTCTCCATCCCGTCCTTTGTAAGCCTGAATTGAAGACTCTTTGTCCGTGACAAAGCCCGTCACGACCTGTTTGAGGAGACGGGAATCGGGTCGTCGGGGTCAGTGGGTGGAGGGACTACCCAGAGGGGATTCGTCTCGGGCGTCAGTGGCCTTCGTCGAACGGTGACAGTCGTGGGTGACGAAACTCTACTCCCTCCGCCGTGTCTGCACTCTGTTCGGGACCGCCTACGACTGGACGGTCCCGGTGTCGGGGTGTAACCGGAGGTCCGGCCTCTGCTACGGTCTATTTTGGCGCCCGGTGGGCGTCTGCCGGCTCTCTCCTCTCTCCGGACCTCAGGCCATAGGAGAGGAGCCGTGGTCCGGGGAAGGGCACGAGGGGCCTGTGCACCTGGGACTGCCACCACGGAATGAACTACACTCCTCTAGGAGCCCAAGGAGGAGTAGACACGGACCTCTCTCTTGCCCCCGTCACACCCCCAGGGGGTCCTACCGAAGAATAAATGTTCCCGGGGACTTCGGGGGCGGTCCCGAGAGGAGTGGGGTTCTCAAGTGGACTCTGGGGGTTGTCTTCTCCGTCATCCTTCTGCGTCGGGCGTCCCGGGTACAAAGAGAGGAGTCTCAGAGGAGGGAGGAGGACGAAAGACCTGAGCCTAGGGGCCCGCTCTAGGTCCCTCGTCGGCTCCTCCCCCGGCCTCGTCGGCTCCTCCCCGGGCCTTGGCGGAAGAGGAGGAGCCCGCCAGGCCCCGAAGGGAGAGAAGAAGTCAGGCGTGAGACGGGTCCGACCTAGGACGTCCCACGCCGGCGTCCCGGGGGACGACGGGTCCGTCTGGTCCCACGCCCCCGAGGACGGACACCCCCCTCCACCCCGTCTCCCCTACCCACGATCCTCCTCGTCCCGAACCAACCGTGTCTCTGGGACCACACCCGGCTCCGCCTCAAGCGTCCGAGGGAGACGGAGTAGGCAGAGTCCCCGGGCGGATCAGCGAGGGTGGGCGAAGGTGAGGGACCGGGGGTCCGTGAGCGGCCCGGTCGGTCATCACTGGACTCCGTTCAGGGACTTGAACCCAGTGCTTCCCGACACGGCTCCAGACGGGGTTCAGGAACCGGAACTCTTATCGATGTCCTGACTATTCTATTTCTCCTTTATTCGGTCAGTCAATCGACTGGTTATACAAGACGAAAGAGTGAGGGGAAAACATGAACCCAGAGATGGACAACATTAACTCAGAAACCGAAGGATTCAGTCCCTTATGAATGACCCAGAAATACCACATGTTTCATACCACGAGATTGACACCTCGTCTAGACATTTCCCCGTCCGTAGCACCCCCACGGACGGAGGTTCCTCGACTGTGAGACCAGACTCTCTCCACCTTATTCCTTCATTGAGCTCTAAAACTGAACGTGAACCAGGGAATAAGTAATGTTTTCTTGCACGCCCACCGAGACCCTCGGCTCCTGTCTCGTGACACCCGACCGGGTCCGACAGTGCGGAGTAAGGACCGAAGTGGTGTCTGACTAAAAACTCTTGAAAACAAGGAACCATCAAGTCTACTATTTCTTTGACGTACATCACGTCCTCTGGGTCCAAGGTAGGGACCCAGTCTTTCTAAGGGGACCTCTTCCCGTACCGTTGGGTGGGGTCATAAGAACGGACCTCTTAAGGTACCTGTCTCTTCGGACCGCCCCATATCAGGTACCCGACCGTTTCTCGACCTGTGTCGAGTTGGTGATTGTGACCGTGACCGACTAGGATCTGTTCTGTATAGTGGATTCACGACTCGTTTACAATCACGACAAAAATTTTTGTACCGGTACTGTTTCGGCCTCTTCCGTTACCGTGGGCTGAGGTCACGAGAACGGACCTTTTAGGGTACCTACCTCCTCGGACCACCCGACGTCAGGTACCCCAGTGTTTCTCAGCCTGACTCGCTGAAGTGAAAGTGAAAAGTGAAAGTACATGACCTCTTCCTTCACCGTTGGGTGAGGTCATAAGAACGGACCTCTTAGGGTCCCTGCCCTCGGACCACCCGACGGCAGATACCCTAGTGTGTCTCAACCTGTGCCGACTGTACTGATTCATCGTCGTCGTACTGTTTTGTCAATGACTCTGGGATTATAAGGTATAGTTAAAGAACCGTGTCTTCCCGTAGTACTCATGCAATTTTTACTTACTCTAATCTTCCGGATATCTTATTCCTCCTCTCTAATATGAAGGTTTATAGTTCCTACCCTAATAATATTAATGACTTTATCTCTTAATTAAATTGAACTTCGAAAGTTCTCTAGTTCCGTGTCCTCTTTTTAACACTAGTTTTTTTGTCCCACTTGAAGGGACCACCCAAAGGGACCACCGAGTCTGTCATTTCTTAGGTAGACGTTACACCCTCTGAACCCAAACTAGGGACCCAGCCCTTCTAGGAGACCTCTTCCCTTATCGTTGGGTGAGGTCATAAGAACGGACCTCTTAGGGTACCTGTCTCCTCGGACCACCCGACATCATTGTACCCCAATGTTTCTCAGCCTGTGCTGACTCGTTGATTCGTGTCGTGTATCGTGTGAATCGAGTGTAGAGTATAGAATAGAGTAGACTCTTATTCTTGACATGGGAAATCAGTCCTTTATTGAAAAAAGGGTAACGGTCAATTAAGTCACTCAAACAATGTTATAACATTTTTCGTGTCTTCAATTGTATCATTCACCGAAATATCCACTGACTCTTGTAAAGAACAAAAAATATAAAAAAGAGTGTTTATTACTACAGTAGTAAAACTCAGTACCATTTCAGTACAGAGACTACTTGACTTGATTGAATTTTCTTCACAACGATAAAAAACAATACATCGAACTTTATTTTCATCTTAAATCTCTTCTAAGGAGAAAGGAGAAAGTCTATTGTGAAACCCCTCCAGGTGTAAGCGACGTATGGGAAACCTGACAGAACTGAAAAATAACTGCAAAATAAAGGATTTATTCTATTTCTTATTTATTTCCAAAGGATTCCTTAGACAGAGTACAACGACGAGACACTCTCGGGTGGAGTCGAAATGGACTACCAACCGACATCCTTCCTGTTAGGTCTCATTTTTTTTTCATGGGTCTAGAGTTCTATAGTTCAGAGAAGAGAGGGATAAATCTTGTCTATTCCAGAGCCTTATCTTTCGTTTTAATTAATACCGGTATTCCGGTCGTCAATTTATAATACTAATTCCATAATTACACATATTAATTATTACGTCTGTTAATTTCTAAGATGTCTCCTTTCCAGTCAAATCATAGCCAATATTAAGTTCAACCCCAACAAACAAAAAACCAAATGTTTTTCTTATTTGATCACGGATATTTACAACTTAACTAAGATTTGTCAAATTGTACTATAATGTCTCCGAACTGTTATAAAATACAAACGTATTGTAACAGTAGATGTGTCACTGAGACCCTTCCCTCGGACAAAAGTAGAGATAAAATATTTACTCCTTTGATTCTTGGAACCCCCAATATGCTGAATTGATCAACATGGTATGACACATGATCGTTTCGACCCTCAACGAAGACAAAGGATCAGATCACGTCCACGGTCAGCGAGTCAGCACAGGCTGAGAAACGCTGGGGCACCTGATATCGGAGGTACCCTAAGAGGTCCGGTCTTATGACCTCACCCATCGGAAAGGGAAGAGGTCCCGTAGAAGGGTCGGGTCCCTAACTTGGGTCCAGAGGACGTAACGTCCACCTAAGAAATGGTCGACTCGGTGGTCCCTTCGGGTTCTTAGGACCTCACCCATCGGAAAGGGAAGAGGTCCCCTAGAAGGACTGGGTCCTTAGTTTGGCCCTAGAGGACGTGACGTCCGCCTAAACAATGGTTGACTCGATTGTCCCTTTGGGAGGATCAGATTATTAGTCTAAATTTAGATCTAAAAAACTAAGTACCAGATCTCGAGACGGAGGCGTGATGTCGTGGAAGGGTTCAGGTCCTCTGTCTTGAGTAAATAAGTCGTCAGTACAGAAGTTACGGACACGGTCCATGACAGGGTCTTATCTTCATACTACTGTATCTTTTCCCCGAAGGGACTATCGAGTCGACTACTTCTTAGGTGGACGTTACGTCCTCTAGACCCAAGTTAGGGACCCAACCCTTCTAGGGGACCTCTTCCCTATCCGATGGGTGAGGTCATGAGAACCCCAACCATCTCTCAGGTGGACGTTACGTCCTCTAGACCCAAGTTAGGGACCAACCCTTCTAGGGGACCTCTTCCCTATCCGATGGGTGAGGTCATGAGAACCCCAACCATCTCTCAGACGGACGTTACGTCCTCTAGACCCAAGTTAGGGACCCAACCCTTCCAGGGAACTTCTTCTCTTTCCGATGGGTGAGGTCATAAGACCGGACCTCTTAAGGTGTCTGACATATCAGGTACCCCAACGTTTCTCAGTCTGCACTGACTCGCTGAAAGTGAAAGTTGTATCTTTTTCGGTAGTACCTAAAAATTTAAAATTAAAATCCAGTCTATACTGTTGAAGAATCTTTTCAATTTGTTCCACCCCAACGACCTCACCTGTAGTGAAAATTTATGTCACCAAGTCTCCTCCGTAGTCACTCCACTAAAGACTCATCCTTAGACTCCTCTCTCCGTCACTTGGTCCCCCAATTGACCCCGTTTCCCTAACTTCGGGTCTCACATTGAATGTTCCGAGAACTCGTCTCCATACAAACCCTACAAACTCTTTGTGACTTCGATGTCGTCTCACCCGTTGCCCGAGGGTACCATCCTCACTCCAGTTTGACCCTATCCCAGTGTGGTGTACCTGAGAGTCTCTGATGACATTCCGGAAACCAAAGATGAAATTCATTTTACCGTTCTAAAACCGGAATGTTTCACAGGATGACCGATGACTCAACTCTTACCAGTCCCATCTTTGTCCCTCAGGTCAGTCTTTTGGTAACGTTATTAAACCTGTCCTCCACTACCACCGAAACCTGTTCAGGTACCTCCGTCTTCACTAGTCTTCACCTTCTAAAACCACCGTAAAAATTCCGTCTTGGTCACTCTGTACTACTACCTAACCAACACCCACCCTCAGTTATTACTGAGGTTCCAAAACCCGGACTCGGGCGACTTCACCTCTGACAGGTAAATGACTCGACCCCGTGGACCTCCTCCTCGTCCAACAACTCCCCATCTTCAAGTAAATATCCGTGCAAATTCCGTGAGCTGTCTAACAGATTGACCTCTACAGGTGATCCATTCGACTTATATGCTTAGACATTAGTCCTCTAACGGTGTCTGATTTCCCGATCTAATCCCACCACAGTGGTACAGTATCATACATTTCGGTTCTCAACTCCAGTCCAACGGATCCCTTACTCGTATTTATTTTGGAAGACACTCAAAATTCCTAACTAGTCTGGTTTCAAATCTACTCTATTCGTCCTTGGCTATTCTCTGATTCACCCCTCGTCTCTCCTTCCGACTGCATCATAAGAGCTTCGGTTCGCGTCTTTCACAAAGTTCTTCCTTCTTCACTAACCGACGGCTTACGCCGTTTGTTGTTCGTTGGTAACCTAAACCATAGTACTTTGCTTAAGTTCTCCTTCTCCTTTCGAACCTCTACCGTTTATAAGTCCGTAAAAATTTCTCATTAGTCGACCGTCTTCTCGGACGCACCTTGTCGCAAAGATCAAAAACAAAATTCTACTCTCTTTAATACAGTACAAACACATGATTACCTTAATAGACTCTCTCTCTCTTTAACTACTACGTCCTCTCTTTCACCCTCTTAACGACTTCAACACAGGGACTCTGTCCTCCCCTGACTCGCATTGAGTGACCAACTCCTACTCCTACGAATCTAGCCTCGTGTCTGGGCAGAAAGGATGTTCTCGTGTTCGTTCGTACACCCGTGTCTACGACCAACCACCCTTTACACCACCACCTTTAACAGATGGCTACCAAAAGTAAAGGAATCACTTGAGTCTTTCTTTAATAGACGACTCCTACCCTTCCCTTCACAACTCCTGAATTCTTCTGCACTTGGCTCACACCCTCTACTTACCTGGCCTCTTTATCGTCACACTGACGACCCGTGTCTTTCATGGGTGGACTTCACTTTAACCGTTTCAACACACAAATGTGTGTCACAAAAAGTCGTTTCCCTACCTCCGTACCCCCCTCGTCCTCCCACTGATTAGTTCAACTCTTAAAGACTACTAGTACACCACTTCACCCTCCCCTTTCCTTACTAATATTTCTATTTAGTCCTTAAATTTGACCTTTTCTCCCTTTAATTCTTACCCCTCTGATCTCTCAGTTCACTCCATTTTTTTATCACCTAATATTTAGGATTACCATGAAGGGACCATCGAGTCTCCAATTTCACTGACGGACGTTACACCCTCTGGACTCAAGTTAGGAACCCAACCCTTCTAGGATTGCCCCAACTTTTTATGACCTTCACATAAAAAGTATTCTTCACATTCTATTGCACAAGACCCTTCCACTTTACGAAGTGTAACTCTAGCACCTCTCCTACGTCAACAACCACTACGGCTCCGGTCTCTCCTGGTGTCTCCATCACAGACTCCGACTCACTTTTCTAGTAAATCAAGACTTCTGCCTAATACCACCTTTCCGTCACTGACAGAATAGTCCTCGTACGTCTCCAGACTCCGAGAAGAACGTGAAATGGACTCGGGAAGTCTCATTCCTGGTTCCGGGGTCCGACCTCTCGGTGACTTTGAACTCCGACGTTACGCAGGTAACCAATCATCTGAAACAACGGACTAGAAGTCGACACTAATTAGATTGGTTTGACGAGGAAAAAAGCGATGCCAAAAGGTAAGTCAAGTATTTTGACGGGACTTTCTGTGTCAATCCAGATCACGTGTACACTTGTCTCTCTTGCGGGGAAGAGAGAACCGTCCGTCCGTCTACCCTTCTTTGGCTCTCAATTATCAATAATAATTTTACAATTATCCGAACCAAGGGAGAAGACGACGTACGATTTATATTACATACTAACCAAAAAAGGAAATAGTAATAACTTTTAAATCTATCATCTTTTTACATACTTCATCTCAAAGGAAGAGTAAAGAGATGAAGATCATTCAGCACCCAACAAAAACTTGTAGTAAGGTCCAGAGAGAAAGACAGGAAGAAAGAGAAAGACGAATACGAATACATAAACACACCCCAGGAACAGAAAGACGGACATGAATATATAAACACACCCCAAACATATGTGTATAGGCACGTCTACATATAAATGTAGTGTCTTTTTTCACCTTCATAAGAAAATACGTTACATTGAAAAGGATGAGTTTGAAAAAGATGAAGGACACGGGTATACATGGTTGGATTAATGAAAAGAAATCTTGTCGATGCATCGTCATGTGTCATATCTTTATCATATTAAACTTTTAATCCGGCTTTTTTACTACGGGAACAACTAACCTGTGAATCCAAAGGAAATAAAAGACGATAATGTTTCATACGATTTACATACACACAAGAAACAATGAGAAGGACGTATGAACCTGCAACGACACTATACTTAACAGGACTGCACCTCAACGTCTTCCTGTCTGTCGTACAAAATCGCACACAGTCAGAAAGACTCTGTCGAAACTCTCGCACGACCCGTCGCACGCGTCACCTCGGGCGCGTACCGGAGGTGAGACGGAGACCTTCGACTCCACCTCTCTGGGGAGGAAACACCTCCTCCGGTCTGCGAACCGGAGGTGAGTCGACCTTTCATAGGTTGTCGCGGACTCCGTCGGCCACACTACGGGAAGGAGAAACTGGAAATTCTTCGTTCTCAGTCGGGTACTTCAATGGACGTCTTCCTTTTTTCTTTTGAGATTAGAGATAACGTTTTAGTAGGCGGTTTCTCGACCGGGGGCAAATAATACGGACTCCCGTAGAGAAGGGTGGAGGAAGTATGACCAACAAACAGAAGGGTGGGAGAGGTCAAGTCGGTTAGACTATTCTGGTGTCCCTCTTTTATGAAATTGGTCTGTCATGACATTATTAACCCCCCTTATTGACTTCAACCCTTATTCTTTTTATCGTTCCATCAAAATACGAATAAGGAATACGTCTCATACCTTATAATTACGAAGAGGTTTAAGACTCTGAAACGATTTTGTTTCGTCCGGAATCGGTTGTGGAATCTATCCTTTCACCTGTCTCCGTACCGACCTCTAATTATCTTCAGTATCTTTACTTTCCTGTCTTGACTAAAGAAAACAAAGACTTTTACAAGGGTTTAGATAAAAAAATTTATTCAAACGTTTCTGAAGTTCAGACGACCATTTGGGACTATTTCTTAACTAAAGTCTAAAATAGATTCAAATTAAGACTTAAAGACCACTCATTTAACCTTTCTTTAAAACATAGTCATTAGTCCAAAGGTCTAGAAATTTGAAACTGGAAAAAACTTTCCTCTCTGGACATTCTCATGTATCACATCCAAAACATGACGAAAAAGTCTAAGAGTACCAATCAGATACCCGAAGACCCACCCAATCACCATTTCTTAGTCGGACGATTGCGTCCTCGTCCTCCGTGTTCAAGTTAGGGACCCAGTCCTTCTGGGGGATTACCGGTGGATGGGGTCATTAGCACGACTCTATTGGGACGCCTGTCTCCTAGGACCACCCGATGTCAGGTACCTTAGTGTCTCAGTCTGCGTTGACTCGTACGAGCGTACGAATAAGATATAAATACTAGAACATTTTCAATAAAGAACTACTGACTATCGAAAGACTATGAAAAGGTCTCTTTGTAAATTCAACAGTCATACTTTGATCTTCTCGGTTCATATCAACAAAAAGAAAAGAAATTGATTCTTTTACATAAAATCACCACACTGAAACTGTCTATACTACTCCTATATGGGTCCTACTTTCCATACATGTCTGAGACTTATACACATTCTCCTATACACACAAAACCAATGGAAATAAAACCTAAGCATAGACAGTCGTTTTATTAAGGTATCGGAATTCACGAAATACCAACCCAAAAGTACATTCACGTGTAGACAAATTTTACGTTTTGTCGGAACATTATACGAGAATTCACAGAAACTCCGAGTGAAATACAGAAATACCTCTTCTACTATTTTTTCATTGTCTACCGGTTGTTCCTATAACTCAACTGGCCCTTCGTTGACTTAAATCAATGAAAACAAGGTCTTGAATTCTTTAAATTTAGTCATATTTAAGTGAAGTTCTTTTTACAACTCTCATACAAAGGAGACTTCGCACACACAAAGCCAAAAAAGGATCCACCCCCCACCCCCGTCCCGTCCCTTACGACCTTTCCTTCCTCCCTCCCTCTCTCCCCCTTCTCCTTAGTCTATCTGACCTCGGGTACAAATACCAAGGTGTGAGTCACGATAAAGATGACGAGCTTCTCAGATAAAAGACAACTGGAAATAATCTTCTTTAAGAACTATGAGTCCTTCAAAACGATTGGAATCTCAGATTTATACGAAGACTGCCGTAATACGTACAAACTTGTACATTTTTATAAAAGAACCATTTAATTCAAATTAGAGAATGAATTACAAGGGATGACATACCCCTGAAACTTCGTTCCTAGTCTTTAGTCTACTGTGATTACGAAGGATTAATCTCTTTAGAGATAAGTCACGATTGATTTTTATATAACCGACCTGAAGATCAGTCGATCCGAATTAAGAGTCGTGATTTAAGGACTTGTAATACCCATTTTGTGAAACAAGTCAAATCTTCATCGATCCGATAATAACCCCGCCCCCCGCCCCCCTTCGTCAATTCTTTTGTTTTTAGTAAATTTTGATAGAATAACAATCTTTTATACCCATTGTACTTTATTTCTTCTTACCATTAGAGACTACACAGACCTCCGTCCTACTAGCATAAAATCATAAAAGAAGGATAACGAACGACGGGTACCCGATACTTTTTATTCACAAAGACCTTCAGAGTCATGACTTCTATCCCTTTACCCTTGTCAATACAACGGAAAAAAGGTATCCATGGTCCATCGAAATTTTCTCGTTGCTCTTTTAATATGGTGAAGACGTGTCGTGGTGTGACGAAAGCGTTTTCATTTCTCGAAAAATTATATTATATCAGTGTCATATACGTCAAGTTGACTTCTAAACTGAGACGACAAAATAAATTAGGTACATTTTATCTACGTCCCTGAAGGGACCATCAGGTCACCAAAAATTCTGAGGGTCACGTCTCCCGAGTCTAAACTAGGGCCCAGTCCCTCGATCTAGGGTGTACGGTGTTGACTTTCTAGGACGCATAACGTCGATCCTGGGTCCCACGGGTTTAATCAATATATATATATATATTATATATATATATAAACACACACACACATATGTATATATATATATATATATATATTCTACGTAGACGAGTTTTTGAAATCAATATCTGAATATGATCATTCTGTTTTACCTCCCCGACCTCCAGTGTCGTCCCCAACTGAGATTCACCAGTCTTCTCTAGAAAAATCCCACAACCCTTACAAAATTTTACTAACATTATTACCAACATGTTGAGACAGTTAAATGATTTTTACTAACTTAACACATGAAGTTTGTCCATTAACATACCGGACATTTAATACGAAGTCATTTCGACAATTACAAAAAATTACTTTCCCTTTCATGCACTGGTATCGACCGGGACCTTCTGTCTTTTAGATTTTCTTTTAAATAATAACTACTTCGGCTCTTTAGACAAGTTTTAGGTGGGAGAGAAGAAAGAAGAAGTCCAAATGTTCCGTTTAGACAGTGTGGAATTCCTTGTTTAGTAGGGTTATACTAAAACTTGACAACAAATCTTCTATCTTTTACTTCTCGTCGAAAGTAAATGGAAAAATACTTCCATTTTATTGTAACTGTAACTTTGTAGTTTTTCTATAAAGAGGATTTTCTTTTGGTTTCTAGTTAAAACGACACTTATAACTTTGTTTTTAGAAACCTTCTTTTTAATGTCTTATCTTAAGTCATAGCGTGAACTTTTCATTGTATGTTTTGTCGTCACATCCTATCAGGACTCGTCAGACCCAAGACCTCCACCTGTCGGAACCTTAGAGTCATGGTCCTGGGTCGAGACCCTGAAGTCGGTAAGACGAGTTGAAGAAAGAAAAGAACAGTTGTTTCACCCTGGTCATTTATTCTCTTGAATGAAGTATCCCAAGAACACTTCCGACACTCATTTCGTGAATCCTTTCACAGACTGTGGGTCATTTACAACCGATACTGTTATTGACGTATCGAATATTTTAGAACTTGTACAGTCTTAAACAATAAGAAGATAACAACTGGTAATCTAAACGACAATATTTCTTCTCACGTCATTATGTATAGAACTATACCTTTAAAGAGAGTGAAAAGACAAAAACTTGTATCTTAAAATCCTCATCTAAAATCTCTTTTTTTAGTATTTGAATTTTCACAAATAACTGCATATCAACTGAATACAACTAAAGACGATACATAGTTTCATTAAGTCAATATGTATGTATATAAAAAGTATAAGAAAAGACAGTACCAAATAGAGTCCTATGAAGGGACACGATATGCTATCCTGGAACAACAAATAGGGAGACATATATGATCACCGAGTCTACCATTTCTTAGACGAACGTTACGACCTCTGGACTCAGACTAGGGACCCAACCCTTCTGGGGGACCTCCTCCTGCACCGGTGGGTGACGTCACAAGGACGGACCTTTTGGGGTGCCTGTCTCCTCGGACCGCCCGACGTCAGGTACCCCAGTGTCTCAGCCTGTGCCGACTCGCTCGTTCGTGCCCGCGTCCGGGATTGAGGGTCGGGAGGGCAGGGAGTTGGGGAGGGAGAACTGTCGGTGTTCGGACACGAGACACAGACGCTCAGACAAAGACAAGACATCTAGTCAAGCAAACACAACATAAAATCTAAGGCGGACATCCACTATCGTACACCATAAACAGAAAGACGAAGACTGACTGAAGTGAATTATACTGTCACAGATCCAGGTAGGTACAGCGACGTTTGCCTTATTGAAGTAAAAAAAAAAATTAAATACCGTTTTCGGTATTTGAAAAATTTCCGGGTATAACGAGAGGTCTTTCTCGTGTGGGGAAGGATGTCTACTACCATTCTCACAGACATAAATGTAATGAGAGTGATCTTAACCTGTAGTAGCAACGTTTCTTTTAGACTCCATTAAACAATTCAGTGTTTATCTTACGTCAGTAAATATAGGAAGTAAATAATTCTCGTATGTTGTGTTGAAATTGAGTTTGTAACAGGGTCAACTCAAGTCAATTTGAGTCAGTACAGGCTGAGGAACACTGGGGTACCTGACATCGTGTGGTCCGAAGGACAGGTAGTGGTTGAGGGTCGCGAATGAGTCTGAGTGTAGGTAACTCAGTCACTACGGTAGGTTGCTAGAGTAGGAGGCAACAGGGGAAAGGGTCGTAGTGCCCGAAAAGGTTACAGAAAAGAAGCTTAGTCCACCGGTTTCATAACCTCAAAGTTGAAGTCGTAGTCAGGAAAGTTACCTATAAGTCTGACTAAAGGAAATCCTACTTGATCAACCTAGAGGAACGTCAGGTTCCCTGAGAGTTCCCAGAAGAGGTTGTGGGTCAAGTTTTCGTAGTTAAGAAGCCGTGAGTCGAAAGAAATATCTGGTTGAGAGTGTAGGTATGTACTGTGACCTTTTTGGTATCGAAAATGATCTACCTGGAACCAACCGTTTCATTACAGAGAAGAAAAATTATACGACAGATCCAACCAGTATCGAAAAGAAGGTTCCTCATTCACAGAAAATTAAAGTACCGACGTCAGTGGTAGATGTACATAAACCTCGGGGGGGGGGGTTTATTTCAGAGAGTGACAAAGGTAACAAAGGGGTAGATAAACGGTACTTCATCCCCCTGACCTGTGATACTAGAATCAAAAGACTTACAACTCGAAATTCGGTTGAAAAAGTGAGAGGAGAAAGTGAAAGTAGTTCTCCGAAAAATCAAAAAGAAGTGAAAAAAGGTATTCCCATCACAGTAGATGTATAGACTCCAGTAACTATGAAAAGGGTCTATAGAACTAAGGTCGAACACGACCTTAGTCGGGTCGTAAAGAGTACTACATGAGACGTATCTTCAATATATTCGTCCTACTATCATATGTCGGAACTGCATGAGGAAAGGGTTAAACCTTGGTCAGACAACAAGGTACAGGTCAAGATTGACAACGAAGGACTGGACGTATACCTAAAGAGTCCTCCGTCCAGTCCACTAGACCATAAGGGTAGAGAAATTCTAAAAAGGTCAAACAACACTAGGTGTGTCAGTTTCACCGTGTCAGTTATTTCGTCTTTATCTACAAAAAGACCTTGAGAGAACGAAAAAACTACTAGGTCGCCTACAACCGTCAAACTAGAGACCAAGGAGACGGAAAAGATTTAGGTCGAACTTGTAGGCCTTAAAAAGTCAAGTACATGATAACTTCGGACCGAACCTCTTAAAACTTGTAATGAAACGATCGTACACTCTACTTACGTTAACACGGCATCAAACTCGCGAGAAACCGTAACGGAAAGAAACCCTAACTTTACTTTTGACTGGAAAAGGTCAGGACACCGGTGACGACTCAAAAGGTTTAAACGACCGTATGACTCACATCGTGAAAGTGTCGTAGTAGAAAATCTTAAACTTTATCGAGGTAACCTTAAGGTAGTGGAGGTGATCGAAACAAACAGTACTACGAAGGATTCCGGGTGAACTGAAGTGTAAGGTCCTACAGACCGAGATCCACTCACTAGTATGGTAGCACTAATAGACCCAACATTTCTAGAAAAAACATATCAAGAAGACACATAAGAAAAAAAAAAAAAGAAGAAAATAGAAGACACATAAGAACGGTGGAGAAGAATTATAGAAGACGAAGACAATCCAGGTATGGTAAAGACAGGAAATAACACGGGTACAAAGGTACTTTACAAGGGAACCATAGAGTCTAAAAGGACTCCTCTAGAGATCAAAAAGGCTAAGACAACAAAAGGAGACAAAGAAACGTAACTAGTGACTCCTTCCGAAAGAATAGAGAGGAACGATAAGAAACCTTGAGACGTAAGTTTACCCATATAGAAAGGAAAAGAGGAACCGAAAAGCGAAGAGTAGAAAAGACTCGATAAACATTTCGGCGGAGTCTGTTGGTAAAACTGAAAACCTTAAAGAAAAAGAACCCCTACCAGAATTAGTGAATGTAGGCATTAAGAAGTCTATGAGATAGGGTAAATTAGGGAGCATAGACAGTGAAGGTCACATATTAACATTCCCTAAACTAAATCGAGTGGAGTACTTGAGCAATAACGTTTTAAGTCTGAATTTAACTTCTTTCATCCCTTTTGGTGACCTGGTAAGTCCATACTGGATCTAATTTAGGGCTTTAGTTTTGTAATAGAGTTTTGTGACCTTTGGGACTTTATATCTTTACAACAATCACGAGGACCTCAAAAGTAAAAGTATAAGTTTAACATATACTACAATCTTATAAACGGAAAACATCGAAACGACATCGTTGAATTAGACTACCTCTTTAAAAGGATTTTTGTAATGAATTTTTTATGAGATGGTTTTGTTAACGGTGGTCCCTTCTTTTTAAATAAAAGTCGAAATAAAATAAATAAATAAAACGGAGGGTTCTGTCAAAACTTCAATACACAGAGAGGTTACGAAGAGATATAACAAGAAAGAGGTCCATTGGAGTAAGGTTAGAAAACTTATTAAAAAAAAAAAAACCAGGACGGGGGTGTACTGTACGTCCTAGAATCAAGGGTTTGGTCCCGAACTCGGACACGGGGTACGTTTCCTTAGTGTATCAGAATTGGTGACCGGGCGGTCTCTGCGGAGAGTCAACGAAACCCTTGACTCTCACCCAGGGCAGAGACTCTTCCACAGTATTCGGACGTGACCCGGTTACATTGAGGTAGGTAAATTTAGGTTTCAATCTATTGAAAGGTAGTTCTCGTTTGGTCCTTACAAATACGAGTAGATGTCCCTTGTCCATAGAGACAGGGTCCTGACAGATCGTCTCGGAACCCATGTCAGTGGTGATTTTCGACCCTCCCGCTTTCCTTGGGCAGAGACAGGATCTACATCAGAGGATGTCCGAACTGTGATGTCTCCCTTCTTAGGGAAAAGGACCTCATCTCGAAAGTAGACTTTAGAACGGTATATCGTTTCAGGGGAATCAGAAAGGGATTCTTTGTTTAATTGTCCCTCCCTCGATACAGAACAATGTGAAAAATGAGTTCTGAACTTACTTATATAATCAAAATTCTGAAATTTAATCTTTTCAGTCGTCACTATTTCAAGGAATGGTCAAATTAATAAGAACATATATAAAATTAAGACAAATTGTCTTTAACGAGGACAAGTACAGAACAAGCAATATTAATACAAAATCTTTGTCTATGTGGGTAACTGTGAACCAATTGTAAACTTAGGTTATAACTCTTACAAGAGACATGTCTAATGAAATTTAACCTATCATGTTAACTCTCCGTCAAGACTACATGTGAATGAATGTCGAGTCCGAGAAGGTCTTACATGTAAAGTAAACTGTATACACAGAATACCGGAGACTGATATTGTGTCATACCAATTCGGAAAATTTTTATTTGGAACGTAAATACAAATTTAAAATCAAAATTTAGAGGAAAAAAGAATAACAAAGGAAAATTAAGAAAATCAACCTCATATCAACTGTACGTTATATTATAATCGAAGTCCACATGTTGTATCACTAAGTTGTAAATTTATGTAATGTTTAACTAGTAATGTTCAGATCATTAGACAATGGTATGTCAATAATGTCATAATAACGGACATAAGGGACATGACATGTAATATAGGGACACTGAATATATGAAATATTGACTTTCAAATATGGTGAATTAGGAGACCGGACAAAGTAGGAGTTGGCGAATAACAAAAAAGAAATTCTATTAAGACTCTTTTTCAGTAAAGACGTTAGAAGTCTACGTCTCTCTTTGTCAAATCTTAGTTCATAATCGTAGGAGTGGGTGGACGGTTACGTCCTCTGTGTTCTCTGTCTCCAAACTAGAGACCCAACTCTGATAGGGGACTTCATCCTTTACCGTTGGGTTTAGGTCATAAGAACGGACATTTTAAGGTACCTGTCTCTCGGACCTCCCGATGTCAGGGTAACCCAACGTTTTCAGTCTGCACTGACTTGTGTATGTCTGTCTGCCTGTCTGTCTGTCTGTCTGTCTGTCTGTCTGTGTGTGTGTGTGTGTGTGTGAGTAGGAGGAAAGAATCGGATAACCCTTAAGATAAAAGGCATCCAATTAAATCCCGAAGGGACGACCGAGTCTCCAATTTCGGAGACGGACGTTACGTCCTCTGCACCCAAACTAGGGACCTAACGCTTCTAGGGGACCTCTTCCCTTACCGTTGGGTGAGGTCATAAGAACAGACCTCTTAGGGTACCTGCCTCCTCGGACCACCCGATGTCAGGTGTCCCAGCATTTCTCCGCCTGTGCTGACTCGCTGAAGTGAAAGTGAAAGTGATCCAATTAAACCTACAACTCGAAAGGGGGTACGGGATAATTTCAAAATTTGTTAAAGAGATTTTAAATTTCCATACTAAGGTGGTCTTAGTACATAACCCCACAGAAAGTTGAGTTCTTTTAGGAATTCGTAAAAGAAAAAAAATTCTACACTTTACTAAGACACCGAAGTGTCAGTCTCAGCAACAGAATAAATGATATCTGAGAATTTCCATTTTAGTCGAAAACAAAGGAACAATAATTTAAATCTTCGATCATCGATAAAGTCATTGGGTGTTTTTAGTGAATCTGAGGGATGATTACAGACGATTACAGAACTTCTATACATACATTGTGACACCTCAAATTTAAGGCGTTACGTAGAACTTTTAGGTAACTCAAAAAGTGAAAAACTTCTCCTTCATAAACCTTTATGTGAAGGACAAGTGAAGAATGTTCCTAAACTTTTAGACAAATACCAAACAGAGGAAAAATTATCACTAAGAGTTTGGTGTAGTGAGCAAGAAGAGATTCAAATACACTTTCTTTTGGCAAAAGGAGTCATGAGTCCCTTTCTCATTATTTAACTCCCAAAAACTTATAAGTCAAGAAGAGGTTGTCAACACTACGTAATTGAATCCTTTATCGAAACCTTTGTGTACCATATCTAGATTATAGAGTACGAAACAAAACCAGAAATTTTACTATCGTTATAACTAATGGTATACGATTAGAGTATAGGTGAATACTGAATTAAAGACGGTCATCCGTTGTACCATACTTACGAATTTTGTAAATTCTTAAAGTACAACAGTCACTGTAGGAATGGTCTCCACGCTTAGTAAAGTTAATGGGGTATATGTCAAACTGAGGGTGTAGCATTACCACAAATACCTCTCTTTGTCTTTCGTTCTCTGTAAAGAAAAAGGGAAAATATCACATGTAATGTCCGACCGCAAAAATAAACGATATTATTATGAAAAATAAACTAGTATTGTCTCATGAGAGTTAAATGTATAATTCACTAAAAAGAATGTTTATAAACCTACGTTTAAAGATTCCTTCACG
Organism: Capra ibex; assembly: GCA_006410555.1. Classification (NCBI taxonomy): domain Eukaryota; kingdom Metazoa; phylum Chordata; class Mammalia; order Artiodactyla; family Bovidae; genus Capra; species Capra ibex. The sequence goes on along the minus strand of SJYO01027916.1, from coordinate 346,715 downwards.
TGTTTAAGAACTAACGTCGTAATAAACGAGAACCGTAGTATGTCAAACTCCTCTCTCTTGGTCACTCTTCCGAGAGTAGATATGTTACGAATAAAGACCCCTTTTCCTTCTTTTTAAACTTCGATAAGACAAGAGAGATTTAGGAAAATGTTAAATAGATTACCTTAATACGAATACCTTAATTAGTCTCACAGAAAATAATAATCTTTAAATAAAACGAATAAGAAGTGGGGGAGGGGGACGGAACTAAGGAAGTAGAATTAATCAACATGATGATAGTTTCGGTTTAGATACAGATCCTCTGAAAGAATGTCGAAAAATAACTTTCTAGTGAATAGAAAAAATAAAAGGCACATAGTATAAATCTCTCATTCTTAGAAGACCGGGATCAATTTATGTTAGGGGTAATGATACCTTCGGTGGTATGGTCTCCGAAATACAGAATCGTACAACTACAATTAAAGGGTTAGTGGACAGTGGGTTCCCAGATTTCTTGGTAAATTTCAGTATATTTTGGATAGGAATATTTATGTAGAAGGGGAAAGATAAGGTCATATCAAAAAAAAAAAGAAAAATGTTGGTTTTAAGACTGAACAATTATATTTACCCGAGCTATTTCCTGTCTTTACCATACCTGGATTGTCTTCGTCTTCTATGATTCTTCTCCACCGTTCTTATGTGTCTTCTTGACATGTTTTTTTTAGAAGTACTGGTTCTATAAGTGCTACTATACTAGTGAGTGGATCTCGGTCTGTTGGACACTTACACTTCAGTTCACCCGGAATCTTTCGTAGTGCTGCTTGTTTCGATCACCTCCACTACCTTAAGGTCATTTCGACAAAGTCTAGCACTTTCTACTACGACACTTTCACGACATCAGTTATACGGTCCTTTAAACCTTTTGAGTCGTCACCGGTGTCCTGACCTTTTCTAGTCAAAAGTAAGGTTAGAGTTTCTTTCCGTTACGGTTTCTTACGAGTTTGATGGCGTGCTAACGTGAGTAGAGTGTATGATCATTTCATTACGAGTTTTAAGAGGTTCGGTCCGAAGTCGTTTTACACTTGATACTTAAAGGTCTACAAGTTCGACTTATATCTTTTCCGTCTCCTTGGTCTCTAGTTTAACGGTTGTAGGCGACCTAGTAGTTTTTTCGTTCTTTCAAGGTCTTTTTGTAGAGAAAGACGAAATAACTGATACGGTTTCGGAAACTGACACACCTAGTGTTATTTGACACCTTTTAAGAAGTTCTCTACCCTTATGGTCTGGTGGACTGGACGGAGAACTCTTTGGATATACGTCCAGTCCTTCGTTGTCAATCTTGACCTGTACCTTGTTGTCTGACCAAGGTTTATCCTTTTCCTCATGCAGTTCCGACATATAACAGTGGGACGAATAAATTGAAGAGACGTCTCATGTAGTACTCTTTACGACCTGACCTTCTTCGTGTCCGACCTTAGTTCTGAAGGCCCTCTTTATAGTTATTGGAGTCTATACGTTTACTGTGTGGTGGGAATACCGTCTTTCACTTCTCCTTGATTCTTCGGAGAACTACTTTCACTTTCTCCTCTCACTTTTTCAACCGAATTTCGAGTTGTAACTCTTTTACTTCTAGTGCTGTAGGCCAGGGTAGTGAAGTACCCTTTATCTACCCCTTTGTCACCTTTGTCACTCTCTGAAATAAAAAACCCCGAAGTTTTAGTGACGTCTACCACTAACGTCGGTACTTTAATTTTCTACGAATGAGGAACCTTCTTTTTAAATACTGGTTGGATCTATCGTATAACTTTTTGTCTCTGTAATGAAACGGTTGTTTCCAGGCAGATCAGTTCCGATACCAAAAAGGACACTAGTACATACCTACACTCTCAACCTGACACTTCTTTCGACTCGCGACTTCTTAACTACGAAAACTTGACACCACAACCTCTTCTGAGAACTCTCAGGGAACCTGACGTTCCTCTAGGTTGGTCAGGTAAGACTTCCTCTAGTCGGGACCCTAAAGAAACCTTCCTTACTACGACTTCGACTTCGAGGTCATGAAACCGGTGGAGTACGCTTCTCAACTGAGTAACCTTTTCTGAGACTACGACCCTCCCTAACCCCCGTCCTCCTCTTCTCCTGTTGTCTCCTACTCTACCGACCTACCGTAGTGGTTGAACTACCCACACAAACTCACTTGAGACCCTCAACCACTACCTGTCCCTCCGGACCGTACGACACTAAGTACCCCAACGTTTCTCAACCTGTGTTGACTCACTGACTTGATTGACTTGACTTATCTTTACACTACAAAAATCAGAGAAAGAGATAAATAAAATTTTCTAGTCTTTACACGACAACAATTCTCGGTAGAACTCGACTCTAACCTCAGTCTATTTCGACTTAAGGTCAGAGTCAAGGTGGGAAACGACTAGGACACTGGGACCCTTTAAATAAACGACAAATCAGTGTTTCAGCACAGGTAGAGAGACGTTGGGATACATCGGACAGTCCCAGGAGACAGGTACCCTAAAGGGTCCGTTCTTATGACCTCACCAAACGGTAAAGGAAGAGATCCCCTAGAAGGGTTGGGTCCCTGACTTGGACATAGAGGACGAAACGGTCCCTCCAAGAAATGGTGACTCGGTGGACCCTTCGGGCCGTTCAATGAATGGGAGACTTTTGAAGTTAAAGGTGTAAAAGTTTACTCTTATTAATGTCCCGACACTGTCAATCCCAACTACGTATACTCTGTGACTTACCTTCATTCATGTCGAGTTCAATAATGGTCAAGAGAGGGTAAAGTGTATCTAGACCAACCAGACCGGTCATACACTTGAAATGTTTATGAAAAGAATTTCATGGTCTTTAGGTTAATACACGTCATAAAATTTAACCTTTAGACTTGAAAATTTTGTACTTATAAGTCCATCACTCATCTTTAATAAACGGGTCGAGTCTGTAGAACAATATTCTGTGGGTTCAGTTTTAGAAGACATAAGAATCGTTAAATACTCTCCCACAATCAAAATACCTCGACTTCTTTTGGGGAGCCTTTGTCAACCTTCCTTAAACTCCGGGACCTAAGTCAGAGATTTGTTATGTGATAGACTACAACTTTATATTCGCATCGACCACTATTTGTCATAAAGACGTATAAATGAGACATCAAGTAGTTTGTTCACCCTGATGGTCGGAAGACTACATCACCCTTCTCGTCCCTGAAACCCAAGAAGTTTAGGTCCAACTTTTGAGTATGAGGAAAAAATAAATTGATCGAAGAGACTCTGACAAAAGAGTAATTATCATACACTTTCTGAACGTACTACCCTGAAGACACTTCTAATTCGTTCTTACATAATTCTTACGGAGATTATGTCATTTGTGTCTATTAGTGCTACCACACTAGTGAGTGGATCTCGGTCTGTAGGACCTTACGTTTCAGTCCACCCGGACTCCTGCGTCGTGATACTTGTTTCGATCACCTTCACTACCTCAAGGTCAACTCGATAAAGTTTAGGATTTTCTATTACGACACTTTCACGATATAAGTTATACGGTCTTTTAAACCTTTTGAGTCGTCACCGGTGTCCTGACCTTTTCCAGTCCAAAGAAAGGTTAGGGTTTCATTTCGTTACGGTTTCTTACGAGTTTGATGGTGTGTTAACGTGAGTAGAGTATGCGATTGTTTCATTACGAGTTTTAAGAGGTTCGGTCCGAAGTCGTTATACACTTGGTACTTGAAGGTCTACAAGTTCGACCTATATTTTTTCCGTCTCCTTGGTCTCTAGTTTAACGGTCGTAGGTGACCTAGTAGCTTTTTCGCTCTCTTAAGGTCTTTTTATAGATGAAGACGAAATAACTGACACGGTTTCGGAAACTGATATACCTAGTGTTGTTTGACACCGTTTAAGACTTTCTCTACCCTTATGGTCTGGTAGAATGGACGGAGAACTCTTTAGATATACGTCCAGTCCTTCTTTGTCAATCTTGATCTGTACCTTGTCGTCTGACCAAGGTTCAGCCCTTTCCTCATAAAGTTCCGATATACAACAGTGGGACGAATATATTGAAGGTAAGTCTCATGTAGTACTTTTTACTACCTGACCTACTTCGTGTTCGACCTTAGTTCTAACGGCCCTCTTTGTAGTTATTGGAGTCTATACGTCTACTGTGATGGGAATACCGTCTTTCACTTCTTCTTGATTTCTCAGAGAACTACTTTCACTTTCTCCTCTCACTTTTTCAACCGAATTTTGAGTTGTAAGTCTTTTGATTCTACTACCGTAGACCAGGGGAGTGAAGTACCGTTTATCTACCCCTTTGTTACCTTTGTCACTCTCTGAAATAACCTCCCCCGAGGTTTATGTGACATCTGCCACTAATGTCGGTACTTTAATTTTCTACGAATGAGGAACCTTCTTTTCGATACTGGTCAAATCTCTCGTATAATTTTTCTTCTCTGTAATGAAACGGTTGTTTCTAGGTAGATGAGTTTCGATACCAAAAAGGTCACAGTACATACCTACACTCTCAACCTGATATTTCTTTCGACTCACGACTTCTTAACTACGAAAACTTGACACCACAACCTCTTCTGAGAATTCTCAGGAAACCTGACGTTCCTCCAGGTTGGTCAGGTAGGATTTCCTCTAATCAGGACCCACAAGGAACCTTCCGGACTACGATTTCGACTTCGAGGTTATGAAACCGGGGGAGTACACTTCTCAATTGAGTAAACTTTTCTGGGACTATGACCCTTTCTAACTTCCGTCTTCCTCTTCCCCTACTGTGTCCTACTGTACCAACCTACCGTAGTGGCTGAGTTACCTGTACTCAAACTCGTTTGAGGTCATCAACCACTACCTGTCCGGACCGTACGACGACAGGTGCCCCAGTGTCTATCAACCTGTGCTGGCTCGTTGACTTGACTTGACTCTACTTATTGTCGACAGGAACCACCACCACAACCGTATGATTATCGGTCAACAGTTGATCTAGAGTCAACACAAAACCCTGAACCCTGGGTGTCTCTACTCGGGAAGTACGTCGAAGGACACGAAAAAACACTATTAACGTAACGGAGGAGTGGGGTCGAATTTGTCACGTACAAATTAGTATACTTATGCGAAAATGCTTAAGACGTCAAGACTTCATCGTGAAGTTTTACGAAAGTAAGGTTCAGTTTTAATAAACTTCGGAGGGGTACCATTGAGTGTTAGAGAAGAGATACTTAATTATTGTCGGCAAAGGACGACGGGGAGGTTTTGTTGTGTTTTGTCGTGTTTCGGACAGATCAAACGTCTCCACAACCCCTCCAAAGTACGGTAACATAAGTTACTGCCTATGAATGCAAATGGATGACACACATTCACCGAGACGGTCCGTCATGTCCCACATATTCCGGAACAGAACCTCCTTGATTGTCGTACTTCTGTATCTATTTCCCGAAAAAAATTAACTAAAAATTTTTTAACATACATTGACGAAACGTTACAACATAATTAAAGACGACATGTTCTTGTAATTAGTCGAAATACATGTACTTATAGCGGAAGGAGGGTAGGGTAGGGGTAGGGGTAGAGTGGGGAATCCAGTAGTGTCTCGTGCCTCGACTCGATTCAACGAAATCAACGAAAATTTCATTGAAATCCCTCAATGAAATCAACGATTTAGCAACACACTGAGAACGTTAAGGTACCTGACGTCGGACGGTCCCCTAAAGGGTCCGTTCTTATGACAACACCGATCCCTTAAGAGGTCCCTTAGAAGGACTGGGTCCCTAACTTGGGCACAGAGGACGTAACGACCACCTAAAAAAAAAAAATGGGCGACTCGGTGGTCTCTTCGGACTCGAGGGACACAGTACACCGTCAAAGAGTGATCGATCGATAACGTGTGCACCGTCACATACGCACAGGCACGATCCGAGAGTCAAGTACGGAGGGAGACGAAGGCGGCGACCCAGGAGTACGGGTCACAGGTGTAGACGTCGCGACGAGGACGAGGCGTTTCTCCAGGTCGACATGGTAAACGATCCAAGGTGTATGCACGGAATTATATGCCACAAATAAAAAGACGAACGAAGTGAGACATACAGGTAGGTGTAGAGATGTTTACTGGGTCAAAACAAGGAAAAATACCGACTCATTACCAGGGAACGTACATACATGGTATCGAAGACTACTCTTAATATTGCGCTCACACGATTCACGGTTGTCCAGGCCCCGTGATACACACAACCACCCTCACCTCCCCTTCGTAAGAAAGACGGGCACCCTTTGTATTCCGAAGTTGGTGTCTACCGTCCACGGAGACCTCGGAGGACAGTGGTTTCCAGCACACACAACTCTTGACACCTATCATTCTTGACTCGGTGTGTCGACTTCTCGCCTCTTCCGAGGACCCGTACGAGGAACAAACACAGAACCGTCGTGAAACCTCCACGACCACACCCACCGTCGAACTATTACCTTACCTCTCCTTCTTCGGTCCGTCCGACCTTGAACGTCCTTCGGTGCACGACAACACGTTTCTTATCCAAGAGATGGGAAGACATTCCACTACACCGTTCCCAACCTATACCGGACTGGAAAAAGTAGTAAAGTCCAATCTGAGGACGTGACACAGACTTCTAAGTCTAGTCTTTGGCGAGTCGACACATCCTCCGGCGGGTGGTCTCACTATACGGACCCTAAACCTACCACACTAGAAGGGAAACAAAGGACGAAGGGGTCCGTTACCTAAGAGAACCAATGTCACCAAAGACAATAAACGAGTGAAACGTCTCAGTCAAGATCTTTCCATTTTGAAACAACGTTGTACACGTTTTAGTAGGACTTGATTTCCTTCCCCTCGTCACTCTTACCTGGAAAACGGGAATTTCCCACCTCTTCCGCGACCGTGGGGTGAGGTCATGAGAACGGACCTTTTAGGGTACCCGCCTCCTCGGACCACCCGATGTCAGGTACCCCAACGTCTCTCAGTCTGTGCTGACTCGCTGAAGTGAAAGTGAAAAGATGAGAGAACGTAACCTCTTTCTTTACCGTTGGGTGAGGTCACAAGAACGGACCTCTTGGGGTCCCCGTCTCCTCGGACCACCCGACGGCAGATACCCCAACGTCTCTCAGTCTGTGCTGACTTCGTTGAATCGTTGTCGTCGTCGGGAATTTCTCCCCTTTTTAGTAGAAATAAAAATGGGATTATCAACTTTTCTGTCGGACACCAATCTCTACAATGGATAGGAAACTATTGAACTTTATCGTGTAAATTAGAAACAAAAGACCTACGAACACTTTCTTTAGGTATGGTAGGATTTTATACCTTCGTCTAAAGTTATTAAAGTCTTTGTCTATGTCATAGACATAAATTAGATAAATCAAAGAAAGAAATGTAGTGAGTAAGTACGAGGAGTCCTTTAAGTACAATCTTAAGAACTCAGAGTCTTTTACTGAAACTCCCGAATTGTGGGAGTCTTACTTGAGAATTGACCTTTTCTGAACCTTCCTACCCTCCCCACCACTAGGAACCGACCGTGTCCAAAAGTAGGACTTCCTTGATGGAGACAGACGGAAACTCAAGAAAGAGAGGGAAGACGACGAATGAAAATCCCGAATAAATAGTAAAGACCGTCTCCGACGTTACCCTTCTACCTTTTTTTCACTTTTAGTATAAATAATTAGAAAATTATCATCGGGAACCAAGTTTTCTTTCCCCTTCCATTTCTCTGACCTCGACGACCTACTCCCTTCTGAACCTTTAATAAATAATCATGTAAGAACGGGAGAACTGGTCATTATCCGGTCGTTTTTTAGGATGTCTTAATTTTATTAGGTATAACCTGTTTCCTACTAATGGAAAACCTATTAAGATGGGTGTCATAATACTTGAGACACTTATAACACATAGGGAGTATAATAGTAGTATCATCACTTGTAAATAACTCGTAAATAGTACCGGTCGGTGGTGTGATAGGAAATATACGTAGAGAAACTAGGAATAAGTCGTACTACTCTACCCATGATGACACCACTAAAAGGGTGGAAAATGTCTCCAGCTACGACTCCGAATGTTTCCGATGATGGAAGGATTCCAGTAAGTCCATTATTTGTCACCGTACTCTTGAGTTTTGTTCCGGAGAGACTAGATCTCAAAGACGAGAATTGGAGATAGGTCCAACAGTAGTACTTGATCGTGGACTAAAGGGTAGTACCGACGCTGAGCAATCATCTCTGGGTCTCCGCGATGTACATCAGTGGAAAAAAACACCTTGGAGATTAAGATTTTACGTGTTTAATTGGGTTTGTAACGTTTCAGTTTCTATTCATTCACTACCCGAATTTCTTTCCTGTGTAAATGATATTAGAAGCTTCTAGTTCCAAACTGGACAAACCCATGGTACAGACCGGGATATGGTCGACCTCAAGTCAAGTAATCTCTTCACGGTGGGTGTACAGTCTACACCACGACCTGTGACTCGACGTTTATGATCGAAACATTTCCTTGGGACCCAAGGGTCCCCTCCAGTACCACTATTACTCTATCGTGACCAGTATGACTCCGTGGTCTATAGTGCAGACTAAAACATTCTTTGCAAAGTGGGATTTTAATCAAACCCTTTACGACCAATTTGTTTCCATTTGTTTTTAAAATTAACGTTCTAAAAAATCTCGGAAACTCCATGATTATACGAAACATTGATGGGATCTCCAAAAATATAATTATTTAACCCTTGATGACTTTCGTTAGGGACAATGACCCAGTGAAGGAGTCCAATGGAAAGAACTTCGTATAGAATGAGGTCCATTTTAAATGTGGAGGAAATCTCTTCCTTTACCGTTGGGTGAGGTCATGAGAACGGACCTTTTAGGATACCTGTCTCCTCGTACCACCCGATGTCAGGTGCCCCAACGTTTCTCAGCCTGTGTTGACTCGCTGAAGTAAAGTGAAGTCTTTTCGGGTACCCTCACCGGATCATAAAATTTATACCCAGATTATAAAAATTAAACCGTCATCCCCCTTATCTCTAAATATGAATTGATTTTCCAGAGAAATAGGGAAGAATTTAGCGTTCAAAGTGAACGACTTCTTTCACTCTAAGACATTGTTCTTCTCAATACTTTCATTCATGATTCTCTGAGTCGTCCCCGAACGCCTCCCTCGTCGTCACTCCTACTCCTGGCGAACGACGCCTCGGACGAAGGTAGACGAGGGGAGCAGCGGAAGGGGGGTCCGGGAACCACCGGGACTACTTTACGGGTAGAAGGATTGAAAAGACGACTTAAGTGAGACCCCACTTTTCCCCGTCTCACCCACCACCGAGGTTAAAGTGGAGACTTTGATTCTATTTTTAGTCTTTTTCATCACTCAACATGAGTTGTTAGTTTTACAAAGTCAACTTGATAAACTTCCTTCTTAATAATTTTTCTTCATCGTCGGACAATAGTTTATCGACTAAGAAGAAGGTCAAGTTTACACGACACATCCAAAAATAGAAGACACACCTCAAACCAAACGACTCTCGATGAGACTCTGTCTTCTTATCTGGTTTACACCCAGTAAAATCATGTCTCTCAGTTTGGTGGTCCGACACTTTTAATGCCCTGACGACACACACACACACGAGGCAACACAGACTGAGAAACAAGGAGACGGGTACCTGAAAAGGGTCGTTCTCATCACCTCACCCAACGGTAAGGGAAGAGGTCCCGCAGAAGGGTTGGGACCCTAGCTTGGGTGAAGAGATCGTAGAGAACGTAACCGTTCGCCTAAATGGTGACCACGGTGGACCCTTAAATTTTATCCTTAAAAGTCCTCTGTGAAAAAAAATAAATCGTTACAGTCTATATAGTTCCTCGGTTGATATCCGACTTCCTACGTCCACCTTCCTTAACTCTCCCGAGACCCACAATGGTAATAGTTGTTTGTAAACGTCTCCCACTGACACTTCGTCGGACTCAGGAGAAGAGTAGTGGGTGTGACTTTCCACTATCTGCGTTCGGACTACGATTTCCCATTATGTCGTAATAAATCATAACGACTTACAGTTCACTTACCATCTCGAACACATTCTCAAGACTATCCTACACAATCCGTCTTACTATGAGGGGGGAACTTCTACAGCACCAGATTAGGGGTGTCGGACAGCGACACAATATAGTGTACCGTTTCTTGTTCCAAGGAACAGGTGACTAGAACTACATTGTAACAAAACGTAATAGGGCCATCCGGGTTACATTAGTTATTATTCCGTAGATATGTAACCTTTTCCCTCTGTCTTCAGTCTCCAAGTTTCTACGGTGTTACAACCTCCTTCCCTGGTCTGGTGTTCGGGTCCCTTACGTCCACTGGAGTTCTTCAACTTTTCCCGTCCCTTTGACTGTAAAGGGATCTTTGAGGTCTTCCTTATATCGGTACGTGTGTGGAGTTAAAATCGGATCATTTTGGATAATACTGAAAGACATTCTATTATTTATGTAGAAACAACAAAATTCGGTGGTTCAAAATTCAATTAAAGAATGTCGTCACTAACAACAATGACAACGAGTCGGCGAGTCAGCACAGGTTAGAAACGCCGGGACACTTGACGTCGTGCAGACCGAAGGGGCAGGAAGAGTAGAGGGTCTCAAACGAGTTTGAGTACAGGTAACGTAGTCACTACAGAAGGTTGATAGAGCAACAGACAACAGGGGAAGAGAAGGACGGAAGTTAGAAAGGGTCGTAGTCCCACAAATATTACTCAGCTGAGAAGTGTAGTCCACTGGTTTCATAACATCGAAGTCGTTGTGACTATCCTTTGATTATGTTCCTACGACTTCTCTTTCTTCTCAGTTCCTACCAAAGTACTTCTTCCATCAAGAACTCGGTCCGGACCTTCTGTCATTCTTTTGAGTATTGTCGTGATCTCAGTAGTTCAAACAGAAGGTCTATGACTCGATTGGCGGAATATGCAAAATCAAGTAAATAGGTGTGTTTTTGAGATATTTCTATGTTAACAAAGGGTAAAACATCTACTCTTTTGACTCGAAATCCTAATCACACATTAGTGATTACAAGTCACGATCAGTGAGTCAAGTCACTGAGACAGGTAGTGGTTGAGGGTCTTAACTGAATCTGAGTAAAGGTAACTCAGTCACTACGGTAGGTTGGTAGAGTAGGAGATAGCAGGGGAAGAGTAGGGTGGAAGATAGTAAGGTTCGTAGTCCCAGAAAAGTTTACTCAGTCATGAAGTGTAATCCACCGGTTTCATAACCTCAAAGTCGAAGTCGTAGTCAGGAAGGTCACTTGTGAGTCCTGACTAGCGTAAATCCTATCTGTCCAACCTAGAGGAACGTCAGGTTCCCTGAGAGTTCTCAGAAGAGGTTGTGGGGTCAAGTTTTCGTAGTTAAGAAGCCGTGAGTCGAAAGGAATATCAGGTCGCGTGTGTAGGTATGTAGTGATGACCTTTTTGATATCGGAACTGCTGTGCCTGGAAACAACTGTTTCATTACAGAGACGAAAAATTATACGACATATCCAAACAGTATTGAAAGGAAGGTTCCTCTTTCACAGAAAATTAAAGTACCGACGTCAGTGGTAGACGTCATATAAACTTCGGGGGTTTTTATTTCAGACAGTAACAAAAGTGACAAAGGGGTAGATGAACGGTACTTCACTACCCTGGTCTACGGTACTAGAATCAAAAGACTTACAACTCGAAATTCGGTTGAAAAAGTGAGAGGAGAATGTGAAAGTAGTTCTTCGAGAAATCAAGAAGAAACGATTCCCACCACAGTAGACGTATAGACTCCAATAACTATAAAGAGGGCCGTTAGAACTAAGGTGGAACACGAAGTAGGTCGGGTCGCAAAGAGTACTACATGAGACGTATATTCAATTTATTCGTCCCACTGTTATATGTCGGAACTACGTGAGGAAAGGGATAAACCTTGGTCAGACAACAAGGTACAGATCAAGATTGACAACGAAGGACTGGACGTATGTCTAAAGAATTCTCCGTCCAGTCCACCAGACCATAAGGGTAGAGAAATTCTTAAAAGGTGACACTAGGTGTGTCAGTTTCCGAAACCGTATCAGTTATTTCATCTTTATCTACAAAAAGACCTTGAGAGAACGAAAAAACTGCTAGGTCGTCTACAACCGTTAAACCGGAGACCAAGGAGACGGAAAAGATTTTGGTTGAACTTGTAAACCTCCAAGTGCCAAGTGTATAACCACTTCGGACCGAACCTCTTAAAACTCGTAATGAAACGATCGCACACTCCACTCACGTTAACACACCATCAAACTCGTAAGAAACCTTAACGGAAAGAAACTCTAACCTTCCTTTTGACTGGAAAAGGTCAGGACACCGGTGACGACTCAAAAGGTTTAAACGACCGTATAACTTATATCGTGAAAGTGTCGTAGTAGAAAATCCTAGACTTTATCGAATTGACCTTAAGGTAGTGGAGGTGATCGAAACAAACATCACTACGAAAGATTCCGGATGAACTGAAGCGTAAGGTCTTACATACCGAGATCTACTCACCAGTGTGATAGTACTAATAGACCCAGTACTTCTAGAAAAAACATGTCAAGAAGACACATAAGAACGGTGGAGAAGAATTATAGAAGACGAAGACAATCCAGGTATGGTAAAGACAGGAAATAACTCGGGGACAAACGTACTTTACAAGGGAACCATAGAGATTAAAAGAACTTCTCTAGAGATCAGAAAGGGTAAGACAACAAAAGGAGATAAAGAAACGTACCTAGTGACTCCTTCCGAAAGAATAGAGCGGAACGATAAGAAACCTTGAGACGTAAGTCTACCCAAATAGAAAGGAAGAGAGTAAACGAAAAGCGAAGAGAAGAAAAGTGTCGATAAACATTCCAGAGGAGTCTGTTGGTAAAACGAAAAAACGTATAGAAAAAGAACCCCTACCAGAACTAGGGACAGAGGACATGTTACAGTACTTGGAGACAGGTATCAAGTAGTGCATGAGATAGTTTAGATCAGGGAATTCAGATAAAGAGTAAAGATGACAAATTAACATTCCCTAGCCTAAATACAGTATGGACTTACCAGGTCACCAAAAAGGGATGAAAGAAGTTAAAGTCAGACTTAAACCGTTATTCCTCAAGTACTAGACTTGGTGTCAGTCGAGGGCCAGAACAAAAACGACTGATATATCTCGAAGAGGTAGAAACCGACGTTTCTTATATTAGTCAGACTAAAGCCACAACTGGTAGACCACTACAGGTACACATCTCAGAAGAGAACACAACAACCTTCTCCCACAAACGATACTGGTAACACAAGAGAACTGCATTGAGATAATCGGAAACGGGACAAAGTAAGACATGAGGTTCCGGTTTAAAAGGACAATGAGGTCCACAAAGAATTGAAGGATGAAAACGTAAGGTCAGAGGATATTACTTTTCCTGTAGAAAGAACCCACAATCAAGATCTTCTAGAGCATCCAGAAGTAACTTGGGAAGTTGAAGTCGAAGATGTCGTAATGACCAAACCCGTATCTAAACCTAATAGTAGGATAACTTACCAAACGGAACCTTTACTTACCTCTAGTAAGACAGTAAAAACCCTAATGTAGGTTCATGACGTAGTCTGAGAACAACTGATACTACCGATGAGGTAAAGAAGACTCCCTAAGAACGGGTGTCATCATCTATATTAGACTCAATTTAAGTGGGTAAAGTCAGGTAAAATCAAGTGACTAAAGAATTTACAGTTACAAGTGAGGTCGGTAAAAAACAAACTGGTGAAGGTTAAACGGAACTAAGTACCTGGATTGTAAGGTCCAAGGATACGTTATAACGAGAAACGTCGTAACCTGGAACGAAGGTAGTGGTCAGTGTAGGTGTCGACCCACAACAAAAACGAAACCGAGGTAGAGACGTAGGAAAGACCTTAATAAAGAGGGACCATAGGTTATCATATAACCCGTAAATGGCTGGACCCCTCAAGTATAAAGTTACAGGATAGAAAAAAGGTAAAGAATGACAAGTACCCCAAGAGTTCCGTTCTTATGACTTCACCAAACGGTAAGGACAGAGGTCACCTAGCGTAAACCAGTCTTGAGAGGTGGTTCTGGGTAGGTAGAACCCACCGGGATGTGTCGTACCGAATCAAAATGACTCAATCTGTCCCGACACCAGGTACACTAATCTAACTAACCAAAAGACACTAACACCAAAGTCAGACAGACGGGTGACTACGGGAGAGAATCGTGGATGGCAGAATGATCCCTAAGAGAATGGAACCTGCACCCGATAGAGAAGTACCGACGAGGTCGTTTCGCGTCGGTGACGAGGAATGATCAGTGATGAAGATCAATTCTCGACAGGAAAATTGGGATCCACCGTCGACTGTCAATGACTCTCGAGTGGTACGTGTCCGTTCCAAGATTCCTACATAGACAGTAATGGAGTACCTTAAGAGAGTCCCAGATCCCGTGCATCACTAAACATTAAAAAGACTCCGTACCTAAATAGACCGGTTCGTTATGTCGACTTAACCTCTCCTACTCTGTCCTTGGTTTTTTAACTCAGTTCTGTAGTGGTAGGTCTGTTCACGACTAGTATTGGATTTTACATCCGTTTTCGTCACCCGTACCCTTCCTCTTTTGTCTAGGGTCTCTGTCAGACGAAGGAATAACTTTGGATTGAGCATACAACTTTTGTGAAGACAGAGACGAAAGGGGGAGAGACACTAATAACACAACGGAAACGTACTCAACTCCGTAAATTATTAATCTTAATTACTTTCCGTAGTCATAACCGTCACGACAGTTGGTCTGAAAAGACGAATGGGGATCTTCGTACCCGTCACGACACACTTGCAGTGAATTGTCTGCGGTAAGTAAGGAACCTAGTTCTCTCACCATTGAAAGAATTCAAGTTGTTGTTGTCTATATACCCCAACCGGTTTTTCGAGTAAGTCCAAAAAGTATTCGACAATGTCTTTTTATGTTTGGTTGAAAAAACCGGTTGGGTCATATACATAACTTTCAAATGGTAAATTTTCTTGTTATGTGATCAGTGAATGTTTATCGACACTTATCTTCTCTTTGCTTTCCGTTTCCGCTTTACCTTTCTATGTGAGTAAACTTACGTCTCAAGGTTTCGTATCGTTCCTCTCTATTCTTTCGGAAGCAGTTGTTAGTTACGTTGCTTTATCTCCTCTTGTTATCTTACCCTTTCTGATCTCTCTAGAGAAGTCCTTTTAATCTCTCGTTCCCTTATAAGTACGTTTCTACCCGTGTTAGCATACCTGGATTGTCTTCTTCTATAATTCTCCACCGTTCTTATGTGTCTTTTTCATATGTTTTTTTTTCTAGAAGTACTGGGTCTATTAGTGTTACCACACTAGTGAGTGGATCTCGGTTTGTAGGACCGTACGCTTCAGTTCACCCCGAATCCTTCGTAGTGATGTTTGTTTCGATCACCTCCACTACCTTAAGGTCAACTCGATAAAGTTTATAATTTTCTACTACGACACTTTTACGATGTGAGTTATACGGTCTTTTAGACCTTTTGAGTGGTCACCGGTGTCCTAACCTTTTCCAGTCAAAAGGAAGGCTAGGGTTTCTTTTCGTTACGGTTTCTTACGGGTTTGATGGCGTGTTAACGTGAGTAGAGTGTGCGATTGTTTCATTACGAGTTTTAAGACGTTCGGTCCGAAGTTGTCATGTACTTGGTAGTTGAAGACTTATAAGTTCGACCTAAATCTTTTCCGTCTCCTTGGTCTCTAGTTTAACGGTTGTAGGTGACCTAGTAGTTTTTTCGTTCTCTCAAGGTCTTTTTGTAAATGAAAACGAAATAACTGATACGGTTTCGGAAACTGACACGCCTAGTGTTATTTGACACCTTTTAAGAATTTCTCTACTCTTATGGTCTTATGGACTGGACGGAGGACTCTTTAGACATAAGTCCAGTCCTTCGTTGTCAATCTTGATCTGTACCTTGTCGTCTGACCAAGGTTTAGCCCTTTCCTTATGCAGTTCCGACATATAACAGTGGGACGAATAAATTGAATATATGTCTCATGTAGTACTCTTTGCGACCCGACCTTCTTCGTGTTCGACCTTAGTTCTAACGGCCCTCTTTATAGTTATTGGAGTCTATACGTCTGCTGTGGTGGGAATACCGTCTTTCGCTTCTTCTTCATTTCTCGGATAACTACTTACATTTTTTCCTCTCACTTTTTCAACGGCATTTTGAGGTGTAAGTCTTTTGATTCTACTACCGTAGACCAGGGTCGTGAAGTACCCTTTATCTACCCCTTTGTCACCTTTGTCACTCTCTGAAATAAAACCCCCCGAGGTTTATGTGACGTCTACCACTGACGTCGGTACTTTAATTTTCTTAGACAGAAAGGTAAAGGTTTTGCGACAGGGACGGTCATAGTCCCGGATAAAGATGTTACCCCATATGGTAGATTTATACATTTGTAACCCTAGGACGTACAGGTCTAACGAATCCTGGTCCTCAGTAGTACCGTCCTTTTAGACCAGTGGACCTCACGAGTCTGGGTACCGTCGAAGGGTAACGACTTGACTAAGAACCGGGAGAACTACACGGGTAACAAAGGAGTCAACAGGGATGTGGTAGGTGTGTGCGTGGCAGGACTTGTGGGAAACGAGGTCAAGACGGACACAAGACGGAAACGACAAGGAAGTCCCACAAGAAGGTAAAGGAGTTAATAGAAATAATTGGTCCTCCACACCTACTCGCCCTCGTCCTTTAGATTCCAGAGAGAGAGAACGTGTCGCACATACACACACACACACTCTCTCTCTCTCTTACTCACTGAATTCGGATGTCTCGACGTGTGAAAGTGTGTCGGTAGGTCGGTACGATTGAAAGTGGAACTTTGATATGACGGTCGGACGAGTCAGGGACCTCGATCACGTAACAGGTGTCCTTTACTCGTCGCACCCCATTGACTTAAAAGCTCAATCCGGTAAGACAAAAACTTAAATAAAAATTAACTCCTATCAACGAAACATTATAACACAACCGAAGACGGTTACTTTTAACTTTGATGTTACCCCATAGTGGAGTGTGACAAGTCTTTCCGACAGAAGGTCTTTTTTTTTTTTAGATGTTTGTCATTTACGACCTTTCCCTTGGGAGAACGTGACAACAACCTTTACATGTAACTACGTTGGTGACACCTCTTGTCATACCTCTAAGGAATTTTTTAATCTTTATTTTGATGGTATACTGGGTCGTTAGGGCGATGACCCGTATATGGGACTCTTTTGGTATTAACTTTTTCCAGTAAGAATAAAAATTATTGAGAAAAGAAACACCTTTACGACTCCGAAACCCGATCATTCAATAGATTCATACATTTCTAAACCCTTCGGAAACGTTCATAAAAGAGAGTATTAATAAATTTTGAATCTTGAGACTTTTTAACCCCCCTTATACGATTTCATATGAACTAAACTTTATTTACCTTTGGTATACGAATTTCGTGACATATATCAGTTCTACTTTACAGGTACAAACGATATCTAGACAAGAGTAAAAAGAATTCCCTTAAAATTAGGTTTACAAAATAACAGTAACCGTTCTAGGTCTAAGACTTAGACGGGAGTCACGAAACAAAACAAGTCAGAGTCGAAAACCTAGTTTTATTGGTGAATAATAAAACGGTCTTTAAGTCGTAATTGTGATTACATAAAGAACTGTTAACGTGTTATCAGAGCCGACAGTACTCTTAATGAAACGAACTTTATTCATACAATTTTGCATCTGTGTGTTGTGCGTGTGTCATGTATAAATATACAAAAGTACGATTTTCTACCGAATACCTTTTTACACTTCAGGTCAATAAACACATAAAATTCTTTTTTCTAATTCGGTCCTTGTACTTAGAACAAAAGGTAACGGTTCTCGGTGCTACTCCCTTATGATATTCATTACCTATTAAATGGGAATGGGAGTTTAATAGTTTATATACCCAGAATCCTCATTGTACAATATTCGTGACACATACGTATAAATACGCCTTTACATTGTGTACATGTGATTCTCACTTAAACCCTCCTTTACAAATTTTACAGGAGGTTGTCTAATAGTTCAATAAAAGAGGTTAAAATTAATGAAGAGGTATCCCTTCATGTCACCCTTCCATAAACATAAAAGAATCTCGTCTTTTATAATCTTACAACCATCTTAAAGGACAAAATTGGTTCTTACTTCCTCTTGATACTCGGTAAACGAAGGACTTACCGACGTAAGGTCGACACGTCTGACTAGTGTCGTGTAGACGGTTAGTCTCGTCCGGGACCTTCCTTGGAACCTCCGGCTCAGAACAAATGTCCGTAGCAAAGACGTAGCACTGAGACAAAGAGGGGAGGAGGAAACACAACATACAGATCCTTCTAAACATCCCCTTAAGCGATAATGCGCGGATTTATTCGACATACTTTGATTCTGTGGTCGGTGTCGTTTAACATAAAGCCCGTCTGAATCGAGTAGAATCAATGTCCATTCTCAACAATGAAACAATACTCCTATCGACTACACGTAGATCAAAGACCGAAATGAAACTCTGTGATATGAAATGAAAACAATCGTTTTGATTGTCCGATTTTCGACTTCTCTTTGTCAGTTTTTTACCAAATTGTACACGCGACATAAGGACTGAAATTTAAAATATCATGAGTTGTTTACTCTTTGAGCTAAAAATAAATCTCCCCCCATTTGGTTCAATTTAATTTTCAAGATTTTCACCGTCATTGTGATTCAGTGACACATCTCTTTAACCTTGGTCTTCGGATAATTGGAGTACACAGACCCTCTCGGAAGATCGATTTGTTTATACAAAATAACACCTAAAAAGAGGAACAGTCACAAAGTCTCTTGTCATAAAAGGACACACGATTGAGGAACCAACTTTTTCTGTACAGAAAAAATAATTCATGAGTAAGTTTTTCTTAAATATAAATACATTTAGACTAAGTATAAGAAAGTATTAAAAAAGTATTTTAAAGAAGTCTTAAAAATCTCTTACAAAACCAATAGGAATACGACGACGTAATCGTCATTTTAATTCCCCCCTTCTTTCGTAAGGTCAGATTAGAACAAATCGGTAACTTAACATAGTACAATCACAATTAAGTCTTCTATCAAATCTTTTGATGGAAAGCTATTAGAACGTATCCTAAAAATTCAGTAAGATATCCTAAAATAACACCAAAATGTGTAACGAACGAAAAAAAAAAAAAAAAAAAATGGGTAACGAAAGACAACAATCAAAAAAGCATTGTGACGATAGAAAGATGAAGTAAATAAATAAAAATTCGTATATGACTTCCTTTTTAGTAATCAGTCTTTTTTTCCTGTTGGACGCTCAAAACACCAAGAAAGAGAACATATATTAGCAGAAGTACAACTACTTCGTGTAAAATCTCATCATGCATCTCCGTGAAGACTTTTGCAGATCGCCGATCCGAGACCGGAGAATAAGACATCGTCCTAAAGAGGTAAAATTGTGACAACTGTAAAAATCACTCTAATAAGAAACAACATCACCAATCATCGTAGGGACCAGAGATGGGTGGTCTATGGTCATCGAGGAAGGAGGATTCGACACTGTTGGTGTCTGGTAAAGGACCGTAACGGTCCACAGGGGAACCCCTCCTCCTCGCTTTAGCGGGGACCAACTCTTGGTGACGGGACATCGGGAAATCTGAATTAAAAGACACTTTGTACCTTTAGGTTGAAGACTTTTCAAGACCCACTATCTCTCAATTCCTCCTCCGACATGACCAGAGTCACATAAACGTCTACATCGACTGACGAGTAAAGAAAGGGGAGGGGTAGGACAATCCTCGAAAACGGTTGGTACTAAGTACCTTACTAAGAAAACTCGACTCATTAAACACCGAAAAGTCAAAGGAATGAAAGAAAGGAATCGATTTGAACAAAACCAAAATCGTTTCACAAATTTTGTCGTTTCTAGAAACTTTTACTTTATTATACACATTACTATATAAAAGATTCATCTACTAAAAATTGTTTGACATTTTTGAAATATACGGACAGGAAGAAATATAGAAAGTATTGAGGAGACAGTCTGTTTAAGAGAGTTGAGACTTCCTCTCAGAATACATCCCCTTCTGTGTCGTTGGAAACTTGTCAGGAAACACTTTAGACTACCATACCGTCGACCATAAATTCTTGAAGAAAAGATTCTGAAGATTTCTCGTAAAATTTTACACTGAGAGAAGAAAGAAATGTCTAGCTTTGCTTGCTTTATTTGGTCTCGTAGCAAGAAGTTCCATACTTAAATATCAATATCATAAATTATTGACATATTTCGAAAAGAAAGTCCTTTATAATAAACCTTCTTCACGTTCACAGGGAAAAACTTTGTGACATAGAAACTTAGAAGGTACCGGGAATCCGAAGTGTTCCCTTTATGACAAGTAAGAGTCTTGTTTGTAAGAAATATTTTAATAACTGATGGACCTTCTGTACAAAATAAAACTCTTAAACATAGTCACTGTCCATATAAAAATGTCTTTTAATAAAATAGGGACAAAGAAAAGAAGACACCAAATAAAGGGAGGTGAAAGAAATTAACCATAAAAATATTTACACATGACGAAAAAAAGATTAATACATATTTCGATCGTACCCGAATATCTTTAAATTTTTAATAAAAAATTTCATCTTTAGTAATTTTTTTTTTGTTACAGAAAGTAGTTGACCTTTACCGACCGATGACGATTTTTAAACTACATTAATTAAGAAAGATCTCGAATAGTCATATTTATGTGTGTGTGTGTGTGTATCTATATATATATAACGTCAACTTAAGAAATTCAAGAATGATCTGTCAAAACTTATCGGTCCTTTCAAGACGGGGAAGTCGGGCAATAAGTGCGACTCTTCGCACAGGATACTCTCGAAGTGACTGTGACTTCTCACACAAACTTTAGGGACAGTTTGATTACCCTACCTTCCCCGAGTCTACCATTTCTCAGACGGACGTGAGACCCTCTGGGCTCAAGTTGGAGACTCAGCCCTTCTAGGGGACCTCTTCCTTTACCGTTGGGTGAGGTCATAAGAAAGGACCTATTAGGGTACCTGTCTCCTCGGACCCCCCGATGTCAGGGTCCCTAGTGTTCCTTAGCCTACATTGACTCGTTGATTGTGAACAGTTTGAATATACACCTTTTGACAGATTGAAGGTGAGAGATCCGTTCTTACTGTCTAGAAAAAAATAAAAAATTGGATCAAGACACTTCCTAACATTGAAAAATTATAGTAAAAATGGAATAAGGTGTAAAGTAGTGAAAAAGAAACGTAAAATATAACACTATCACACTATCACAATAATCAGCGAGTCAGTACAGACTGAGAAACGCTGGGGAACCTAACATCGGGTGGTCCGAGGAGACAGGTACCTTAAGAGGTCCGTTCTTATGACCCCACCGAACGGTAAAGGAAGAGATCCCCTAGAAAGGTTGAGTCCCCAGTTTGGGTCTAGAGGACGTCACGTCCGTCTCAGAAATGGTATACTCCGTGGTCCCTTCGAGGTCATGTAAAACGTCTCTAACAGTTAGTTTCATTCAATGACTCTAGATTAGACCCTCCTTTTATGTCGATTCATAAACCCTACATTCCATCAAAAAAATCCCTCCTCATATTAAGTGTATATAATTTTAAGTGAGAAAAACCACATACTAAGATACTCAAAACTGTTTGTGTATGTCAATCTAAGTGAGAAAAACCACACACAAAGATACTCAAAACTGTTTGTGTATATCAATCTATCGGTATTAGTATCTTACATTTTCTAACTAAAAAATTTATGAATTATCTTTTTTTCTTACATTCTCCTGAAACTGTCGTACGAACTGACATTCACTGTATTTCAACTTTCCCATTTTTTATCAATCCTACTATTTTAGTCCTAGGTATTCTGGGGACTGTATGACTTCAAAACTGACTTAATTCGTTATACTCAAAATTAACCTTGTTTACATTTAGGAATGAGGATACCGACTTTCTAGTTACCTCGTACTTGTTCATCCCCTCTCCACTGAATTGTTATAAAAACTTTTTTTGGAACTCCTAAATTAAGAAGTATTTAAGTAGTACTCCCCTCAAGGGACCACCGGATCCCCAATCCTAAGACCCGAAAGTGACGGTACCGGGTCCAAGTCAGGGACCAGTTCCTTGACTTTAGGGAGTTCGAGGTGTCGTGTCGGTTGTTCTTGTTTTATTTATTTATTTAGGTAAGTAATTCTCAGTTTTTAAAGTACAACAACGGAGGTGGAAGGGGGTTTTACAGCTGTAACTAAATTAATACGACTTTCTGGATATTACAGGTCATATTCTTTTCACTATCGAGATCTGGTGTGAAAACTATACGACAAGTTAAGACCCGGGTGTTCCGAAACTCTTTAACTTCACACACGACGTGACCGAGACAGTTATAACTCCATGAATTTTCGTCTTAGGATAGTAGATGAGGTCTCTAAGAGTAAGTCATCCACACCTCACTCATCTAGTACCCTTAGACATAAAATTTCTTCACCGCTTTTTTTTTTTTCTTCACCACTCACTAAGACTACCTCTCGGTCCAACCCTTGGTGACCCCATCTTCTGGTGTCGACTCGACCCTCTCCCTTTCACTTTCTCTTCTCGACCCATCTTCAGTTTCGATTCAGTGTCCTTCTGAACAAATTCCTTGACCCTCTTCAATCGGTACCAAACCTTCAAACCCTTCCCCATATTCTGTCTTTATTGACCTAAGTTTGTGGACTTCCCGACATCTTCTCTGATCGTTTTAACAAGAGTATTAACGACAAGGGTCGTAATCGAGGGTTAACGATCCTTCTTGGTCCCTAGGAGCCTCCTTATCGATTAGGGTCTAGGACCCTTTCCCTTTCAGGCCCATTCGGACCTGGGATGACTATCCTTCCATCCTTCACGAGTTGGTCACCCCAGTACAGTTTTTCCGGATCCTCCGTCGAAGTTCTCCGAGTTAACTGGTTTAGACCCTGTTAAACTCATCGTTTTCAAAATTTACTGTTATATAAGATTGTGTAACCTAAAATTTTTTAGGTTTATCTTCTTCTTTATGAATTCAAAAATTAATATTTCCCCTTTTCCATGGAAACAGTCACTTCTCCAGACCACGAGTGTAAGAATTGGTTCACCAGTTGAACATATGGATAGTGGCAGACAAAGTGAGAGTCCACTCTGTTGGGCTGTAAGACACTGAGGTCGACTACGAAATCGTCACGTGTATCTACAGCAAATACAGTATCCTTGGGACCCGTTTTGTTCCATTACACTTTTTATGTTTTTCCGATCTTTCTATAAAGTCTAAAATTTTCTGATAAAAAAAAATTAGACCTTAAATTTTTAGGTCTAATTTTTTTTTACGAAACCCCTATTAATTCTTTTAAATTTATGTTTTAAATAAAATCTAAAAAACCAATTATAAAGAAACTAATCCACATAGAACCTTTCGACAATACACCCTCTTACAGGAATAAGAATCCTCTACATTCGTCTACATAATCTCCGCTGTGTCCGAATACAAACGTCGTATGAGAGTTTATTAACTACTTGTAAATTTTGTCGTTCTACATTGTCCTTTATGTCCTTTTATAATTATTAACCACTTATCTACTTTACATATATACCCACAAGTGATATGATAAGGAAATCGAAAAGACATCTGAACTTTAAAGTGTTGTTCTTCATCATCTCCTCCCTTAGACCTCTTCCCCTACCGTTGGGTGAGGTCCTGAGAACGGAACTCTTAGGGGTACCGGTCTCCTCGGACCGCCCGGTGTCAGGTGCCTCAGTGTACTGACTCGCTGATTCGTGTGTGTCATGTCACTCCCTCACCCAGACATACAGGACACAACAGGACCCCCATTTTATATGTAGACACCCACGTTTCAACTCTCTCACCTAAAGACGTGTTACACTCCTTCCTAAAGGTCTGTATCGTCCAGTTCCTACCTTACCTTAGACACCCCCTGTGACAGTTCCTTTTCGACCTGTTCGATCATCTCCCCTATTTTACCTCTTCAAAGTACGTATCGATTTAGTACTAAGATCTGCCGAGGTCGGGAACGAGTAAGTTATCGGCTATTATAAACAACGCTCTGGGATTAGGTCCGAGTCCTATGTCGTCTTTCGTTCCTTTCCAGAGGTCGAAACACCTCGTGTCTCACGGGTAACAAACCCTAAATGTAAGGGTTAGCGAGTGCAGTCCTAGGTTCAGAAACGTCAAGATGAAGCCCGCCACGAGCACCATGAGTCGGAAGTTGGAGATTAAATATGAAAGTCCGGGAGGCCCTGACACTATGACCAGAACCATTGTACGGACCAAGTGGTATTCGTGAATTATTTTTTTAAAAACTTATTTACAGTCTACATCAAGCTTCTCCCTGTCCCTTACGGTTATAAAAAAGGAACAACTGACCTTTCTTGGACTGAGAGTTTTCGAACGTACTGACGACAACTCACGAACAATGATATCGTCACTCCTCATGCGGGACATTCTTTCTTTACAAAAGGTCCTTTCCGGTCACAGGAGACAGACTCCACAGACGGCTCTGACCGTCACTGGACGAGAAGGGGACGACAGGAATCGACTCGTCCCGGTGGGACGGTCAGGTCGTCACGTAGTTGGTCTAATTATGGACGACGTAATTGTCCCGTCTCCCCTCTTTTTTATTTGTTTTCAGTGAATTAAAACCACACGAAAAACCAAGAGGAGTCCGGTGAACCGTCGTTCTTGTACCCGAGTTACGGGTCGTACGTATTCTCTCTACGTAAAGAAACCAAACACAAAAATATTCCGGTTTATGAGGATATCGAAAGTGTCACTCTCCACTTATTTAGACCCTGCCGACGGACAAGAAAGTAAAGTCACGACTTTATTTTTCCTTTCATTTTGAAAACAGTTCACTTTCCTTTTCAAAATAATCCATATCCAGTTGTGATTCTGGGGTTCGATTTTTTTCGTAGTGAATTCGTAAAGGGTCTCCGAACGACCCACGAAAAACTAACCAAACAAAACATCTTCAGTCTTTATAGACTTAAGAACAAAAAAGGAACAATAAAATTTATATGGTAAAGGGTTTAACTACAGGGTACCTTGAAAGAAGCATCCTATAATTAGTCATACGTTCTTCATTTATTAATGACGTACTTTTTTAAACTTTTACCACTCAATTTTGTTTTAATCTGTAAAAAAAATGACTCCCAGAAACTATATGACTTTACGTAATATTTTGAGGTTCACTCTTTGAATGATATCTCCTAAAAATTTTAAAGAGACTTAAATATTGAAGGAAAGGGTCTGTGTCCGTGATTATTGTAGATCTTTTTGTATGATACCTTACCGTCAACCCTTTGATTAACTCTCCCTTCATCCTCGATTTCTGTTATTTCAATTCGGGACACCATTAGTCACGATCGTTACCTTTTAATCCTTGAAAAAAAATGGTGGGGTCGTCCAGACTTATTATCCTGGGTTACTGAATACCGCTGACTTTTTATTCGATGAAACAGAATTTCCAAAATGTATGACGTTCCTTTATTAAATATCGTCTTTTCTATTCCGTCGTCTTGTCTCTTGGGAATTGGACAAAGAGTCTTTAATAGAAAACTTAGAATCAGAAAAAATTTCGGAAACTATGGACAAATATTTCTGACTACCTTAAAGTCCTTTTAAGTGTTTTTAATAAATTTTTAATCTGTTTTTATTTTAAAAGATTTTAAATATTCCTTCTTGTTCTTATTGGTTGAAACTGCTAGTTTTGATCCTCTACCTGAGAACGTTCGTTAATTCTGGCAAAACAGTCACCTCTTTGTCCAGTTTCCTTGTCTTACGTCTCGGGTCGCTTCTATGTGGACCCGAAGGGTCCACCGCACTCACCATATATCTTGGACGGACGATTACGTCCTCTATATTCTCTACACCCAAGATAAGGACCCAGTCCTTCCAGGGGACTGCCTCCTTTACCGAGGGGGTGAGGTCATAAGAGCGGTCCTCTTAGAGTACCTGTCTTCTTGGACCGGTCGATGTCGGGCATCCCAGTGTTTCTCAACCTATGCTGACTCGCAGACTCGTGTCGTACGTGCCAAGACACGCCACGACACTACCTCGACCGCTATGTCCAGTCACCCCGTTCACGTGTACAGTTGTTCACCACGTTCTTGTTAACTAATGGACATAATTTTTTTTAAGATCTACCTTAAACGAGATAAAATAGTACACTCCACCTTAGATTTATGTATTTTCATTTTGTAAAACTCCTTTATGTACTCTTATAGAAATACTACGACCTCATCCCTTATGTATAAAATTTGTTCATCTTTGGCATTTCTTTTTCTACCTGTTTAAACTGATACACCTTGAAATTTTGAATGCGTGTACTTCTGTCGTTTTCGTACACTTTTCTGTTCAACAATGGCTTTGTGTGTGTCCATTGTTACCAATCACAGGTTATATTTATGTGTAGTCCTTCTTTTCTGTTTATCGAGTCCTCTTGTCCCCGTCCCTCGAGTCTTTTCTACTTAGGATTCTTCGAAATCTAACGATTATGATTCTTCTACACATGGTTACACTACTACTCTATAGTAAAGTGAAGGTAACTCAACCACGTCTTTAGAGTTTCTAACTGTTAATGTTCACACACTCTCTTATTAAACTATGTCGTATAAATCTCTCATTGACTCGTGAGATACCATTTCAACCTTTACGGGTCTGGTATATTGGGTCGTCTATAATTCATGGGGTCTCTTTATGAAAAGGGAACACGGTTTCCTCGACACAGGTCCTTACGACCCTCATCCTGAGGAACCTGACTCCCTTGACGTCGACATACACTGTCGTATATATTTAGAGTTTTTGTCTTAACACCAACTATTTCATTTCACATCCTTCGGTATAGGTCAGAGGACCCCATTTGGTGTTACTTTTTCTCACAAATGTTTTCTTATATAGTATATATACACATTTTAACTCAGTGAAAACGACATATTGTCTCTGACCGTGTGGTGACATAACCCAACCGGTTTTTCAAGTAAACCCAAAAAGGTATTGTAGAATACTTTTTGGGTTTACTTGAAAAACCGGTTGGGTTATTTAGTCGACATGTAGTTAATTTTTGTTTTTTTCGTTCAGTGTTTTCTTTCTATCGAGTCATACTATGGTATATACATTTGGTCTCCAGTCGTGTGCCCGGTTTAGACCGGACGGTGGATAAAGACACTTATCAAAATAGTCTGGAGGCGGTGCGGGTAAACATACGGACGATCGATACCGACGAAAGTGTAGTGACGTCGTCTCGACTGATCAATGTGGTCTTCGGTGTCCCGGGAGATTCGGAGACTGGGGAATATCTGTTTCAAACAGTTGAGGTCTACGTTTTTTGTCAAACGACTGTTGGAAACAGTAGCCACTTGTATTCGTCGTATAAGCAATAACATATAAAAATACCGATGTATATATATATATATATATATTGAACATATACACATGGAAATTTCATTTTCATATCACACCGTCAGACCTCCACTTACCTATGTACATATACATACTGTCTCATGCAAACGACAATTGGACTTTGATAGTGTTGTAACAATCAGTCGACATGAGGTTATGTTTGATTTTTGAAGTTTTTCATTTAATTTTCATATTTTTTTCATGTATACCTTCACTATTGAACACTTAAATCCTGTAACGAATAGGTTCCTTACCTGCTTTTTCCCAATGTGTCCCTCGCAGACCGCATATAATTTACCGAGTCAAAACCCGAAACAAATAGATTTGAGAAAAACTTAGGACTTTTAAAATTATTAATTAAAATTTTTGGAAATTCTCCTGAAAGAACTTAAGACACCGTGGTTATTACCACAAAAATGTCCTTTCCTCGTATTTTAACTCACTTTAAAAGAAACTAATAAAGACTTTCTCCTTTTACTTTTCCTTCTTCATTAACTCTTATAATTTTTTTTTTGTTGGTACTAGTGTGTGACGAGGGCAAAGGTGAGTACCAGATGTGGACATCAAGGGAGATGAGACAAGTCAAGTCAACGAATCAGCACAGGCTGAGACACTGGGGTACCTGACGTCGTGTGGTCCGGAGGGACAAGTAGATGGTTTGGGACCTCAAATAAGTTTGAGTACAGGTAGCTGAACTGCTACGGTAGGTTGGTAGAGTAGGAGACAGTAGGGGAAGATTAGGGCGGAAGTTAGAGAGGGCCGTAGTCCCAGAAAAGTTTACTCAGTCCACCGGTTTCATAACTCAAAGTCGAAATCGTAGTCAGGAAGGTCACTTATAAGTCCTGACTAAAGGAAATCCTAACTGACCAACCTAGAGGAACGCCAGGTTCCTTGAGAGTTCTCAGAGGAGGTTGTGGCGTCAAGTCTTCGTAGTTAAGAAGTACGAGTCGATACCTTTTCGGTGTCGGAAGTGATCTGCCTTAAAACAAATGTTTCATTACAGAGACGAAAAATTATACGACAGATCCAAGTATTGAAAGGAAGGTTCCTCATTCGTAGAAAATTAAAGTACCGACGTTAGTGGTAGACGTCACTAAAACCTCGGGTTTCTTTATTTCAGACAGTGACAAAGGGATAGATAAACGGTACTTCACTACCCTGGTCTACGGTACTAGAATCAGAAGACTTACAACTCGAAATTCGGTTGAAGAAGTGAGAGGAGAAAGTGAAAGTAGTTCTCCGAGAAATCAAGAAGAAACTAAAGACGGTATTCCCGCCACCATAGATGTACAGACTTCAATGACTATAAAGAGGGTCGTTAGAACTAAGGTTAAACACGAAGTAGGTGGGGTCGTAAAGAGTACCACGTGAGGCGTATCTTCAATTTATTCGTCTCACTGTTATATGTGAGAACTGCATGAGGAAAAGGATAAACCTTGGTCAGACAAGGTACAAACCAAGATTGATAACGAAGGACTGGACGAATGTCCAAAGAGTTCTCTGTTCAGTCCACCAGACCATAAGGGTAGAGAAAGTCTTAAAAGGTGTCAAAAAACATTAGGTGTGTCAGTTTCCGAAACCGTAACAGTTATTTTGTCTTTATCTACAAAAAGACCTTGAGAAAGCGAAAAAACTATTCGGTCGCCTACAACCGTTAAACTAGAGACCAAGGAGACGGAAAAGATTTAGGTCGAACTTATAGATCCTCAAGTACCAAGTACATGATAACTTCGGACCGAACCTCTTAAAACTCGTAATGAAATGATCACACACTCTACTCACGTTAACACGTCATCAAACTTGTAAGAAACTGTAACGAAAAGAAACCCTAACTTTACTTTTGACTGGAAAAGGTGACGAAAAGGAAACCGGTGAAGACTCAAAAGGTTTAAACGACCGTACAACTCACGTCGTGAAAGTGTCGTAGTAGAAAATTCTAAACTTTATCGAGTTAATTTTAAGGTAGTGGAGGTGATCGAAACAAGCATCACTACGAAGGATTCCGGGTGAACTGAAACGTAAGGTCCTACAGACCGAGATCCACTCACTAGTATGGTAGTACTAATAGACCCAATACTTCTAGAAAAAACATATCAAGACACATAAGAACGGTGGAGAAGAATTATAGAAGACGAAGATAATCCAGGTATGGTAAAGACAGGAAATAACACGGGTAGAAACGTACTTTACAAGGGAAACATAGAGACTAAAAGAAATCCACTAGAGATCAGAAAGGGTAAGATAACAAAATGAGATAAAGAAACATGATTATTGACTCCTTCCGTAAGAATAGAAAGGAAATGGTAGATGATTTCCGTGATAAATAGCGAGACCCAAAAATGGAATAAAACTAAAAAATGGGTTCTCAATTTGTTCATTGTGAACTTTTGTGAAAAATCATCATGTCTTTATACACCACAGACAGAAACAAGATATTCGTTGATAATAATTTCCTCAGACGACGACAACGACGACGATTCAGCGCAGTCAGCACAGGCTGAGACACGTTGGGGCATCTACCTTCGGGTGGTCCGAGGGGGTAGGGACCCTAAGAGGTCCGTTCTTGTGACCTCACCCAATGGTAAAGGAAGAGGTTACGTACTTTCACTTTTCACTTTCCCTTCAGAGAGTCAGCACAGGCTGAGTCGCTGGGGTACCTGATGTCGGATGGTCCGAGGAGGTAGGTACCCTAAAAGGTCCGTTCTCATGACCTCACCCCACGGTAACGGAAGAGGTATTTCCTCAGACCAAGTCACAAATAGGATCAGATGAAAGATATGTATATACATCATATATGACTTTATATTATAATCTTCTTTACTCCAATATAGACACACATCACATCTACATATATAACAACAACAAATCAGAGGTTCAACACAGGTTGAGAAACACTGGGGTACGTGAAGTTCGAATGTTCTTTAGTTGAAACTTATAAGTAACCTTCCTGACAACGATTTCGTGGTCATGAGACGGGTTGACTACACTTCTCGACTGAGTCTGGGACTACGACCCTTTCTAACTCCCGTTTTTCTCTTCCCCCGCCGTCTCCTACTCTACCAATCTATCGTAATGACTGAGTTACCTGTATGTAAACTTGTTTGAGACTCTCCATCACTTCCTGTCCCTTCGGACCGGTAAGACGTCGGGCACGCCAGTCTTTCTTAGCCTGTATTTAATCGTTGACTTGTTGTTGGGATAACAACCAGAATATTTCTACAATCCTAAAATAAAACTGTGAAATGGTAATAGTGTAATACCAAATTTATTTAATCGATTTTCGTTTTCTAAATTGAACAAAAACGAAAGGAGGAAAAATTTATACAGATAATTTTACAGTACGAGGTGACCCGAATCAAATTGATCATATTAAGACAGCGTAAAGGGATGGGTATACAAAACTAAGGACATGGAGATATTTGATATCGAACACACATTAATGAAAAACCGTAATACAAAAGATTCGATGTTCTCTTCATAGTAAAAAACGACATCGTAGACATTACAACATTTGTTCCACTTTTTAATGTCACATATGTCCAAAACATCCCTTTTTAGAAAAACGTTAGTCTCCATACTTTCCTAATAATTGTAAAATACAGTAAGATGTCTCTTATACATAAAAAATGATACCGAAATTCTTTACACTGAAATCGTAAAAGGGGATCACACTACCCTTACTTTTACTTCGTAACTATACCAGACAGTCAACCCATTAACTTTTCCAAATAGTCGACCGGATGGTGACGGCATGACGAATCATACCCCCGAAGAGACTTCAACAAAGTTTAATTTGATAGTCGTCCGTCAAGTGACCTTGTCGTCGACCAGGACATAAACGACGAAAAGGAGTTCTGACTGTACACACCGGTGGGTGAAGAGTCGTAGGTTCCTCGAGTACCTATAGGACCGGGAATTTAAAAAAGTAGGATTAAGAAAAGAGAGAAAGGGAACCTAATATAAAATATAGTCAAGAAACGAAAGGACGTTATATTAAATCTTCATCAATAGATGTGTCAGAATATTTTCGACATAATTTATCGGAAATGAACTCACTTGAAACATAGGTAGAAACACCTAAAGTCAAACGGGAATCCAATACTAAAGTGGGGTTAACTATTTACAGGAACATGTTGACCTGAAATTGAAAAATAAATGTACGTAAGGGAATGACCGTCTCGTACACAGTGTAAGAAGTTTACATAACGTATTCTGACATTTGGTATTTTCACATGATTAAGGACCTTCTTAGAATCACACCTGTCTTACCGATTTAGCAGTGAATCTTCGGGTTAGTGGACGACACAGTAATTGTCTTGGGATGACAACTAGGTCTAAGCCAGCAAAGTATATATTTTGGGAAGGAAAAACAGAGAAAAATTTTAACTTCACATCAATTAAATGTGATAACACAATTATAGACTATATGTCGTTTCACTAAGTATATATGTGTGTGTGTGTGTGTGTGTGTATAGAAAAGTCTAATAAAAGGTAATATCCAATTAATGTTCCATAACTTATATCAAGGGACACGACATATCGCTATGAACCACGAATAGATAAAGTACATATCATCGAATATAGAGGGTATGAAGATCAAGAGAGAGGAGAAGAGGGAAAGGGGAAAACCATCGGTATTCAAACAAAAGTTACGAACACTCAGACAAGACATATATTTAAGTAAATATAATAAAAGATCTGAGGTGTATGTACATTATAAACAGAAAGAGATGGACCGAGTGAAGTGAATTATACTATAAGAGATCTAGGTAGGTACAACGGAGTGTACGTTATAAAGTAAGAAAAATATCGACTCCTTAGTAGACAACTACCCGTGAACCCAAAGAAGGTATAGAAGGGACGACATTTATCTCGACGTCACTTATCACTCCACGTACACAGAAAAGTTCTATAGCTAAGGAGGTCTATGACCGGGTCGTCACCCTAACGACCTAGTATATCATCGAGATAAAAATCAAAAAATTCCTTTGAGGTACAACAGAACTTTGACCTTTAGTCTGGACCAGGGTTTTTATATTAAAGTCCCAACCCGTAGAGGAAAAACTACTCCCTGAGGAGACCTGTGACAGTCTTGTAAGTCAAGACGGGGTACTGTTCTAAAACAGTGAAAGGTAGTGTAAGGCCAACATCTCGTCGAGAGTCTTCTACGTCTCACTCGGACGGGTGGGAACGTGTTGTTAAGATTTACGTCGTTTTTATTCCGTCCTCACGGTTTCTTCCTGAAACACACACTGAGAGAGAAGAAAACCTTTCCTCCAGACTCTCAGTCACGGGAAACCATTAATTCTTTTCTTTTCTTGTGTTCCTTTTATAGCTAACAGACTTACGAAGACTCATTCTAACACAGATTTGATGTTTGTAGGGTAGTTAACATTTGGGCAAAGGACCTCTATTTCAACAGGGAGCCTATGACGGAACACGTCCGTCAGGTCCCTACACGGTCCCTTACTGTTCGTCTGGATTTGCAAATAGTGGTAGAGAACGGGTCACGAAAGAGAAACCAATGTCTAAGGTTTCTCTTTGAGAGTCGTCTTTTTTTAGGGATAGTCGACTTTAGTGAGAAACCTTAAAAGAAGAACTTTTAATAAATTTAAACCCCAATCAACCCCGTATGCATGACTACTTGTGACAGGTCCATATGACTACTGATTTGACTTTCCCAGGTTGACATCGTTTAAATTTCTCTCTTCGATCCTACTATACCAGAGTCTTCTTCTCTCGAACACATCCTTTGATGAAACAAAAGTCACGACGTACTTCGAGTCGACACGAAGGACAAATACCCTTAAGGATTCTATGGGAACATACGAGTCTTAATTTTAGGGTAAATAATTTAAGTGTAAATTTCCCAAAGTCAACGAAAATTGAAGCGTTCCATTATTTTATTGTAGATTCCTTAGAGTTGTTATAACATTAAATTTTTACTTTTAATGAATGAATGTAACCGAAATCCTGATAGGATTTGATATAGGAACTGAGATCCTAAATAAAGGTGGACCCAATCCCATAGTACTCATTACGACTTCCTTGTCACGTCTAATCATGAACTTTCATAAATACATGTTCGGTCTAGGAACGGTATGTTTATATAACACACTTCTCCTTTTACGTAACGAACAGAATACTTGTGACTGTCGTCTAGACACGGAACCACTCAGTATCTTCTTAAAAAAAACGGGAACAGAAGAAGATGGTTGTTTTCCGTTTTTTTTTTTTTGTTGTTTTTTGTTGGGTCGGGGGTTTATGGAGAGAGACTACACACTAGATTTATGTCGGTCTGGGTACTTAAAAGTTTGTAAATAAACGTATATGAGGAACTGTACACTATATAATACTTATTTAGGGTCTTCACTATTTTAAGAATTTAGTAGAAGATTATGAGAAGTTCTATAAAAGGGGGAAGGAGACTAAATTTAGAAGGTCAGTACTTCTCAGGCACTTTTTTTCTGTTCAAAAGTCTCAAGAAACCATTAATTAAGTGTTAAAGATGAATAAATTTTAAAAAAAAATTCAAAACAAAACAAAAACCACTGAAGGAGAGTTTTAAAACGATATCCACTCCCTCACTATAAGTCGCCGATTCTTGAGTCCAGATTCTTGGTCTGGTAGTTATAAATTTAGGACCGAAGTAGTAAATGTTCGACACTCTTGAACTTGTATTTGAGAAAAGAGTAGACATTTTAACTCCAGTGTTATCATAACTATGTAAGGGGATTCCATTCCCACCTACACCCCTATTCACTCAATTTTCCACATTCCGTAATCTCGTCACGAGTTATTCCAGTGGGTCCGATCGATAATAACGGTAACCTTACCTGATCAATAGTTGAGATTACAGGAAGGGAGGTCAATCTAATTCGTTAATCAAGAATGGTTCACCTTAACCTCAAATTCAAAGTATAAATTTTTAAAAATATCACCTCCCATCTTATTTCTAGTAGGTTAGTTTACGATAATATACTGTCTACTCTTTTAACTGTAATTTACTACGTATACGAGTCTCAACACCGTACCGACATGGACCTGGAGTTTGGAGACTTGAGAAGAGTCGCAGGTGAGAGACACAGACTGTTGGAAGTCTTCGTAGGAATCAGGACTCGGGATGTACGGGACACAGAGGCCCTAAGTGAATGTCGGAATTACGATAGTCTACGAAAAATTCATGTTCCCACTCAGTGGAGAGGGGAGAGGTGAGAAGATAAACCGGGAATAAACGTATCTCTGTACTAGAACCACATTTACTGAACTAGAACCACATTTATTGTATGGTGGGAAATAACAAAATATTATCACTAACAACGCTTATATCGGAAGTCTACGGGTATCTAAACAAAACGAATTCGGACTTCGTTTTGGTGTGAACGTAAATCCCATCCGGAGTACAATTCCTTCATAGTACTGTTTTTTTTTGGAGATACTTTGTAGTTACTTACGTTTAAACTATAGTTTGCTTACATGACCCCAAAGAAAAAAATTTTTTAATTAAAAACCGTGAAATGGGATGTTAACTCGTTAAGGTGTAAATCCATAGATGGGTTCTTTTTACTTTTCTATGGGTTGGTTTTAAAACATGTAGCTACAAACAACAAATCAGTGGTTCAATACAGGTGGAGAAAACGGTGGGGTACTCGATATCGGACGGTCCGAGGAGACAGGTACCCTAAAGGGTCCGCTCTTATGACCTCACCCAAAAGTAAAGGAAGAGGTCCCACTCCAAAGATACTACGGTACAAACTTTCACCCTAAGTGTATGTAAGTGGTTTATCAATAACACATACTATTCGTAAATATCTCCTAACTCCATCAAATATGATTTAGACCCCTTAACCTTGGGATTTTCTGTTAGACATCCTTAAAATCGAGAGGGATTAAAGGGAAATTGAGACAATTCCACCCGTCAGAAAGTCAGGAGGAAAACGACCAGACGAGAAGAGACATTTCGTCGTGAGGTCTACGAGAAAGATCACTGTGACCAGTGGCACCACTCGGGGTGTCGACCCGGACGAACTGGAGTGAGGAGTAAGACCTGTCCTGGAGTACCACTCTTTGTTTATAAACCCAAAACTGTTGTAATGTGATTAAGAACATCCCCTAGAAAAGATCATGGCGGATGTCAGAGAATGTTTATTTTGTACTTTTCGTCTCAAACGTATTAGTCACAAATTTTTGGTGTTCTGAAGGGCCACCAGGTCACCAATTCTTAGATGGGACGTTACACTCTCTGTGTCCAAGATAGGGACCGGGTCCTTCTAAGGTGTACGGTACCCCGTCGATTCTGGCACTCGGTGTTGATGACTCGGATGAGTGGGATCTACACCACGAGACGTCGTTCTCTTCAGTGGTGTCACTCTTCGGGCTCGTAGTGTTGATCTCTCGTCGGGGGCAAGTGACGTTGATCTCTTTCGCATATGTGTGGTTACATTGGGTCACGTCGTTTTTTTTTTTTTTCGCGAACGTATTACCACTATTGCTATCGTATAATTACATTCTACACTTATTGCTCCCCTTGCCTACACCCCACACACTTTTGATGATTAGAAGTGTCGAAAAGATAATTTTTTTTGAATTTAAAAAAATTTAAATAAAAAATTTTTTAGAATGGGGGGTTTTATGTATATTTTGATGACACTGTTTTATTCAATGTCGTTAAGTTATAATCGAAGTCAAGTCAACTCAGCGAGTCAACACAGGCTGAGAAACGCTGGGGTACTTAGCGTCGTACGGTCCGGAGGGACAGGTAGTGGTAGAGGACCTCAAGTGAGTTTGAGTGCAGGTAGCTCAGCCACTACGGTAGGTCGGTAGAGTAGGAGACAGCAGGGGAAGAGGAGGACGGGGGTTAGGGAGAGTCGTAGTCTCAGAAAAGGTTACTCAGTCGAGAAGCGTACTCCACCGGTTTCATGACCTCAAAGTCGAAATCGTAGTAAGGAAAGTTATAATCGTATCATTCGTCGAAAATAAGACAAAATGGTCTATTAGATCCTATTTTACTAGTTCGGACTTAATGAACTTATTCTCTTTCT
The DNA here is from genome assembly GCA_006410555.1 of Capra ibex. NCBI lineage: Eukaryota > Metazoa > Chordata > Mammalia > Artiodactyla > Bovidae > Capra > Capra ibex. Next base: position 310,187 of record SJYO01027916.1, on the reverse strand, counting down.
AGTGATAAGAATATGTCTCAGGATCAAACTTTTGTTTGTAAAGATTCCTTTACAATCTCAATTTCCCCCTTATTCTCTAAATTGTTAGAGACACAAATCGTCTCCTTTTTTTGGGGTGTTAGAGACACAATTTTAAAATTTTTCCCCGAATTTCAATGATAAACTTTGTAAACTATAGTGTCTTGGTTGATTTCTGACCCAGGATTAATGAACCCGTGTGAAGACAGACCTCGTGTCTGATGGGACATTATATCATGTATTAATATTTTCAGACCGGACTTAATATATTCAGATTGTGGACTTCCGTCGACAAGTAGAAACGTAGAGATCCAAACCATTGTACTGTCTACTAGTCACAAGAGACTAAACTCTCCTCTATGAACGTTTACTTGATCTTTATTGATCTTTAGAGTCCTAGAGTTCTTTATATACGGGAAAACTCCTATGAACGTCTTCATTTATTGAGTACAAACTTTCTTTTATTGGAAAGGCTAAATATGAACACACAACTAACAGATATGTGTAACGACAAAAGAGTCCGACGATTTTGGTAGGTCATCGCGACGACGGGGTGGTGGTTCCGATCAGGGTGTAGTCGACCGAGACCAATTTCACGACCACCGCTACGACTCCCTTGGAAACGACGATGAGACCCAAAGACAGTGTCCTTGGGGTAGGACAGAAAGAGTCCCGGAACGACAGTCCCGACACCGGACACCCTTACTCCACCCTAATCCTCTTGAACCTTTACAGAATCTAGGTTTGGAGTGGTAAACATCAATGCAAACAAAGGAGAAAACAGAGGTAAAGGAAGAAGAAAACAACTTTAAGGTCCTTTTTAGAATTTTACAGTAGACTGCCCCAAGTTGAGTCTGACTTTGTCAACATGTAGACAGGGTCCTTTTGGCACCAGGGTCCAAATTGTCTCACAGACCTTCGTTTTACACACCGTAATAGTATGGTCGAAGCCCACAAACCTACGAAAGGAGGGAAGCGACGAGATAGTTATTTTGTCCTTACTATAAACGATGGATTTATTCCTCCGTTATGTCCCTCACCCTTAATGATTTATTACATAGAAGACAAAACTTTCATTCCCAAAATTCCTTTTTTGTTAAGATAGATGGGTAGGTAGACGGACAGACAGGTGGGTGGACGGATAGGTAGGTAGACAGGTAGGCGTGTAAGTAAAGTCAACTAAAGACAACAATCCTTAAGAACATTGTCCTTCTCGGTACCGGGTCCCTTGTTAACGGTATAGAGTAGCCACAAGAATTCCACTGTATCCGCAACCACTGTCAACTCGTCCTACCAGAATCCACGGTGATCTTTATACTCAATCCTACCTGAAGAGACGGTTCGGACAAGACCTTTGTGGTCGGGACTCGAAGCACCCTTAAACTCCTCATAGAGACTGAAACCGACGACGTTCCTCCATTTGAAATGACAAGTATAGACGTGCCAGAACGGTGAACGTTAGGTCAAATACTAAAAAAATTCAAACTAATATGAAGTGGGAAAATAAGTAAACTTAACTATCAGTACTGAATAAAATGTAAACACTACAATAAAAAGATTTCTGAGGTCTATAGGAATCCAAAAGGGAGTGGGGGATTATACATAAGTTTAACGGACTAATTTAAAAAAATTTTCTAGAACGGACAAATGAATACATAGAAGAGGTGAATTGATATTCAAGAAACTCACGGTCCCGCCCAGCAAAAATGAGAACAGGAACGACGACGACGACGACGACTCAGCGAAGTCAGCACAGGCTGAGACACGCTGGAGTATCTGTCATCGGGTGGTCCGAGGGGGTAGGGACCCTAAGAGGTCCGTTCTTGTGACCTGACCCAACGGTAAAGGATATGAGAACTGGGATCATGGATCCTCTTAGAGACCTTACATCTTATGCGATTCCTTTATTATCAATGTAAGAACTAAAAGTAAAAATAAAAAAATTTATAACAAAATAAACCGACGTAACCAGAATCAACTCCGTGAGTCCTAGAAGAGGGGAACACTGGGTGTCTAAGTGATGAACGTCACGTGCCCGAGTCAACAACACCGAACACTTGAATCGACGAGACACCGCACACCCTAGAATCAACGGGAGAGTCCCTAGTTTGCACGTAGCGGATGTAAGGATCCACCTAAGAATCGGTGACCTGGTGGTTCCTTCAGGGTGTAATTACTAAAAATTTAAGATTTACAAACACAAGTAAATTAAACTAACTTTCATATACTTTCCCTTTCAACCAGTCAGTACAGGTTGAGAAACACTGGGTACTTATATGTCAGGTACCTTAAGAGGTCCGGTCTTATGACCTCACTCATCTGTTTGGGAAAAGGTCCCCAAGAAGGGTTGGGTCCCCACCTTGGGTCCAGAGGACGTAACACCCACCTAGAAATGGTCGACTCGGTGGTCCCTTCGGGTTCTTATGACCTCACCCATCGGATAGGGAAGAGGTCACCTAGAAGGGTTGGGTCCTTAACTTGACCCAGAGGACGTAACGTCCGCCTAAGAAATGCTCCACTCGATGATCCCTTCGGGTATATTATTAAACTGATAATTGATGAAAAAACCCCATTTAATAAATAAAATTAACCTCCGATTAATGAAATGTCATAACATCACCTAAAACGATATGTAGTTGTACTTAGTCACTGCCCACATGTACACAGGGGGCAGGACATACGGGGAGGGCGGAGGGAGGGGTAGGGTAGGGAGTCCCAACAGGGTCACGGGGTCGGAACTCACGGGACGGAGTACGTAGCTTGGACCTGACCGTTAGATAAAGTGTATACTATTATATGTAAAAGTTACGATAAGAGAAGTTACGATAATGGAAGAGGGTGTCTCAGGTTTTCAGACAAGAAATGTAGACACAGAGAAAATGACACAACGTATATCCCAGAAGTAATGGTAGAAAGATTTAAGGTATACATACGTAATTATATGACATAACCACAAAAAGAAAGACCGAATGAAGTGAGACATATTATCCGAGGTCAAAGTAGGTGGAGTAATCTTGACTAAGTTTACGTAAGAAAAATTATCGGCTCATTATAAGGTAACACATATACATGGTGTCGAAAGAACAGGTAAGTAGACGGCTACCTGTAGATCCAACGAAGGTACAGGATCGATACTTGTCGATACTTGCCACGACACTACTTGTAACCCCATGTGCACAGAGAAAGTTAAGACCAAAGGAACGACACATACGGGTTGTCACCCTAACGACCCAGTATACCGTCAAGATAAAGGTCAAAAAATTCTTTAGAGGTGTGACAAGAGGTATCACCGACATGATCAAACGTAAGGGTAGTTGTCACATTCTCCCAAGGGAAAAGAGGTGTGGGAGAGGTTGTAAATAACAAACATCTAAAAAACTATCGTCGGTAAGACTGATCCCACTCTACCATGGAGTAACACCAAAACTAAACGTCAAGAGACTATTACTCACTACAACTCGTAGAAAAGTACACAAACAATCGGTAGACATACAGAAGAAACCTTTTTACAGACAAATAAGAAACCGGGTAAAAAATTAACTCAACAAATAAAAAGACCTTAACTCGACGTACTCGACGAACATATAAAAACTCTAATTAAAAAACAGTCAACGAAGTAAACGATAATAAAAGAGGGTAAGGTTTCCAATAGAAAAGTGGAACGAATATCACAGGAAGTAACACGTTTTCGAAAATTCAAATTAATCCAGGGTAAACAAATAAAAACGAAAATAAACGCAATGAGACCCTCCAACCAGCATCTCCTAGGACGATACTAAATACAGTGTCTCACAAAACGGGTACAAAAGGAGATCCTCAAAATACCAAAGACCAGAATGTAAATCTAGAAACTAGGTAAAACTCAAATAAAAACACATACCACAATCTTTCACAAGGTCAAAGTAAGAAAATGTTCACTAACTGGTGAACAAGGGTCGTGGTGAACAATTTCTCTAACAGAAAAGAAGTAACATATAAGAACGGAGGAAACAGTTTCTATTCCACAGGTATCCACGTACCTAAATAGGGACCCGAAAGATAAAACAAGGTAACTAGATATAAAGACAGAAACACGGTCACTGTATGACAGAACTACTGACATCGAAACATGATATCAGACTTCAGTCCGTTCAAACTAAGGAGGTCAAGGTAAGAAGAAAGAGTTCTAACGAAACCGATAAGTTCCAAAAAATATCAAGGTATCTTTAACACTTTAATAAACGAGATCAAGAGACTTTTGATGGTAACCATCGGACTATCCCTAACGTAACTTAGATACCTAACGAAACCCGTCATATGAGTGAAAGTGATATAACTAAGAAGACTAGGTACTTGTGCCATATAAAGAGGTAGATAAACACAGTAGAAACTAAAGAAAGTAGTCACAAAATATCAAAAGACATATATCCAGAAAACAAAGAAATCAATCTAAATAAGGATTCATAAAATAAGAAAAGTAACGTTACCACTTACCTTAACAAAGGAATTAAAGAGAAAGACAAAAGAGTAACAATCACATATCCTTACGCTCCCTAAAGATACACAAATAATTGATGAGAAATTTTTCAAAATGTGATCTAGGTATCTACAAACATTTTATGTATCCGACAAAGGAAAAACTTTGGACAAAACTTCAACATACGTACGACGACAAGTATGATCCTAAGACCCCCTGAAAGTAGGTTTATTACCGTAAATCTAAATTGGAATCGGACGACAAAGGCATCTCACTAACTAATTAAAAATAATTATTTTCAGTACTTAAACCTTAAAGGGACCACCAGGTCACCAATTCAGATCACGTCCCCTACACCCAAACTAGGGACCAGTCCATCGATTCTAGAGTGTACGGAACACCGGTTTTGTATTTTGTCTGTGTTATAACATTGTTTAAGTTATTTCTGACATTTTTTACTAAGTGTAAATTTTTCGGAAATTTTTTTTTTCGGTATTTAAACTATACTTGGTTAGTGAAAAAACAAAAAACGACATTGCTTAGAAAGAATTTTTTATTAAATATTTAACGTCTTCATTATCACAAGTAATAAATTTTGAACCTTTTATATCTTTATATCCATCTATTTTAGTATACGTCACTACACGAAAATGTACAAATTGTTGGTCGATTCATATTAAGGTTACTTATAACCAACTATAGAAATAAATATAATTACTCATTCCACTTTCACTTTATTGGTTTTCGATCCAGTGTAAAACAGTCACTGAACTCGTTGAACAAACGACTAAGTCTATTATCAAAAGTTTAGGACCTTCTTATAAAGGAGTTTAAAAACACTATAAGGATTACATTGTCGATGTTTGAACAAAAATACAACTTAGACGTAATAATTGTAAAAGAGTCAATGAAAAAATACAGATCTGTTAGTCATTTTGTTATTTCACTTGGGACCAAACGGTCGAAAAACAACCGGTAGTACTGGAGTCACTACTACTTGACCCTTTTTGACGTGTCATCATGTAGTAATATGTCATAAAGGTGGTAAGTCTTTAGTATCCTTATTTGGTAGAGTTCTCGTATCTATTACTATTTTACATCGTTTTATTAATTCTTTACTATTCAAAACTCATAAATAATCCGAGTGGTTTTTGAAACAGGTCCAATTGAAAAACTAGTTGGGTCCTAATGGAAAAAATACACTAAACAAATTAACACTCAAATACATTAAATTTACAAATATATTAAAATTTATCATGGATACAAAATTTTTGACCAGACGTTTTAAAGACTTTTAAATTAACAGATAAAGGTCCTCGATCATATTCGACCAAGGTCGTATGGTGACCCATCTAAGTAAGAGTAAAAAGAACATATTTATATTTTATATATTAATATATACACATATATATATATGTGTTACACATGTATAGATACATATATATACCAAAAAATCCATTCTAAATTTTTTATTCTAACCCTAGTGTACCTGATAAGTCGAACCCCTAGGTAAATAGATGGAATGTCTTCCTTTAAAACATAACCAGTACCGCCAACGAAGCGGAGTCTGACGTGAAAGCCGGTGAAGTGACCGTATCGGTCACTCCGAGTCACTATTACCGACTTACGTCACGGACAGGAGAGGTCACGCCCACCCTTCGCCTTTCCTATCACACTTTCGCCGTCGTATTTGGAGGTCACCTCGTCCAGCAATCTAGGTTCGTACCACGGGGACACACAACGGAGTCCGAAGTCCGTCTCAGGAAGGGAACTCTTGAGACCTCAAGACGAGTAGGTGCCATGGCGACCTGCATAAGAGAGGACACAAAAGAAGACGCAGAAGAACGAAGGGAAGAAAGACAAAAAAAAAAAGATTACGAATATCTATCTAAATGAGACACTTAGAAAGATTTACAGGACATTTCTGTCTTGACGATAATTATGAACTCCCGTCAACACGAGCCCCAGATGTCGGAAGTATACACACACGAGTCAGCACAGGGTGAGACACACTGGGGCACCTGACATCGGGTGGTCCGAGGAGACAGGTACCCTAAGAGGTCGTTCTTATGACCTCACCCAACGGCAAAGGATGACCCCCTAGAACGGCTGGGTCCTTAGCTTGGGCGCAGAGGACGCAGAGGACGTAACCGTCCACCTAAGAAATGGTAACTCGGTGGACCCTTCGGGGTTTAAATGATATGAATAATCCATTAAAGTATATTCAGGACCATCAGTAGTAATATTTACGGAAATTTCAGGAAACGGACGGTTTATACAAGAACAAAAGGTTACTTTTTCTAAAGGTCACCTAAACTTTTTGTTCTATACATTATCGACCATTCACGTAACGAACGTGAGGAATGTACTACCTTTTTAACAACTTATAAACGTCATTTTCAAAAGGAGGGGTGTTCGACAACTTCCAGACAAGATTAAGGGTTTCCTTTTGTTTAGGCGTTCAACAATCTTACTCGAGTCGACAGAGACAAGAGAAAATGTAAGAATCAGTTTCAACATTCGAAATTGTCTTTGAGATTCTTGACGGTCGAAAATTTCATGAACTAATTTACTAAAAATGACATAAACAAAAATAATCGTTTTATTTTCGGAAAAATCCGAAAATTATAAACTTTAATGTAACCAATCCAAAAAGACAAAACATGCAAAAAACGAAGTAATAACAAAGGAGGTGGTAACCACTTCGGACAAAAGAAGACTGAATCTGTAGTGACTCTAAACCATTTTTCTATCTTTACATCGCGACTTCCTTTGAGACTACCTTCTTAAATCGGTTGGATTTCGGAAACTAGTTTTCTACTACTTCGATTCATTACCCACCGACGTTGTAAATGAAAATTTTCTCTAAAAATTTTTCAACTACCGGAACTTTTTTAGAACATCACAGAAGATTGTTTATTAAATGTGGAAAAATACTTATTGTAAATTTGGATCGAAAATTTTTTATAGACGGAGTGACAAAGTTTATTTTTTTCCTCGATTGTAAAATCTTCATTATGGAAACATTTATATAAAAAAAAAACGATATGGCCGAGAAACAACACCACGCACCCGGGAGACACGGGGTCGGGGAGATCAACGTCACGCACTTGTAGAAAATAACTCCGTATGACCGAATTAACGGGGTACCGTACACCCTAGAATCAAAGGGGTGGTCCTTAGTTTGGGCTCAGGGGACGTACCCTTCTACCTAAGACCTGGTGGTCCCCTCAGGGATGGAAACATTCAAAAATTTCTGTCCCAAAGTTTGACTGAATAAAATAGAACAACCTTCGTAGTTAATTATAAAACTAGTTAAGTCAAGTCAAGTCAGTGAGTCAGTACAGACTGACAACCGCTGGGGTACTTAGCGTCGTGCGGTCCGGAGGGACAGGTAGTGGTTGAGGGCCTCAAATGGGTTTGAGTATAGGTAACTCAACCACTACGGTAGGTTGGTAGAGTATGAGACGGCAGGGGAAAAGGAGGACTGGGGTTAGGGAGGGTCGTGGGAAAAGGTCCCAGTCGAGAAGCGTACTCCACCGGTTTCATAACCTCAAAGTCGAATTCGTAGTCAGGAAGGTTACATGTGGGTTGTGACTAGAGGAAATCCTACCTGACCAACCTTGAGGAACGTCAGGTTCCCTGAGAGTTCTCAGAAGAGGTTGTGGTGTCAAGTTTTCGTAGTTAAGAAGCCACGAGTCGAAANGTTCTCAGAAGAGGTTGTGGTGTCAACTTTTCGTAGTTAAGAAGCCACGAGTCGAAAGAAGTGTCAGGTTGAGAGTGTTGGTATGTACTGGTAACCTCTTTGTTATCGGAACTGATCTACCTGGAAACAACCGTTTCATTACAGAGACGAAAAATTATACGACAGATCCAACCAGTATCGAAAGGAAGGTTCCTCATTCGTAGAAAATTAAAGTACCGACGTCAGTAGTAGACGTCACTAAAACCTCAGGGGTCTTTATTTCAGACTGTGACAAAGGTGACAAACGGGTAGATAAACGGTACTTCACTACCCTGGTCTACGGTACTAGAAGCAAAAGACTTACAACTCGAAATTCGGTTGAAAAAGTGAGAGGAGAAAGTGCAAGTAGCTCTCCAAAAAATCAATAAACGAAAGACGGTATTCCTACCATAGTAGACGTATAGACTCCAATAACTATAAAGAGGACCGTTAGAACTAAGGTCGAACACGAAGAAGGTCAGGTCGTAAAGAGTACTACACGAGACGTATATTCAATTATTCGTCCGACTGTTATATGTCGAAACTGCATGAGAAAAAGGATAAACCTTGGTCAGACAACAAGGTACAAGTCAAGATTGACAACGAAGAAGTGGACGTATATCCAAAGAGTGCTCCGTCTAGTCCACCAGACCATAAGGGTAGAGAAAGTCTTAAAAGGTGTCAAAAAACACTAGGTGTGTCAGTTTCCGAAACCGTATCAGTCATTTCGTCTTCATCTACAAAGAGACCTTGAGAGAACGAAAAAGTTACTAGGTCGCCTACAACCGTTAAACTAGAGACCAAGGAGACGGAAAAGATTTTGGTCGAACTTGTAGACCTTCAAGTGTCAAGTGTATAACGACTTCGGACCGAACCTCTTAAAACTCGTAATGAAATGATCGAACACTCTACTCACGTTAAAACTAGTCAATGTCTACGAATTTTATACACAAACAAAAACGTCACTTTTTATCGTTTGATAGTAGGGAACACCGTCAAAAAGGAAGTATGGTATTTCTTACCTCTTTACGTTTGAGTATAAAGAGTGGAAAAAAGAAAGGGACGACGGAAGATGATTTGGGTGACTAAAAAGTATACGAAAACAACTATCATCATTCCAAAATAAAAAATGTTTTCTTATAATGGGACCAATTAACTCTAGTCAAACCAAAGTAAACTTTCGGTGGTGTTCGACTCTGACTACGTAGAAGAGTCTATGAGTATACGGATATGTGTAGGGAAACCGTGTGTAGAACAACGACCGGGTCTTGTCTATAATCGAAGAAGACTTTCAAAACTCAAACCCACGACTAAAGCTAACGACGTAGTAGTCCTCTGTGATTCGTAGGTACGATACGACAATAGAAAAGATCCAAAGTTAGGGTTTAAAAAGTTTCACTCAGTCCTTACAGTTCCACTTTCGGTTTTGATACCAGATATGATTAACATGGGGGTGACTTTTACTTAGGGGAGTGAAAATGACTCTATCTAAATAGTCCAACACCTGTCTCAGATTTAGGAGAAAAGGAGGAGGGTACGAAGGACGGTACAGGAGGATGTAGGAAATATACTGGATTTTAAGTTTATTAGATAATTAGTCTATGAGAGTGAATGAATAGATGTATAAATAAGGAAACGTATGTCAGTTAGAGTCCAACAAAAAATTTACGATCTAAACAAGTACGTGATTCCTTCCTTTTTACATTGATTTTCGATAGCGGTCTTTATAATCTTTTCTCGAACAAAGGCATGACTGTGTAGTATATTACAATGGTCCATGCGGAGACTCAAATGTCTCCGTCACCTCCCCCACCGTAGTAAGATGTAGTAGGAGAAAGACCTAGGGTGGGAGAAGGTAGAAAAACGTATTTCCCTGGTTCTCTTTTCTTTTTATCTAATATAACGGACTACTCTTGGTAGTATTTTTCTTGTTTGAATATGGTTTTACGTCTAAAAAGATCCATCCACTATTTTATTAGTCAATACTCTTTGAAAAGGAGGAGGAGAAAAGAGGGACATGTAAAAAAGTAGGGACTCATCGTCCAACAGTGAAGCACAAACGAAGAATAATTTATCCGGAATCCTGAGACATATACCAGACACTACATCCTTTGTAGACGGAAATTAAAAGGGAAGACATTACACTGGTCCACTGAGACCTAAAGGTGGTGTGAAGGACACAGGATTAAAGAGAACGGTCCACCTCTGGGGACGGTCAGAGCACAGACAGGATCCTCAAATAGGGTCCAAAAGGACCTTGTAGGTGACTCCTTCATAGGTTTTCCTTTACCGTTGGACAAGATCATCTTCGAGACGACGTATCTCAAAAAATTTGGTCCTACTATCTAAAATTCCTTCTCACACCTAAAAGAAAAAGAGAAAAAAGAACAAATGTTTCTTGAAAAGAAATTTCAGAAATTTTCAGTAACAATTTATCCCGTCTTAACGTACTCAGTGTGTCCGTCCGTTCCTTTCTTCTCTTAACTTCCTACTTAAGTCTTTCGATTTGTATCTGATCATTCAAAAGGTCCTTCTGTTTGTCATCTCCTTTGAACAGTTTCTCTTTTATGTCGTGTGAAAGGGTCCCTACTTCCCGTACAGAGGTCCGACGGACCCAGGGCCCATGGGGCTCATGCCGCTCCCCCTACCCGTCTACGTCTCTCCGACGTTTCTATGTCCCTTGGGCCCCTGGAGGTTCCCTTTTCTCGTCTCCAGTGTTGCCCGAAGAAACACCACGGTCACTTTGATCTTCTGTCACCCTGAGACCTCTTTTAAGACCTCTCCCGTACCCGTCCCCTAACAGTAAAACATAAAATCATTCAAAGATTCTGATAGACCAAAGATTTCATTATAATACACAATGAAGTTCTTTTATTTTTATTCGAACTTCTCGTTGTTGTTCTTAATATAATCAGTGAACAGAAATCCTCTGAACAAGAAATGAATACTAGACTTTATAAAATACCGTACCTTAGACTTGTACGGTTTTCATGAAATTTTCAACAGAATTAAAAAAAAAATTAACAGGTATTAAAAAAAATTAAATTCCAAATATACATTGTAGAAAGGTTATACATGTAACGGACCCTTCCTTAAATATCTCATCCTCTCCTTTATTACGTTGTCTTATGGAGATTATTTTCATGGGTCAGATACTTTCTGAAATAAAATTCTTTTAGTCTTCATGTATAACACGCGAAGCCAGGTGTCCGAAAACTGATTTGGTACTCGTAGAATGTTGGTCCCTGGTACAGGATCGGTATCTAGATTAAAAAACTATAGATCGTATTATGGACCCTATTTTCTTCGTAATTTCAAGAGCCAACTTTTAATTTTAACAAGACAAACATTGACGCATGTATGGACAGAAAACCAGTCTTTATGTCTGTAGTAGTCGATTATCCTGTTTTCAAACGTTTTAGTCAGAGACCTATAAACGTCACGAAGTTCGACTTTGACGGTGTACAAGTTGTAAAATAATAGGGAATGAGACAGGACCGTATAGTGCCTGTGAAAAAATCTTACGACACTAGAAAAGTACGAAAAAAAAACAACAAGTCAACGATGTAGTACCGTCTGTGAAACTCTGAGGTACCTGACGTCGTGTAGTCCGAGGTGACAGAAGGTGACAGAGGGCCTCAAAAGAGTTTAAGTACAGGTAACTCAGCCACTACCATAGATTGGCGGAGTAGGAGACGACGGGATAAGAAAACGGAAGTTAGAAAGGGTCGTAGTCCCAGAAAAGGTTTCTCAACCGAGAAGTGTAGTCCATCGGTTTCATAACCTCAAAGTCAAAGTCGTAGTCCAGAAGGTTACGTATAAGTCCTAACTAAAGGAAACCCTAACTGACCAAACTAGATGCAGGTTCTCTGAGAGTTCTCAGAAGAGGTTGTTGTGTCAAGTTTTCGTAGTTAAGAAACCGTGAGTCGGAAGAAATACTAGGTTGAGAGTGTAGATATGTACTGATGACTTTTTGGTATCGAAACTGATGTGTCTGAAAAAAGTCGTTTTACTATAGAGACGAAAAATTATACGATTCAAACGGTATCGAAAAGAAGTTTCTCGTTCGTAGAAAATTAAAGTACCAACGTCAGTGACTTGTGTCACTAAAACCTTAGAGTTTTTTTATTTTAGACAGTGACGAAGGTGAAAAAGGGGAAGATAAACGGTACTTTACTACCCTGACTTACGGTACTAGAATTAAAAAATTTACAACTCAAAATTCGGTCGAAAAGGTGAGAGGATACAGTGGGAGTAGTTCTCCGAGAAATCAAGGAGAAGTGAAAGACGGTAATCTCACCATAGTAGATGTATACACTCCAACAACTATAAAAGGGGTCGTTAGAACTCAGACCACACACTAAGTAGGTCGGACCGTAAAGTGTACTACATGAGACGTATCCCCAATTTATTCGTCCAACTGTTATACGTCGGAACAACGTGAGGAAAGAGTTAAAACTTGTCAGTCAACAAGGTACAGACCAAGATCGACAACGAAGAACTGGGTGTATCAAAGAGTTCTCTGACCATACCACCAGACCATGAGGGTTCTGGTTGAGAAAGTCTTGAAAGGTGTCAAACAACACTAGGTGTGTCGGTTCCCGAAATCGTAGCAGTTACTTCGTCTTCATCTACAAAGAGACCTTAAAGTATGAAAATGGTTGTTTATTGAAGATTAGTATTTTTAATTAGGAGGATATAACGATATATATGTCGTTTCCCTCCTCATTTAAAATCGGGAAAAACAGAAAGATCCAAAAGATGTACTTTCAGAGAGTCAACGTATGCTGAGACGCTGGGGTACCTGATATATCTTACCCTAGTACTGTAAGGCATGTAAGATATGTACCTGTCCGGTCTTATGACCTCACCCATCGGACAGGGAAGAGGTCTCCCAGAAGGATTGGTCTATAACTTGGTCCCAGAGGACGTAACGTCCGCCTAAGAAATGGGAGACTCGAGGGTCCCTTCGGGTGCAAAAGATACATTTGAACAAGATATCTAGTGAAATCCAACTGATATCTTCTTTCTATATTTGGTCTTTTCTAAATAAGACCAATGATAAAGGAACTAAGTAAGTTATCTACAAATAACTTGTGTCAATATGTAGTTTGGGCTTCAAAAGTTGGAAAAACACAATTGTAGAATTCTAGCACGGCTTCTAGGACAAGAATGTACAACGTCATTTACGGTGGGAAGAATCCACGACTGAACTGTAATACGGACAAGGAGAAGAACCCCGTCCAACATGTACGAGACGTAGTTCATTGTATTGAGCGCCAACGTAGACTAATTGTAGTGACACACGATGACACATACCCAGTACCAAACTTCAAATCGTCGTGTGGTCACTACACGACGAATGACCAACCCTTAATGGTCTCCGAATTGGATATTTCTCTGTCTAAGATTTCTATCGTATAACACTTTTGGACACTTATCCGTCTTAATGGTGATTTTAAGGTAATTAACTGTTTCAACGGTTTAATCCACGGTGCTACCTATGGTAGAGAATTATTCTCTCAAAAGGTAGATGACAATCCTCTCTCAAGACAAGAAGTGACTTGTGGTCTACGAATAGTTCCACTGTAAAACATACTTTTTAAGGATAAAAATTCGTAGTCTCGGGTCTGTGAAAACCGTTCTACACGTATGTTCTACATTGTTTGTTCGTCTTGTTTCGGTCGTCACTTTAATAAAGACCCCTATACGAATAATCATCTAACATCCACCCTAGTGGACACGATACGTGCGACAACACAAAGAGGGACACTCATCCTGACTCAAGAGTCATCAAGTCACTCGGCCACTGAGGGTGCTTCGACGTGACATTTTGGTTCACCTTCTAGTAGAACAGAGAGGAACTCTTCAAATGTCACATTAATCCTTTAGTTCTGTACGTACACACCTTTTTTTTCTTTTTTGTTCTGAGACCTTTCCTACTCCGTTGTATAAGATTAGAATTTACATGAAATCAATAATTGTCATTTCAATTTTCGGAGAAGATCCTAGAAACTTGTGAAAACACTCTAAAGAAAAAATTATCTCGATTTCTTTATACTTTGACGTCTCGGTGACTAGTGGTACGGGTAAACCACTTTTTGTAATACCCTTCCTACTGGATCTCCTCGTCCCTAGACACAAGAGACACCCTTTTGTGTCACGAGTTCTTTCGGACATCTAGACGAAACAAGAGAGCCGAAATAATAACGAAGTCGAAGTTTTCTCTAATCCATGTACACTTCGCACGTGACATTTCGAGTCTTACCAACATTCAACACTTATTATTAACGTCGACTTTACACTTACCAGTTAATAAACTTAAATATTCCATCCCAACACTATTGATGACCCGTCGAGTTGACCGCAACCGGCCCGTAGAGGTTTTTTAACATCGAACCATATTAATACCTGAGGTCTTTGAACACATGACCCTTCATCCCGTCTTTTTATCTCGGATGAAAAGGAAAAACCGACACACCCGAGACGTAGCGTCAAGAGCCTGAAGACACTCATATCGTACACACGAATCAACGGGACGTCGTACACCCTGGGATCAAGGGTGTGGTCCCTGGTATATGCGTCGTGACCTTCCGCCTGAGAATTGGAGGTTTGGCAATCCCTTCAGGGTCTACACGGTTCGTGACACGACATATAAAATACATCCCAAAAAAAAAAAAAAAAAACCAGTAAGTCAAAATCTTTGTTCGGTTTTCTTCCCGTAACCATAGGTATATAATGTCTATTCTTTATTAAGGTCACTCATGTATCCGACTTGAATGTGAGGTCATAAGAACGGACCTTTTAAGGTACCTGTCTCCTCGGACCGCCCGATGTCAGGTACCCCAACGTTTCTCAGTCTGTGTTGACTCGTTGATTCGTACGTGTGTTTATCCTTTCCGAAGACGACGACGACGACGACGATTCAACGAAGTCAGTACAGGCTGAGACACGCTGGGGTATCTGTCGTCGGGTCGTCCGAGGGGGCAGGGATCCTAAGAGGTTCGTTCTTGTGACCTCACCCAACGGTAAAGGAAGAGGTCACGTACTTTCACTTTTCACTTTCCCTTCAGCGAGTCAGCACAGGCTGAGAAGCGCTGGGGTACCTGACGTCGGGTGGTCCGAGAAGACAGGCACCCTAAGAGGTCCGATCTCATGACCTCACCCCACGGTAGCGGAAGAGGCTTCGTCCGGAGACCGACCGAGGTCTAAGAAAGGAAAAGGGTGATGTCAGTACTACGGGACCTCCATATAGTACGTAGGACAAACGAAAGAGAGATGGACACACAACAAGTACGAGTGTCGATATGACAGTTATCTTGAGTAAAATGTTTAAAATATCGTCCACTTCATATAGTCACTTTGAGTAAGTCTATACATGAGAAAAAAACAGTACTTTGGTTCTTATATTTATTTCCAACATGTTTACTAAAAGAAAAGAAATTTTGCTGAGTTATCTTTTTATTGAACTATATTGTTACAATACAATATCTAGAGTCACTAATATCAACTCGACAGTTACAATACTTTTTCGCTTACTTGAGTCCTGAGTATATTGAAAAACATTCCGAAAGTGTCATAATAATTATTATTTTCATAAAACATCAAAACAATATCGAAAATTGAAATCATTTTTGGTAAGATTAATCTAACGTTATTAAAAAGAAATGATTAGGAATAAAAGATTCAGACTTCTTCCTTGAGTAAGGGGAACGGTACGGGTTTGAAATACCTTCGATTAATCTCAAAATCTCGATTTTGTATTAAACAAAAGTAATCAAAGTCCATTGATGTGAATAAAAAAGGGGTGTCAAATAGTCTAAACCGGGATGTATAACACTAGTATTATAATTGAATCTATGAAAATTTTCCGTAGTATCGAAATATAAACAGAATCACAATTTACAATAAATGATTGAGTATGAAATAAAGGGGTAATGTACTATCACAAAATTAGGTCGTCCATTACATCCCACTATTTTTTAAACTTACTATGTGTGTTTTCTACTTTCGTGTCCATAAAAACAATAAGATATTGTGATAATGAAAGACAAAATTCTCTTTTTATGTCCAACCGGGTTACGAGACGAATATTTTCATATATATTACTAAAAAAAGGACGATATGTCGTTCACTTCCAAATGACACCAGGACTTTACTTAAAGTAAATTTTTTTCGTCACGTGTATTTGTGGACTGAACCAAATATTTGTGGACTGAATTTTTCCAATACGAGGATCTTACTGACTGAAGAATACAAGGAAGAATCATCCTGATTAAAAAAGTGGACTGTACCACTGTCGTGGTGAAAAGTTTCCGACAAGAACCACGACCTTTAAAGAGAAGAAAGAAGAGAAGATTATCGACGGAAACAGGACAGGGGAGTCTGGCTCGGAGGTGAGGGTAGGGGTAAACTAGGGTGACGACGGTGGTAGTCGAACTGTTGACCTTTACCGTTTCGGTTGAAGAAAGGGTAGGTATATTTATGGCAATGAGATAAAACAACAGTAACCGGATGATCACGTTGACTCCCATTAAAAAGAGAAAAATTTTCGTATTGTCTTATAAATCATACTTAAAGCCTATGGTTGTCCACACTTCTCGTACGTAAACTTGGTGACGTCACTTGTGAAACAGAACCCACCGGGATGTGCGTTCCGAGTATGTACCGAGTATCGAAGTAACTCAATACGTTCGGGGAAGTGGTCCCGTTCCGTCAATAGACACTTCCCCTCCGGACCGTACGACGTCAGGTACCCCAGTGTTTCTCAGTCTGTGTTGACGCACCGACTTGTTGTTGTCTCGGTAAACCCCGACAGTGTTCACAACCCCCATCCCCTGGTATACAAAAATCGAAGATCGCCCATATCCAGTCCTTACGACGATTAGCAAGACAATGTGTGTCCTATGGGGGGTGCGGACGGGGAAATTGTTTACAGCTATCATGGTTTCAACTCTTTTGAACGCAATTAAGATAAGTTCGTAGTCGAGACACAGAAGGAGTATCGAGGGTCCCGAGTTAAATCTGTGGGGAGGAGAC
Organism: Capra ibex; assembly: GCA_006410555.1. Lineage (NCBI taxonomy): Eukaryota > Metazoa > Chordata > Mammalia > Artiodactyla > Bovidae > Capra > Capra ibex. The sequence continues at coordinate 292,950 of SJYO01027916.1, read as the reverse complement.
TCGAGGGTATTATGGAACGTATTGTAAAAAAAACAGTGTAAGACAAATATACAAAGTAAACGACTAGAACGGTTTTTCTGACGTATAAAGAACTCCCTTCTCTAATACATAATAGTTGTAATCATAGGGGTCAAACACCGTCTTACGGTCCATGTATCGATCTCGAAGTATTCAATTATTTGTATCAAAACTTATTCCGTAGGATCTGATGAGGTCCCAGAAAGACCGGGAAAGTCTTTAGATCAGAACGAGTAAAAATAGAAGAAAAAGGATTTAGATGAGTAATGAATAGAAAATTTTATAATTGTACAGTCAGAATAGTAGGTATTTTTACATCTAGAAAGGTGTTAAGCTCTGTATATTGTGGTCGTAAGGTCCTAAGTAAGTACTCGAGTACTTTTCAGTATTGTAGTACCGACCACGGATGTCTCACCGACCTCAGTTGTCACAGATAAGATCCCTCTACAGGGTTTGTGTAAGGAGGAACAAAAACTTTGTTAAACGACAGTATAGGGACTGGTACGTGAGAATCACAAATTGGACTGACCAGTACGACCGCAGTCGTCAAGGGAGGTCGTACAAGGGTGCAGGAAGTCGCACCGCAGACGCAAGGTTTAGGAAGAAGAGAGAACGGCACCGAAGAAGTATACGACACGAATCTAGTACGCGTCGACAGAGAAGTGAGGACGAAAGGAAGAGTGCAAGAAGTCCGAGTCAGTTCTATGTACAGGAACAATCTACGGTGCTAGCTCACTACATACGGAAGAGACGTGAGCCTCGTGCAACACGGGTGGGGACATATGATGCTCATCGTCTCGTGGAGACTATAAACAGAGAGAGTGGTTCCAGTCTCAGACGCGACAGTTCCGTACAGACCACGGACTATGTGCGATATGCACACTATTTACAACTTACATGCTCGCTTACCTACCCTGTCTGATGGAGAAAGTTGGACGTTTTTAGTGTGGTCAGACCAATTTGGAAAGATGACCCTCCACCTCTACTTAGGTAGGTTTACACGTTTTTAGTGTGGTCAGACCAATTTGGAAAGATGACCCTCCACCTCTGTTTAGGTAGGCTTACAACTCTCGGAAGTCTCTTCTACAATGGTACTCTATTTCAAATATAAGTCACCGTCGAAATAGTTCAACTGACCTCCCGACATAGAGACCTAGTGTCATTGAGTTGAGGAACAATTCGACTACAGAAATAACTGACCATGAAATTATTATACGGGTACCGTACATAACTCCTAAACATATTTATTACGTAGAAATCTCTATAAAAGTCAGGGGAGACTTCTGTCTCTTCGAGGGTTTTGGGTACACCACTACTACTACCGTGGACGCCCCTAGTAAGAGTAAACAAATGGTTTCTTTGACTTAGGTCGTCGAGGACCTAAACACCTTTGCCAAAAACAGGAATCGTTTCACTTTCCCTCCCTCTCCCTACCTAAATTTGGATCCTTGTTTGCCAATGAAACTTCCAACACATTTATAAAAAATCTGAGACAAAATGACAATATAATTATTTATTTTACACTGGGTTTTATTCCTCTCCAACCCAAAAGAATATACTCTAATTCTTACTGGTAAACAACAACGACTGTTGTAATGTTGTAGTATGAACCGTTGAAAATAAAACAAGAAAGGACATAGATGTCTTAGACATACTTTAGACCCCCCGTCCGAAATATGGATCTTCATTAAACGGATGTATAACTTGAAACACCTTATGAGTCTTTGCAAATGGGTGGGTGGGTTGGACTTAATCTCTGCAAACCTGACATTAGTCTGACATCACTTAAGTATAGACGGAGACAGTGAAAGGGAGTATGACCCCGAAGAGACTATCGAGTCAACCATTTCTTAGGCGGACGTTACGTCCTCTGGGGTCGAACTAAGGACCCGACCTTTACAGGTGACCTCTTCCCTTTCCGATGGGTGAGGTCATAAGACCGGACCTCTTAAGGTACCTGACCTATCAGGTACCCCAACGTTTCTCAACCTGTGCTGACTCGCTGAAAGTGAAAGACAGTGAAAGGTCGACACACTGACTTCGGGATTGGGGATTCGGACAAAGGGGGAGTAAAAGTTTTAATACAAACCGTGTGTACTATTATTCGATAAGAGTAGTAATATAAGTAGTGACCTTAGAGTAATACGACTCTTTGAGTAAAAATTTTACGTCAAAAGAAAGAATTTTCGTGGAGAATTGGTGATTCGTTCCAAGACACGTTTTCGTCGTCCTCTGTCACTAGGATGTCGTGTCCGGTTCTCCCCGAAACCCCCCTTTCACCCTACCTTTCTACCTTCCCCTGGGGGTCTCAGGACCTCCTTCTCTTTAGGTTTCGTCGGTAGTCCGGACTCTGTCAAGAGAGTCTGGGTCTGAAGACCAAGAGGAGGAGTCCTAGGTTTTCGGTACAGGGGTTGGGAAGTAAAAGGAGATCTTCTAGGCACTAAGAGTATGAGACCTGACCCAATAGGCGACGTGACTCTCGTTCCTGAGGACCATTATCCCGTCGTCACGAACTTTTCGTCTTCCGTCTTCTAGACCCAGTCGAGACGGTCCCCGGTCCTGTCCGAATATTCTAATTTTACCTCACCTCTACGTGGAGACGTCAGGACGCAAAACAATACCTCTTCAGCCAGACCAGAGTCCAAGACAGACTTGTCATCTTTAGTCTCCTCTCGTTTCATTCGGAGCTCCTTTTGTTAGAGAATTTTTGTATTTCACAATCCGGATGAGTGATATCCGATAGTCTGGGGTTTCACTTTTGAACAGTTCCAAATATACACAACAGTCTACAAAACACTACGGGGGTTTCTAATACTTGTTTGCTTAGTACGAGTGTCGTTGAACATCAATTACTTGTGTGTGAAGTAAGGTCCGTAACATAGTTTACGAAGGTATGTCGTCAGGGGTTGGAAAGACCGTGGTCATTAGTCAAAACACCTTCTGTCAAAAAGGTGCCTGGGCCCCGTCCACTCCCACCCCACCCCACCAAACCCCCAATAAGATCGTATAATGTAATTGACGTGTGGAATATAGACAATAATAAGGAAGTCGAGGTGGAGTCTAGTAGTCTGTGATCTAGGACCTCCGACCTCAGCTGACGAAATTACCAAAGAGGGAGAATGCGAAGTGTCGTTGGATCACTCCCTCAACTCAATAGACACGAAGATATACACTCCTTTATTCCAAGGAACCTCTTCGATTCCTTAAATTTGACGTGTCTCAACGTGGTCGACCGTTCGCCTCCACGACCTTCACTCATACCCGTCAACCTAGGTGTCGTCCGAGACGACGGGCGAAGAAATTAGTCTCCAGTTCACTGATACGGACGGCGAGGCACCGCCGAGAGGATGGACCCGAGACGTCTTTCCACCTCTATTCCCCCGTAGACGTTTTGGTGCTCAAAGAGTTGGTGTCGATGTAAACTCCAAGTCTTTAACGTAACATACGTGGCGTGTCGGACCTCCGATGAGGTCGTAGAGGGTTTTGACTAAGGGTATCTGGACGTAAACTGGTTGGTGATTTCGTCTTGAAATTTGGTCTTTATTCTACAACCAACCAAAGATCTAGATCGGATTTGTACTGCGACGTTCAGAACTCTTAACATCTTGGACTCGAGTAGAGTCAGTCTTAAGCTAAAATATTGTTCCAAAGGTCGCGGGGGTGGGAAGTGGGGTTGTCGTCGAAAACCCTAGGATCAGGTGGTTGGTCCCTAACTGGGGAGTGGGAACGATCATTTTCATGTCAGACTTCCTGACCTGGTGGTCCCTTAAGGACTGTGTGTAAAATTAAAGTTACAATTGTATGTCTTTTTATGTGCTTCATATGTCGAGGTACTTAATAGTGAGGGTGAGTCGTGAGATCTCCGACGGGATTGTTTGGTCCACTGAATGCTGTCTTCACACAACAGAGTGTCAAGGTCTCAGATCTTCTGACTTTAGGTCGGACAGTTCTCCCCAGCAAGAAGGGGACTCTCGGTGTCCCCGTAGGAGGGAACGGAGAAGGACCGAAGACCCCTAGACGCCACAGAAGTGTAAGGAGTCGACCGTCGCCGAAGGGCAGAGGGGCACAGTGTGTCGTGAAAGGGACAGACCCGGAGACAGAAGTGCACCCGACGGACATTCCTGTGGTCATTGTAACCTTAGTCCCCGGGTGGGGTGAGATCCTACCGGAGTAGAACTGACATCATTACTGTAGACATGGCTGGAATAAGGGTTTATTCCAGTGAGAGACTCCATGATCCCTAATCCTTAAGTTGTATAAAAAACCAACCTCCCCCCTCTTGTCAAATTGGGATTGTGGGGGATGGTACAAGGTGGGGTCAGTTATACGGAAAGAGGAAATGTATCTATTGTTTCACAGTAGTCAAGTCAAGTCAACGAGTCAGTACAGACTGAGAAACGTTGGGGTACTTAGCGTCGTGTGGTCCGGAGGGATAGATAGGTAGTAGTAGAGGACCTCAAGTGAGTCTGAATGCACGTAGCTCAGCGACTACGGTAGGTCGGTAGAGTAGGAGACAGCAGGGGAAAAGGAGGACGGGGTTAGGAAGGGTCGTAGTCTCAGAAAAGGTTACTCAGTTGAGAAGCGTGCTCCACCGGTTTCACGACCTCAAAGTCGAAATCGTAGATTGTAGGATATTTTAGTCACCATAATTTATTCCTCTAATGATGTACATCTGTAAACTAATATAGGTAATATGGGACGGACCTGTGTACAAAGAATTCATGACTAAGACTAGGAAAAGTAACGATTATAGATTCAGTCGTACTACAATTGTACGTCAGAGAGGTCAAAACGTGGCTCTTCAAAGAAGAGTTTTCAAGTCAGTTGGATGAACATAAAATCACGACAATAATTATAGTGAAGATGCAGTGGTATATAGTTGGAAATAAGTTCATCAAAAAATGTCTTTCGGAAGTTCTTGGAAATAAATTTTTTTATGTGACAACCACCCTTACGTTTGATCATGTCGGTGATACCTCTTGTCACACCTCCAAGGAATTTTTTAACGTTTATCTTGATGGAATACTGGGTCGTTAGGGTGACGACCCGTATGTGTGGCTCCTTTGGTCTTAACTTTCTCTGTGTACATGGGGTTACAAGTAGCGTCGTGACAAATATTATCGGTCCTGTACCTTTGTTGGATCTACAGGTAGTCGTCTACTTACCTATTCTTTCGACACCATGTATATGTGTTACCTCATAATGAGTCGACAATTTTTCTTAAGTAAACTTAGTCAAGACTACTCTACCTACTTTGACCTCGGCTAATATGTCTCACTTCATTCGGTCTTTCTTTTTGTGGTTATGTCATATGATTGTGTATATATACCTTAAATCTTTCTACCGTTACTGCTGGGACATACGTTCTGTCGTTTTTTCTCTGTCTACACATATTGCCTGAAAACCTGAGTCTCCCTCTCCCTCTCCCACCCTACTAAACCCTCTTACCGTAAGATTGTACATATGATAGTACATTCTTAGCTTAGCGGTCAGATACAGACTGCGTCCTATGTCGTACGAACCCCGACCACGTACCCCTACTGGGTCTCTCTAAAATACCCCTCCCTCCACCCCCCCCCAAGTACAAACCCTTGCGTACATTCTTAATTTCTAAAATTTTAATTTTTTATTTATTTATTTATTTATAACGACTTTTATGATATAAAATTTAATACCAGGATGGTAGTACTATAACCTCTGGAGGACCTCACAAAAAAAAAAAAAAAGAAGGAAGAGACCATATTATCATATACGAATTTTCATAAGGAGGGTATTTGACTTGACTATATAGTAACATAGAAGAACTTCAAAATAGAATAGATAGATCGTTCCCCTAAATATATCTAATGATGTCCGTATTTGAAAATTTTCTCGTGTTTGACCTTTTATTCATATTTACAAAATTTTTCGTAATTTGTTTGTTCCTTAAAAATTTGTTCATAAAAAAGGAATTAGTATACTAATTTTAAAGTCCCAACATATAAAAAAGATTTACTAAGGTTTCTGTCAGGTCGACCAAACTTATTTCTGTTCTTTGTTTACTTGTTCGTTGGCATGTTTGATCACAATTATCATAATGGGAAACGTCGGTCTACCAAAGCTGGTCATTCTACTCCGAGCGTTCCAAAGACACTGAGTCGGTTCTAGCGTATCAGTCCCCGTCGGTCCTGGTTGGTCGATGACTTGTTTTGGGTCTCGTTTGTCTTCTGACAAGAAAGATCCATCACTACAAACATTAAGATTAGAATCCTTCTTCGTGACAACCAGAGATCCAGTTATTTTTTCATTTCCACTTTCACAGTCAGTGAATCAACACAGACTGACGCTGGGTCACTTGACATCGGGGGGTCCGAGGAGACAGGTACCTTAAGAGGTCCGTTCTTATGACCTCACCCATCGGTAAATGAAGAGGTCCTCTAGAAGAGCTGGGACCCTAGTTTGGGTCGAGAAGATGTAACATCCGTCTAAGAAATGGTAGACTCGGTGTCGTTTAACTGATATTTTTACTAGATAAAACTACACTACATCTTCTGTCCTTAAGATCACAGTTTTGTGTTTTCTCTATATCGTCCAGTTTTAAGAAAACCCGTGGTACATTAATGATGGACTGGAATTTGATACAGGTCTTAAAATGACCTTCTAAGAGACACGTCTTCATACTTTTGGTAAAATTCCCGAAGGTACCATCGTGTCACCTCTTCTTAGGTGGACGGTCACGTCCTTGTGTCCAAACTAGGAACCAGGTCCTTCTAAGGTGTAGGGCGTCTCGTTGAATTGGGTACATGGTGTTCATGACTCGGGTACACGACGTCGACGACTTCGTGTGGATCACGGACACGAGGCGCCTCCGATCTCTTTGGACACGTGGTGTTGCTTCTCACCGGAGGTGAACGACGTTGATCTTTTTCGGACGTGTTTCGTAGTTTCTGGGTTGCTTTGGTTTGTACTTTAATTTATAAATTTTTTTAAAAAATTTTCAAAATTCCGTTTCAAAATGAAGACGATCGGAGGAGTCAGGAGTATTTCGTAGAATTTATCGTCTCCGTTTAAAAAAAAAAAAAAACCAGTATAACGTTCTGCATCTCCTAGAATCAATGGACTCGTCCCTAGCTTTGCACGGGGGGACGTCATCTTCACGTCTAAGAATTGGTGACGTGACGGTTCCTTCAGGGAGTTTCCGTTAAAAAATTCAACAAATTAAACACAAAATATTTATACTATCAGGTCATTGATTATATAGTTTGACCGACGAACGTCGATAAACGTAGGGTCTTTACTAGACCGTAATATTTACTAAGACGAAATTTTTCTAATTACTTACTTATACATTATTGAAAAAAAAGAAAGAAAAAGATCGGTTCCTGGGAACAGTAGTTAATCTCGTCATTAGTTCTCTACATTCAAATGAAAAGGACGAGACATAAAAGGTGACTTTATTAAAATTTACTACTGAATCTAAAGGTCGTTTATTAACATAAACTACTTAGAATGTTTATTAGACTGTTCTCATCGAAGAGGATTCCTCATTATTTGGCAAAGTCTGTTCGTCGATCCAAAAGTTCTAATAAAAGTTGAAAATGAATATTTGGTCAAGGACTCTTGTCATAAAAAGAAAATCTCTTGCGTGGATAAAAATTGTTTACATAATAGATCAGTTAAAATTACTAGATTATATTTAACATTGATAAAAGGTATCCATCTCTGTAGACTACCCAAAGTTTTTGTAGTCTAGGACATGAAAAAATGACTAAACGAAGGTACGATAAAAACAAATTGAGATATTTACGAATACCTCAAGGCGAATGCGAAGGTGTACGTACTGTCTTCATGACATTGTCTTGAGAGAGATTTTACCACGTAAGTATGAAGGACTGAAATGGAGAACCAATTTCGAAATTTTAAACGACAACCGTGTTCTCAAGTTGTAAGAAAAGTCATTTTCCGAAACGTTTGTAGAGAAAAGGTTTATCTTGTGTCTACCACACACGAGTCAGTGAGTCAGTACAGGTTGAGAAACACTGGGGTACCTGACATCGGGTGGTCCGAGGAGACAGGTACTCTAAAGGGTCCGTTCTTATGACTTCACCCAACGGTAAAGGGAGAGGTCCCTTAGACGGACTGGGTCCCTAGCTTGGGTGCAGAGAACGTAGAGGACGTAACCGTCCGTCTATGAAATGGTGACGTGGTGGACTTAATTGGACTTAATAAAGTTTTTTTTTTTTCTATTCTTTCCCTGTAATTTACAAGAAACGTAATAAACTCGACTCCAGTGGTGGGACTCCTCTTCATAGGACAAAAATTTTTTGTATTGAATATTATAAATTATACTTAAATCCTATGGGTGTCCACACTTCTTGTACGTAAACTTGGTAACGTCACTCATGAAACAGTCCACTGTCGTGTCTTTTCATAAGGTGTAAAGGGTATAAATTAAAAAACTACTACTAGTACTTAATATTTCCACACCCTTACGGTGTCACCTACAACCACCCTTAAGTATATACTTTACTTTTCAAATATTATCGACATGTACGGAATCTCGGGAACCCCTTTCACTCCCTCTACCCCGTCCTCTCCTTAGATCTTTCTTCTTATCCTAAAGCTTTAATCCATTCTCAAAGAACGATTTCCATAGTCAAGTCAAGTCAACGAGTCAACACAGGTTGAGAAACGCTGGGGTACTTAACGTCGTGCGGTCCGGAGGGACAGGTAGTGGTTGAGGGTCTCAAGTGAGTCTGAGTGCAGGTAGCTAAGTCACTACGGTAGGTCGGTAGAGTAGGAGACAGTAGGGGAAAAGGAGGACGGGGGTCAGGGAGGGTCGTAGTCTCAGAAAAGGTTACTCAGTTGAGAAACGTACTCCACCGGTTTCATGACCTCAAAGTCGAAGTCGTAGTAAGGAAGGTTTCTTTAGGGTCCCGACTAGAGGAAGTCTTACCTGACCAACGTAGAGGAACGTCAGGTTCCCTGAGAGTTCTCAGAAGAGGTTGTGATGTCAAGTTTCCGTAGTTAAGAAGCCACGAGTCGAAAGAAGTGTCAGGTTGAGAGTGTAGGTACGTACTGGTGACCTTTTTGGCATCGGAACTGTTCGATTTCCATATTGAACCCCATTAATTCCAATAGACACACATTCGTTTTGGGACCTTCATCGAGTTATAAATCCTTCCATCATAACTGTTAGTTATCTTTTCCACCCTCTTTTTTACTTTGTTTTTTTTTTGTCCTTTATCTCTTCCACTTTTTCTGTCTTAGAACACTTTGTAGCCATAGACTCTAGTTCGGCACGGAAATTCCAAGACATCTCGATCTCTCTACACTGGAGGAGAGTTGAGGACGGAAACAAGAGACTGAAGAATGGAACAAGAGAGGGACAACCTAAAGTTCTGGAGAAAACCCCCCCTAAACATTAGGTATGGACTAAAGGATATCTAGGAGGTCCTACCTAGAACGAATGGGACTCCGGAGACATGGTACGTTCCGAATCCTCTCCAGCCGATTCCTCCTCCCCCGGTTTTTTTCGACTTTTTCTTCCTACGGTCATTATCTGTTTGAGCCTCTGTCGACCTACAATCACCGGTTCCTTCCTCTCCAAAAGTTTTTCTTACTCACTTTTGACGTCTGTCGAGAATGACGAAGTCGTCCACTCCTCTGTCCACCACTCTGATCCCACAAACACCACCAGTTCTCCGGTCTTCACTTGAAACTCTTCTATCCAAACCCTCTTATAACTTCGACCTTCGGCGTGAAGTAAAGTTGTCACTTACCTCGTACACTTCACCCCCGTCGACCTATTCGAAGAGAAAGTACTTGACCCATCTTTCTCTTCCTCTTCCTACCGCCCAGTTCGTCTCTCTAGACACGGGTACATGTCTGACAAATCTTTCTTCGAACCTCTACAGACACCCGGGGCTCCTTTCTCGGCCACCCCTCTGGTGTGACATCTCCTCTTCCCACCTCTCCTTCTCTACTTCGTCCCGGGGTCTCCTCTCCCTTCCTCCCTCTTCTATTTTGTATCCCTTTACGGACGAAGTTCTACAGAAATTTTTTGTATTATTGGGTCAACAGTAAATTACATCGTGAGTGAAACATATGTGATTCCTTGAGACACAACCAATATAAATAAAAACGACAAATCCACTCTTCCCGTTCGTCTAGGAACCCACGACGGCATATTTTGTCTTACGTCTTATTGACACGGTAAGGGAGAGGTAAGGGGAAAAACAGGTAGTATATTCTTTTTCCGTATTCGTCTAAAACAGAAACAACAACAACAAGTCAGTGATTCAGTACAGACCGAGAAACATTGGGGACACCTACCGTCGTGCGGTTCTAGGAGACAGGAGGTGATAGAGGGACTCGAACGATTAAGTACAGGTAACTAAACCACTACGATAGATTGGTAGAGTGGGAGACAACGGGAGAAGAGGAAAATGGAAGTTAGAAAGGGTCGTAGTCCCACAAAAGTTTACTCAGCTGAGAAGTATGGGCCATCGGTTTCATAACCTCGAAGTCGAAGTCGTAGTCAGGAAGGTTTCTTATAAGTCCCAAATAAAGGAAATCCTAACTGACCAAACTAGAGGAACGTCAACTTCCCCGAGAAGTCTCAGAAGAGGTCGTGGTGTCAAGTTTTCGTAGTCAAGAAGTCGTCAGTCGGCAGAAATACCAAGTTGAGAGAGTGTAGGTATGTACTGATGACCTTTTTGACATCGAAATGGTATGTTTGGGAACAGTCGTTTCACTGTAGAGACCAAAATTTACACGACAGATCCAAACAGAATCGAAAAGAAGGTCCCTTGTTCACAGAAAATAAAGTACCGACCTTAGTGGTAGACCTCGGGTTCTTTTATTTTAGACGGTGACGAAGGTGAAAAAGGAGAAGATAAACGGTACTTCACTACTCTGTCTTACGGTACTAGAATTAAAAAATTCACGACTTAAAATTCGATCGGAAAAGTGAGAGGAATAAGTGGGAGTAGTTCTTCGAGAAATCAAGAAGAAGCGAAAGAAGGTAACCCCACCATAATAGACGTACAGACTTCAACAACTATAAAGAGGGTCGTCAGTACTAAGGTCGAACACTAACTAAGTAGGGCCGTAAAGTGTACTACATGAGACGTATATTCAATTTATTCGTCTCACTATTATATGTCGGAACTGTATGAGGAAAGAGGTAAAACTTGGTCAGCAAGGTATAAGTCCAGATAGACAACGAAGAACTGGACGTATGTCCAAAGAGTCTTCCGTGCATTCCACCAGACTGGGAGGGTAGAGAAATTCTTAAAAGGTGTCAAGTAACACTACATGTGTCAGTTTCCGAAATCGTATCAGTTACTTTGTCTTCGTCTACTAAAGACCTTGAGAGAACGAAAGAAGTACTAGGTTACTGACAACTGTCAAACAAGAGACCAAGGAGACGGAGAAACTTTGGGTCGAACAAGTGTATTACAACTTCCGATCGAACTTCCTAAACCTCATATTGGAACGAACGTACACTTTACTCGTGTTAACGTGTCATCAAACTTGTAAGAAACCGTAACGGAAAGAAACCTTAACCTTATTTTGACTAGAAAAGGTCAGAACACCGGAGACGACTCAAAAGGTTTAAACGACTATATAACTCACGTGGTGAAATTGTCGTAGTAGAAAACCTAAAATTCATCGAGTCGACCTTAAGATAGTGGAGGAGATCGAAACAAGTATCATTACGAAGGATTCCGGGTGAACTGTGAAGTTCTATAGGTCGGATTCCCTCACTGGTGTGGTAACACGAATGGGACTAGTAATTCTAGAAAGAACCTGTCAAGACACATAAGAACGGTGGAGAAGAAGTAGAAAAGACGAAGAGAATTCAGCAATGACAGAGACAGGAAATAATAAGGGTAGGAACGTACGTCATAGGGGAACTATAGAGATTAAAAGAACTTCTCTAGAGATCAGAAAGGGTAAGACAACAAAAGGACAAAGAAACGTAACAAGTAAATTCTGTCGAAAGAATAGAGAGGTACAATAAGAGACCTTGAGATACAAGTCAACCCAAATAGAAAGACAAATAGAGAAAAGGTCAGGACACTGGTGACGACTCAAAAGTTTAAACGACCGTATAACTCACATAGTCAAAGTGTTGTAGTAGAAAATGCTACAATTTATCGAGTCGACCTTAAGGCAGTGGAGGTGATTGAAACAAGAATCGCTACGAAGGTTTCCCGGAGAACTGAAGAAGCGTGAGGTCCTACAGACCGAGATCCGCTCACCAGTGTGGTAGTACCAATAGACCCAGTAATGCTAGAAATAACGTGTCAAGAAGACACATAAGAACGGTGGAGAAGAATTATAGAAGACGAAGAAAATCCAGGTATGACAAAGACAGGAAATAACACGGGTGGAAACATACTTTACAAGGGAACCATAGGGGTTAAAAGAACTTCTCTAAAGATCAGAAAGGGTAAGATAACAAAAGGAGATAAAGAAACGTAACTAGTGACTCCTTCCGAAAGAATGAAGTGGAACAATAAGAAACCTTGAGACGTAAGTCTACCCATATAGAAAGGAAAAGAGGAAACGAAAAGTGAAGAGAAGAAAAGAGTCGATAAACATTCCGGAGGAGTCTGTTGAGAAAACTGAAAAACGTAAAGAAAAAGGACCCCTACCAGAATTAGTGACGGAGGACATGTTACAGTGCTTGGATGTAGGTATTAAGAAGTCCGTGAGATAGTCTGGATTAGGGGACTGATAAACAGTGAAGATGACATATTAGCATTCCTTAAACTAAATCCAGTATGGACTTACCAGATCACCAAAAGGGATGAAAGAAGTTAAATTCAGACTTAAACCGTTATTTCTCAAGTACTAGACTCGGTGCCAGTCGAGGGTCAGAACAAAACCGACTGACATATCTCAAAGAGGTAGAAGTTGACGTTTCTTATATTAGTCAGACTAAAGTCGCAACTGGTATACCACTACAGGTACACATCTCAGCAGAGAACACAGCAACCTTCTCCCACAAGCGAGACTACTGACGTTTTGAGAAACTGTTTTCTCAATCGGAAACGGGACGAAGTAAAATATGAGATTCCGGTTTGAACGGACAATCAGGTCCATAGAGAACTCAAGGATGAAACGTAAGGTCAGGAGATACTGTTTTTCCTGTAGAAAAAAACCACAATCAAGATCTTCCAGAACATATGCAGAAGTATCTTAGCAAGTTGAAGTCGAAGAAACCGTAATCACCAAGACCGTATCTGAACCTAACTTACCAAACGGAACCTTTTGATTGTCTCTAGTAAGACAGTAAAAACTCTAACGTGGGTTCATGACGTAAAGTCTGAGAAAACAACTGATATTCTCTATGAGGTAAAGAAGATTCCCTAGGAACGGGTGTCAGTCAGTCAGTCAAGTCAGAGATTCAGTACAGATTGAGAAACACTGGGTGTACCTGACGTCGTACGGTCCGAAGGGACAGGTAGTGGTTGAGGGCCTCGAACAAGTAGGAGAACAGGTAGTTCAGCCACTACGGTAGAGTAGGAGACAGTAAGGGAAAAGGAGAACGGAAGTAGAAAGGGACGTAGTCCCAGAAAAGATTACTCAGTCAAGAAGCGCAGTCCACCGGTTTCATAACCTCGAAGTCGAAGTCGTAGTCAGGAAGGTTACTTATAAGTCCTGACTAAAAGAAATCCTACCTGACCAAACTAGAACGACAGGTTCCCTGGAAGTTTTCAGAAGAGGTTGTGGTTTCAAGTTTTCGTAGTCAAGAAGCCACGAATCGAAAGAATATCAGATTCAGAGTGTAGGTATGCACTTATGATCTTTTTATATCGAAACTGATCTACCTGGAAACAGTCGATTTATTCCAGAGACGAAAAATTATACGACAGATCCAATGAGGATCGAAAAAAAGGGGTTCCTTGTTCGTAGAAAAGTAAAGTACCGACGTCAATGGTAGACGTCACTAAAACCTCGGGTTTTTTCATTTCAGAGAGTGACAAAGGTAACAAAGGGGTAGATAAACGGTACTTCACTACCCTGACCTACGGTACTATAATCAAAGAACTTACAACTCAAAAATCGGTCGTACAAGTGAAAGGAGAAAGTGAAAGTAGTTCTCCGAGAAGTCAAGGAGAAGTGAAAGAAGGTATTCCCACCACAGTAGACGTATAGATTCCAATAACTTTCAAGAGGACCGTTAGAACTAAGGTCGAACACGAAGTCGGTCGGACCGTAAAGTGTACTACATGAGACGTATATTCAATTTATTCGTCTCACTGTTATATGTCGGAACTACATGAGGAAAGGGTTAAATCTTGGTCAGACAACAAGTTACAGACCAAGATTGAGAACGAAACTGGACGTAAATCCAAAGAGTCCTCCGTCCATTCCATCAGACCATAAGAGTAAAGAAATTCTTAAAAGGTGTCAAACAACACTAGGTGTCTCAATTTCCGAAATCACATCAGTCACTTAGTCTTCATCTACGAAGAGACCTTGAAAGAACAAAAAAGACACTATGTTGCCTGCAACCGTTGAACTAGAGACCAAGGAGACCTAGAAACTTTGGGTCGATCATGTAGGTCTTCAAGAGTCAAGTGTATTATGTCTTCGGATCGAACTTCCTAAAACTCATGTTGGAACGAATGTACACTTTACTCGCGTTAGTATGTCATCAAACTTGTAAGAAACCGTAACGGGAACAAACCCTAACTTTACTTTTGACTAGAAAAGGTCAGGACACCGACTTTCGACTTGAGGGGTCCAACCATCTACAGGTTATACGATGACCTCTTCTCACCTCTTTATCGAGGTCTTTCTTACTTCTCCGACTCAGTTTCACTTTTGTCGTGGGTCAAAACCTACACTGACCACTACCTTCACTTTAGAGTACAACATTTCTTGTTATAACGTATCCCAGGACCTTAAATCCAGGTAGTCAGTTCCTTTTAATCTTCATCAGTTTGTCCTCTACCGTTTCACTCCTAGTTGGAAAATCTTTAGTCACTTGATTTTACTTAGTCTTACCCGTTTAAATTAAGTCTACTGGTAATGTAGATGATGACACCCGTTGTAGACAACCTAGTATCTTTTTCGTTCTCTTAAGGTCTTTTTACAGAAGAAGACGAAATAACTGATACGGTTTCGGAAATTGACACACCTAGTGTCGTTTGACACCTTTTAAGAAGTTCTCTACCCTTATGGTCTGGTGGGATGGACGGAGGACTCTTTAGACATACGTCCAGTTCTTCGTTGTCAATCTTGGTCTGTACTTTGTTACCAACCTACCGTAGTGGTCAACCTACCGTAGTGGCTGAGCTACCTGTACTTAAACTCGTTCGAGACCCTCAACCACTACCTGTCCCTTCGGACGCACGACGTCAGGTACCCCAGTGTCTCAGTCTGTACTGACTCGTTGACTTGACTTGACCTTGTTGCCTGACCAAGATTTAACCCTTTCTTCATGTAGTTCCGAGATATAATAATGGGACACATAAATTGAATACACGTCTCATGTATACTCGCTGACTTGACTTGACCTGATTTGAACAGGCAACGGAAAGAACAGAGAATAAAAGAGTCGATAAAAATTCCGGAGAAGTCTGTTGGTGAAACGGAAGAACGTAAAAACAAGAAACCCTACCAAAACCAGTGACGAAGGACTTGTTACAAGGCTTGGAGTAGGTATCAAGAACTCCGTGAGACCGATGGTCTAGATTAGGGAACTTAGATAAACAGTGGAGGTGACACTAGATTCAGTATGGACTTATCGGATCACCAAAAAGGATGAAAAAATTTACATTCAGACTTAAAACGTTATTCCTCGAGTACTAGACTCGGTGCCAGTGAAGGTTCAGAACAAAAACGACTGACATATCACAAAGAGGTAGAAACCGACGTTTCTTGTATCAGTCAGACTAAAATCAAAACACAACAACCCTTTTCCAAAACGATACTGGTCACACAAGAGAACTGTTTTGAGAAACTCGGAAACGGGACGAAGTAAAACATGAAGTTCGGGTTAGAATGGACAATAAGACCCCTAGAGGACTGAGGAATGTAAACGTAAGGTTAGGGGATACTACTTTTCCTGTAAAAAAAAAAAAAAACCACAATAAAGATCTTCCACAGTATCCAGAAGTATCTTGATCAGTTGAAGTCGAAGAAGTTGTAGTCACCAACCCCATATCTGAACCTAATGACACTACAACTTACCAAACGGAACCTTTGTTTGGTTCCAGTAAGACAACAAAAACTCTGACGTACGTGCATGACGTAAAACCTGAGAACAACTGATACTCCCGATGAGATAAAGAAGGTTCCCTAAGAACGGGTGTCATCACATACATTACCAGTAGACTTAATTTAAGTGGGTAAAATCAAGTAGAGGACGAACTGGTACAGGTTATATGGAACTAAGCACCGGGATTGTCAGATCTAAGGATACGTTATAACAAGAATTGTCGTAGTCTGAAATGAAAATGATGGTCGGTGTTGACTCACAGTAAAGACGAGACCGGGTCGACGAAGTAAGAATGACCTCGATAATGATTAACGGGAGACGAGAAAAAATCATCGCATAACCTCCGGAAGACTGGACGTCTCGAGTAGGGCCACAGCATAGAAAAAAGGAAACGTATGACAGACACCCTAAGAGGTCCGTTCTTATGACCCCACCAAACGGTAAGGGAGGGGATCACCCAGTGCAAAACAGTCTTGAGAGGTGATGCTGGGTAGACGTACCGTACCGAGTATCGACGTAACTCAACGCATGCGGGGAAGCGTTGTTATTCCCTCACTAGACACTTCCTATAGGAATTTTGTCGGGATTATTTCATCCATAATAAAAGAAGTAAAATATGCGACTCGGTTAGTCAGTAGGCCTAGTACGCACGAAAGAAAGGACGTCATCGAACGGTAAGGGAGGAGGTCACCTGGCGTAAAACAGTCTTGAGAAGTGACACTGAGCAGGCACAACCATCCGGGACGTACCATCATACCGAGTATCGAAGTGACACAATATGTTCGGGGAATCGATACAGTTCCGACACTAGGCACTTCACCTTTAAAACAGAATGGGTTGGGTTATTTTACAAACGAAAGAATAGGATCTGAATCAGTAGATAAGAACTGTTCCTTCTCTGGAATAGTATAAAACTTTCGTTATAAGGAATTGACTAACATAAAATTTAATAAAGTATTACTAAGACCTAGGTCAGTTCAGAACTCTAAGAAGAAAAACACAAGTAAGAACACTTGTGATTTATAAAACCCGTCTCAAGAACTCGTACAAGATACGCCTATGTACACCTTTAAGTACGAAAAGGAAAGTAATTGAAAAATTCTCCTTTAATAAGAAACTTTAAGTGTCTGCATCGATTATAAGTAACGAAAGATACTCAGTCGTTGACAAGTAAATGTAACATTTTATTGCCGGTCGTACCACCCTCAATTGGGGTAAAATGTCTACCCCTATGACTCAGATCCTCTAATTCACCGAAGTACTCTATCCAGTACTTCTGAAGGACTGAAGTTCCTGGAAAACTCGAAAGGTGAGGTTCCCGTAAGGACAATAGTACAGTTTACGGAGATCAAATATGAGACAGACTTCCGTTACATCAATCATAAAAATAATAACACTAAAAATAACCCTTCCATCATGATATCGTTTCTACGAACATTATATTAGGAAGATACACAAATAAAGAGGACGGATAGTAAATCAACTATTGAAACTTAATAAATCTTACTCCCGATCGTAGGTCGAGAGGACCGAGGCGTTCCTCAAATTGACCAGTAAGAGGAGTAGACACTCCAACCTCTTCCTACCAGTAATTCCCAGGTAGGTCTACATACTGGGACAACCTTAAATCCTCTCAAACAATAATCGTTATTATAACGTTTAGGTCTCGAGTTAGAAAATATTTGTCGACCTATACTTAAAGGAAACATGACTCTTAAATCGGTAAACTTGACTTTTGAACCACTTATTAAGTACCTTGTTATCCGTAAAGTGATTCTTTTGGAACGGAATCAAGACACCGGAATTAGGTTTTACGTGCGTTCTGACCGTCACACACCGTCTCCAGTTTCCTCGTACAGCAAGACACCCCCGGTACCACCGTTTAAACTAAGAGGACCGTTGTTGGTCTAGTTTAGACAAATTAGACCACTTTACTCTTACTCTAATTCGTCTGTCGACTCTTTAATTGTCCTTCTAACACTCCGTGATACACTTTTAGACGGAACTTTTAGACTTCACAAAGATCGACGATTTGAACAAGTGACTGTTTTTCACGGTCAGTAGGATATCTCTTTTCTCTAAAGTTTCTACTCCCTCACACTCCCCCCTTTAAGTCTCGTCCTCTCCCCTCTCCTCACCAAGACGTTCTGACACCTCCTCCGGACATTCATCCTAATCCCCCGGAAGTCAGGGGAGTAGGACGAGGTAGCCACACCCTCGAGGTCAGACGAACGACTCCCGCCCCCGTAATGATTGTTGGCGACCACACTTCCCCGTCTCAGGTCACTTTTCGGTGGCTAAACTTTCTACATTTAACTGATGACTTAATGGAAAATGTATAATAACTATGAAATTTTAACTAGGGTCAACTTCATCGTTTAACTAAAACATTTTACTAAGAAAAAAAAAAAAAATGATTTTTGACATCCTTCTGAAAAAATGGGGGGAGGGGGCACCAATACACACACCTATAGGATGGACGTTGTATTAAGAAATCAGAGACTTTGATACCAAGTAGTTGAAAAGGAAAAAGAGCTTTAAGTCTCCCCCTCTTTGTTACCGCACCGTTCTGTCAAAACGACGACTTAAGGAACATCTCGAATCCGTTGACCCAAGTGAGAAAAGAGAGGGAAAGAAGACATTGGGGAAGAAAAAAAGGAAATCGTAAGTACTTATCATGTGCCGTTTTTACGGGGCACCTTCTCCATACAAACACTACTACGTATTGTACTACAGAAAATTTTCACGACACGGACGACTAAGACCGAAATCACTAGCACCACTACACTAACATCGAATGAACCACTCGGAGACTGAATTACTTTGGTAAGAATGTTTAGTCTGGACGACGAGTCTCGAAGTCGAAGAGACATGAGAAAAAGGTCATCTCTTTTATATGGAGTTGAACCAAATTGAGAACTATCTGTACATGGTCAGCCAGTGTGGCCAACTACTATCCAGTCTTGTAGGAGGTTGAGCTCTAGGTTCCCAAAACCAAAGTCCACAATCCAAACGAAACGATTGGGGTACGTCCTAGGCGACAGTGTCGCGGTCGGGGTCGGATTTAAAGTAGGGGAAAGGGTAGAGACGGGGACGGAAGACGAACCCGTCGGAGGACCTAGTCTCTCTTGGTCTTGAATTGTCCTTCTTCTTTCTAAGTATGGAAGTTGGACAAGTTTAGTTTTCTTGATTTTTTCATCTTATCGTTTCTCTGTATCCTTCATCTTTATCAACTATAGACTTTGTTTAGGGGGAAACAGGTGTTTAAAAAATGGTATGTGATAAACTAAAAAAATTCCATAGAAAATTTACACGAAGAATTTTATCCTTATGACAAGAGACAATGTGTACACACACATTATCACTGGGGTACACACTGTGTAAAAGGTTCAGTAGACCAATTATGTCTTAAATTAAAAATCTATTTTAAATCTTTTTACATTAGGTAGATCAAAAATCTCAAACTCCAAATTCCCTTTTCAATCACGACGTACATGTTATTATCAGAGATTTGTACAAATATTTTCACTAAACTTGTGAAAAACGTACATAATAGAGAATTAAATTCATTGTTTTGTTGAATTGAAGCATTTTGAGTTCTTTTTACTCTTTTATCAACCTTTAAACTGGTGAAGGTGAGAGTAATATTATCTGAATATTTGTTTATAGTGTTTTCGTATGAGTATACCTAATCTTATCTATAAATTTTTAAAAAAGACGGGTAGCAATAAAGGACAGTAGTATTACGAGAATGGTCCGTCAAAGATGAATTATCGACAGACGAAACAAGTAAGAAGTTTAATAAAAGTCTTGGTGTCTTGCACGAAACCTTACAAAAACTTTAGATATAAAAGAATACGTTGAGTTTATATATTGAATTAAATGAAAAACGGTATACTCTCCTAACAAAACTAAACGAAAAGATGAATACCCACTACTTTAAGCATACAAGATAGATTACAGTTAATAGTCGATTGAAAAAGGTTTTGACATAGGACATTTTCAAATTTGGAAATAAGTTGCATACTTAAAACATGATATAGTCTCATAACAAAGAAAACATCGAAGAGCCTGAAGATAAGTCTCACTCGAAGTAGCCCTATCCTCCATACCAATATAAATATCATCTCCTGTATATAAAACGATTAATACTTCATTTTCATAGTAGTCAATTGTTTGACGTATAAAAAGAGTATTTGTCATATAATGTCACAAGATGGAGTAGTTATGTAAAAGATTTAATTAGATGTTCAAACTTACTACCAAAGAGAACTCTTTTCTCCGTCATGTTCGGACTTTTACCAGAGAACTGTCATTAGTAAATGACTTCAGTCAAAGTCTTACAAATAATTCGTTAACGATATACCTTTCGTAACGACATTTACGAAGTTACTATACGAAACATGGAGTATCAATGAATTATTCATAGGGTACCTACTAACTTGACTACTGTCCTATCTTTTGACTTATTTCCTTTCTATTTCTTTCCTTTTCAGTCCATTCGATTTATCTATCGTTCACTTATTTTTACCGATCTACGGACCACCCACCCCCTCGTCCCTCCTCACTCAGGGACATGTCTATCTTCCTTCCTGGTTGTCTACCTGGCTACCATCCTACCCACCCTCCCATCTGTCCGTCTACTCATCTTTCCATCTAAATAACAGGGACGAAAGTTTAAAGAATTTTATATCACATTACTTGTCCCTGAAATTGGTTCAAGTTTAGGACTGAAGCGACAGAGTGGGACACTGGAGCCCGTTCGAGGAATTGGAAAGAATCAAACACATAGGGGCGGAAATTTTATGTAGTATCCCAACCGTACTCCCGATTATGTACATATCACCAATTGTAAATAATTGATCGTCGAGTGATAGATCTATTTTCGATATATTAGTCTCTTCCGTTACCGTGGGGTGAGGTCATGAAAACGGACCTTTTAGGGTACCCGCCTCCTCGGACCATCCGACGTCAGGTACCCCAGCGATCCTCAGCCTGTGCTAACTCGTTGAAGTGAAAGTGAAAAGTGAAAGTACGTAACCTCTTCCTTTACCGTTGGGTGAGGTCACAAGAATGGACCTCTTAGGGTCCCTGCCCCCTCGGATCACCCGACGGCAGAGACCCCAGTGTGTCTCAACCTGTGCTGACTTCGCTGAATCGTCGTCGTTTGTGACTTTACTGAGAACCTAAGGTGTCTCCCTTCACTTTCAATTAACACGACGTGAATCGTAATATAGATTCTCCCGATTTCCGATTTACGTTAAACACTTCGTTAAAAAGATTGAGAATTATGTACGAGTAATGTCTTTCATAACCTTTTGATTCTTTTTATACTTCTTATTTTGTGTCGAATAAGTGAGAGGATACATTTCTGTCGTTGTCAACCATTGAAACTTATCATGTAAGATCTAATACTTCTATCCATCGATCTAAGACATGTATGTGGAGTCTTGGACCGAAAAGAAGTATTAATCTAGACCATTAATATCCAGGGAAACAGTTACGTTAAAGAAGGTTATATACTGCAAACACTAACTTATTATATACACTCCACTAGTATATGAAACAAATTAGTAAAAAGAGTAACTTTATACAAGAATAAAGTCAATAAACAGGATTATTTATAAGAATAATAAAATTAAAAATTTTCGACATTCGTCTCCAAGAATCCCTTATGTCAAGTTTGTTTTAGTTACCCGTCCAAGACGACAAAGTGTTCGATCGTACTCTTACACACACGTACACGTCAAAACTATTACCGTCACGAAAAATAAAAATAAAAGGTATCTCATGGTCTCTTTCCGTCTCGTCCAGTAGTAGTGTGAATAAACAATCTACTCTTTTCACTCCGAGTTCTCTCCAACTACTCAAACGAGTCTCAGTCCGTTAACCATAAACAATACTTTCGTCCAACTTCCAATTTGTACTCTAGTCTCTTAGTCGAATTCTTTTATTACTTTCTTCGGTGTGGATTTAGTGACACCGAGGAGTCCTGACTCCTAATTAGTAGTCTAAGTATATGTTTGACTGGTCCTTGTGTCTTCGTGTGTAGTCCCAGATCTGCACTTGCACGTTTGACATTTGAGAATTTCTATCGAGAGTGACTCCCCCTCCATCTCACTCCTCCTTCTTCGACAAGAAGATTAGTATATCACAACGAAGTCTCATACATGAACCTTATTGTCCTCTGCTTGGTAAAGGTAAACTGGTTACGTAAAAGGATCGAATACTACGTGGATACAAACATCGTATCCGACCTGTCGTCTCGGGAGCCTCTTGCTCCAACATACCCCGAACCAAGAATTAAGACTGGTTGGTTCCGTCTCACTTCACACGGGCTCCACATAGAGATTGAGAGACTCCGGTCACAGAGCCTCCTACCGACAGTAAACGAGGAAGCCTCGGACGGACCCACATGACCATCTCTGTCGGGTCCGGTCTGTCCAGTAAAGACACTGACCGTCCGAAATACAGTGAAAGAACCGACTATCAGTAGAAGTATTTAGAAACTTGTGAACGTTTATCTGTTTTGGAGTGACTCCGAAGACAGACACAGGTCCGCGGGTCTCTAGTGGTAACACCGTCGACTCGGTGACTCCGGGTGGAGCACCAAAGGTCCTCGGGTGGGGGGTCCTGACCGTAAAGGGGGCCGAAGACGTCGTCCGGGAACCTCCGGGTCACTCGACCAAGGACGACTCCACTCATGTATAGAGTAATGGAGAAACGTAAAATAAAAATTTACTTCAAGTTTCTATTCTTGGAACCGATAGCGGATGTCGATAAATTTTAGAAGTAAGAAGAAAACGTCGAGGGTGGTAGAATACTTGTTCAGTATTTTCTTTAGTTGGTTCAAGTTCAATTGTGATGTTTATTATTATTACGACGACGGTGAGGTGCCGTGTGATAATGAAGTCGTTGAGTCTGACTGAAAAGTCTTCTTTATCTGTTGGTAGACGGAGTTTCATTACGCTCATTAAACAGAAGGAAGGAAGGCTGGATCAAGAGTCCTTCATTAGTCATCTGAGGTCGGAAATTTTATCAAACGTTAAACACGTATTAAGTAACTCGAGCTAAAGGTCAGCCATACACTAGTGACACACGAACGAAATAAACCGGAACGACACTAATAATATTATCTAGTAAGAGTGTTCGACGTCGGGACTAGAGATCCCAAGTAGGATCAAGTATAGTGTTTTTGTAGTAGGAAAATTGAGTGCGACTACGGGAAATAAAGGTAACTCTTTCGACAATATAAATCGTTGAATTTGAACCATCCTACGATTTTCAACAGGAAAATCCGAAAAAATTTTCGGGAACATCCCTAAAGGGACCACTAGGTCACCAATTCTGAAACGTAAGGTTACGTCCCCCACACCTCAAACTAGGGACAAACCCTTTAATTCTAGGACGCGCGCGCGTGCGCGCGCACACACACACACACACACACACAGACACACATACACACACACACACACACACGGACACAGACACACACACAGACACACACACACACACACACACACAGACACACACACAGACACACACACACAGACACACACACACAGACACACACACAGACACACACACACAGACACACATACACANTCCCTAAAGGGACCACTAGGTCACCAATTCTGAAACGTAAGGTTACGTCCCCCACACCTCAAACTAGGGACAAACCCTTTAATTCTAGGACGCGCGCGCGCGCACACACACACACACACACACACACAGACACACATACACACACACACACGGATACAGACACACACACAGACACACACACACAGACACACACACACAGACACACACACACACACACACCACGGACTCAGAAACATTGGGGTACTTGACATCGGGTGGTCCGACGAGACAACTACCTTAGAGGGTCGGTTCTTATGACGTCACCCATCGGTAAAGGATGAGGTCCCTTAGAAAGGTTGAGTCCCTATCCGAAAACGTAGAGGACGTAACCGTCCACCTAAGAATTGGTGACGTGGCAGACCCTCGGGTTCTAAGATGTACGGTGTACCGTCTTTCTTTCTCCCCCGGTAGCATAATCCTATTGTCTACTCTCATTCAATGGAACCTTTTCATTTCGTCTTCTCTCTAGCAAATAACTATGTAGATGACTCTTAGTCCTTAAATTACTACAAAATTTTATAATATATTACTTATATAGAATTTACTTATTTACGTTGGACTTCTTGGGAGGATGTCCTTCGACTTATATTTGTAAAGACGGTACTAAAATCTTAATGAAAAACGATTACTTCCTTTATTTTTAGAGACAATAAGATATACATATAAAAAAATTTAGACACATAGAAAAAAGAAACTTTAACAGTGTAACGTCGAAGACAAGTAAAACCAGAACAGTCGGGACGTCCGTGGAGACTTTGGGGAGGTCGGAAGGGGTCGGTAGAGTCGGTCCGTGGGAGGTTGTTTGCTCCCCGGAGATTATCAGAAACTATAAAGACTTCTTGTCTTAACAGGTGTTTTGAGGTCACGAGGTTCTACAGGTCACGGTTTTGGTTCTTGTTTTTCGTTGGAGTCTGGTCACCGGTCTCTAAGAGTACAATTTCTCGTCTTAAGGACCTCGTCAGGCCATCGGCGCGTCCTCCTCCGTCGGGGCTCGGTCGGGGACGGAGACACCCTTCCACGGTCGGCGGGGCTCCCGGTCCGGTGTTACTTGTGCTACTCGTGTCTCGTCCCGGCGTCGTGACAGCAAAGGTCCTAGTTTCGTGAACTCCCGGTCTGTTCATGTCTTTCGAACCCTGACGGGTTCTTCGGTCTTTAACACGGGGCGTGTCAGGGCGGTTCTGGACGACAAAGGAGTCCCTTTGGGAGCCACCGAGGGTTTGGACGTCGGTTGTCTCGGAGACCTCTTACCCTGAGGACCTGGCGTTCGTCTGAGTCCCCCCCGGGGTGGGGTGTGAGAGGCGGCTTCCTTCGTTCCTCGTCGGGACAGTGGTTTGGGCTTAACGGTTTCTTTGGTTTAGGACCGGAATAGGCCTCGTAATTGGAACTCTCAGATCCGCCTCCCGGGTGCCGACTCTCGGGGTTGCCACCCTTCTTTCGGGGCTGAGGACGAGGAGCCGGAAATGACGGGTTCTTTAGTCACAGGAGTCTTTTGCGCGGGACGAGACACCGAAACGACTTCGGCCAGTGACACGGAGGGGCTGAGAGTCACCGCAGTGTTCGGTTTCGGAAGTCCAGTGACCCTCTCCCTGGGGGTCGGTCGGGGGGCCAAGGACGAGTCGTCTCGTTCGGAGGCCCCCTGTAGCTGGAGTAATCGAAGCTGCTACTACACAATGGGCGTGGCAGACCCTGGGACCGACTCCTGAGACAACCAGGTCTGTACCAAGACCCACTCATTTTGGGTCTTCCTCTCTCCTTAGATTCGAAGAGTCTCCCGATAGAACTTTACCGTGGACAAAAGTAAGGTCGTGCACTCGAGAACTCCACACCTGTACGTGTGCACACGTGTACGTGCGCACGCACATATCTCTGTCCCTCCTTGTCACTCCAATTCTTCGTTCCTCGATCCACCGTCCTTCTTAGTCTCGCTTCCCTTTTAGACTCCACCCCTCTATCTCTTTATCTCCCTCTATAAACCACCACGGTCTAGAATCGACGTCGTACACTCTAGAAATCAACACCGCACACTCCAGATCAAGGGACTTGTCCCTAGTACAGTCCTGGGGGACGTAACTCTCGAGCCTCAGAATCTGGTGGTCCCGTCAGGGTGTACACGACTAAGGACAGTAGTTCCGTCCTTATTCGGCTGACCCTGGTCCCCGAATTGATCTACTCTCCGACCGAGGAAGGAGTCCGTTCACCTCTAACCTCGTGCTCCTCCTACATCCCCTTTGAAGAGTCTCTGCCCTTCAGTACGGGGTCTTCCTGAGGAACCCAACTGACTCGGGACCCCCTCACGGCCCTCTCCCCGGTCGGGACGCCTCCTGAAACCGTTTTATACAACGTTTTACAACAAGGTGTTAGAAGTGTCTTGTGGAAGGGAACCCTTACGATTTCAAAACATTTATCTTATGTCGTCAACATTCAAAGGACGGTTTTAATCCTGTTAATCTAAAGGGTTCTCCGTCTTCAGAAAAAAAAAAAAAAAAGGAAAGGAGTGTGACAAGTCTACCTCTCACACTACCATTTCGAAGAGAAACTAAACGGTTTGGTTCGACGAGATGAACAGTAGTTAGTCTAAGGTAAATGACGACAAGTGAATAAACCTATCTTAAATACTTGTACATTCGTATTATGACAAAAGTTTTCCAATCGACAATAGAAGATTTACAAATTCTACGTAGTTTTACTATATTTGAGACATTATGTTTTGGTTTAAGACGTCTCGTGTCTACATAAAGTCTGTATTGTTGGTATATACATAATTTATAAATGATCCGTGTGTTACATCCTTGACCGACATCGCACGGAGAACAGGTATTCTTCACTTTTCTTTTTGCCATCTTATATAACTCAAAGACGACACAAGGTTTGGGAGACGATCTAGGGTCTGTATGTAATAACTTAAATTAGGAGTGTCATTGGGAGTCGTTCCGTAGCACCAAGTAAATGTATACTTCTTATAGTCTGACTCTATTTGTGGATTGAATTAGTCATAGTATTTTGATTATTAAAAGGTCTCGTCCTAAGTTCGACGTAGAAAAATAAGATTCAGATCGAATAAAAAATGAGATAGTACAACGTGGAGTTGTAAAAGTACTTAGGAATTTGGTCCGTTGTGTAATTTTTGAAGAGTTCAGAAGTAATATCGTAAAAAATAAATTTGGAAAAACCACAATTGTCCCAAGGCTCGTCCTGTCTCTCCCAATCTAGGTTGTGGTCGTTCGACACTTCCCCACCGTTGTCATGTTCGGTTTCATTGTGGGGGAAGACTTCGACGATCTCAGACACGACTACCGTTGTACCAAGTATTAACGACTCTTAAATAAGGTACAGTAGTTCGTCTATTAATGTCAGTAGAAGTTTTTCCTTCCAGTTGTCGTAGGTAGTTGTACTCGTATCACAGCTCGAAGGATGAGTCGGAAAAGACAAAGAACTAAAGACATGTTGCAAATTAATAACTCCGTGGAAAGTCATTTTCCACATTAAACGAACGGGACGGGCTGACGAAATTGGTAACGAGAACCGAACACCTCAATAGGACTTGACTCGTGACAGGAGAAAAATAAAAATAAATAAATGAATTATACCGTACGGCCTCGAATCAAGGGGTTTGCCCCGAACCTAGACGCGGGGGACGGGACCCTCACGGCTCCGGATTGGTGACCCGGTGGTCCCGTCAGGGAGACAGAAGAAAAATTCGGACGAGGGGAAGGAATAAGACGGGGACAGGATCGAAGAGGTAATGTGGCGTCGGAAGGATTTCTCAGGATATCGAGTACGAACTCGGAGGGATGGACAGTGCGTGTCACCGATCAACAAACTTAAATCTCAGTTCGTCCGACCCCAGGTGGTGAATTAACGACCCACTGGTCTCCGTTAAATGAATTGGGGTATCACGGAACCAAAGGATTAGATATTTTGTACTAGGATTATGAGGATCACCTCCGTAACGTTCATAATTTATACTAATACGTCCTTTCGAGATAGTGTAACAGACTTTGTGTCACACACGAGTAATTCACCACCAATAATCAGAATGGAGAACGGGAAGTGTAGGTTATTCAACGGTCCAGGACGACTAAAATGGAATACTCATCAAGAAAGAGAGTAAAGATAGGGAGGACGATGACCGGGTCAAAAGACTAGAAGTCCAGGTCTATTGAACTTGAAGACGAAAACGAAGATTTGGCGGTAGTTGATATGGTACGAATGGGTTCCCCACAAAGATCTCGTATGTAACCTGGAACAGCGAAGGAACGAATAACCGGAGGTCTCCGTAAGTTCTAATAGAGACTTAAGAAGTTTTACATCCCCCTAAAAACAAATTACTAACCCCGAAACACTGAGAAAGTCTCTCCCTTTGCTAAAAAAGAAACGTGACCCAGAAGCAACGACGTGCGCCCGAAAGAGACCAACACCGCTCACCCTCGACGAGAAACCTCGCGGAGGAACACCACCAAAGAGAGGAACACCGCGTGTCCGAGTCCTCAACGCCACGGGACCGAATCAACGGTACACCCGATAAGGACCTGGTTCCTAGTCTGACCAAAGGGGACGTAACGTACCGTCTAAAAATTGGTGACCTGGTGGTCCCTTCGGGATGTGTGAAAAATCTGACTTCATATTAACTGGATGGTGTAATACAACCAAGGTACACGTATCGGATCACTAAGTCATAAAGTTTTACTAGTGGTATTCAGATCAATGGTAGACGGTAGTATGTTTCAATAATGTCATAATAACTGACATAAGGGATACGACATTCCGAAACACTGAAAAACTACCATATAATTATTATAACAGAAACATTCATTTCCTAATACCAGAGAAACACTTTTGAACGGATTAGTAAGACTGTAATCGGTCTTTGAACCCCTCCTTGGGTTCTCTTTCCGTTCTTTGAGTGTTTATCCGGAAAGGAAGAAAAAGAGAGGGGAGTTTTTCTTTCTTTTAGGTTATTTCATCAAAAGTATTTCACTTCAACGGTATAATTAGAGTCCTTTATCTCTAGTCTTTTATGACTTCGATACTTTTGTAACATTCCTAATCTTTTTAATAATTCCCCTTTGAGTATTTGGTCCGCAAATTATAACCTAAGTAAAGAATCGACCTTACGGAAGGTCCAATTACATTACCTCGACTCTTCGTAATCGTCAAGAAGAAGTGTGGAAATGTTTAGTATGGGTCAACAGTTTTTTCGTCTTACGAAGACGAGAGTCGGGGTAACTGGTCTTATTATCAAATCGTCGGTTAAAGACGATAATTGTCTTGAGCCCCCCTTTTTTACTGTCTTTTCGTTCGGTTCCTACCACTTTGGTTAATACTACTGTTCGGATAATAATCTCTGCCCATTACCCGTCTTTTGATGTAATGGTAGTACAAAAAGAGCTGGACCATTACTTCTGGTACGCCCATATCCACATTTCTCCGGACGAACAAACCGTCGTCCATATCTCGTAACCACACTCCCCGACCTTCCTCCCGGCTCATTTGTGACGTTCATTGTCATCTCTTTCTACGGCACCTGAAAGGAATCTAAACCAATCCTCTACGAAAACGTCTGTCAAAACTAAAAAAGACATCTTCGTTCTCCTTTGTCAGAAACTATCTCTTTTAATACTGGGACTCCAAGAATTGGGAAAGACCTAGTGTCTTCAGTCTCTTAGACTAATCGGATACTTAGAAAATGATGGAACTTTTATGACAAAACTGTATATACGTGTTAACCTCCATGTTAAAGGTCTCGGAGTTCCCGGATAAGAAGTGGGGTCTAGTTCCTGAAGATGATACTTTATGACCTTTATTAGGAGTCACCTGGCGAATGTATTTAAGACTACGTAGGTATGTTACCTTATAACACGTCATTGATTTTCTCCGTCTGTGGACAATAGGAGATATACCTGGTTAGAGGTTCTATAATAATCCACTTTTTTATGTTTTATATCTATCATAAGTACTATAAAATCGATAACAACCACAATTTTGTGTATAAATGTACGTTTATACGACACAGAAACCTTCGGTACATTTTTTACGATTGTTTCCAACAGAAAATACTCCCTTGACCCATCAGTCCCCTCCAACCCCCTTGGACCGGAAATTTATCGACCTGTATTCGTCTTAATCCTACTTTCTTTGATTCTCTCTATAGCGAACAGAAACGGGGTCTCCTTTTTACCGGAGGACGTGACTAGGAGTCGGACACCCAGTACTGTCCGACTCCTAAAATTTTTTATTTCTTTTTAAATTTTATCATTTGATGTTACAAAGATTTATTAATATAATAAGTTCCAAGTTTATTTTCGATTAATAATACTTGATTCATACAGATTTAATCCGTTTAAGTTTTTATGAAGAGACGTAAGAAAGGATAATTTATCTTAGTGACTCCTCATTATCGGGTTATTTTTTCTCAAAAACAAAAAGACCAATGAAATACCTTCTAAAATCCCGATAATAATGGAACTTTTTCGTTGATTTCCCTGTTCATAAAAGTACAAAGAAAGGAAAATAAAGATTCACTAAAAACAAAGTTAAATAAACCGTGTCCACAAATAAAGTCGAATTAAAACATTGAAATTACACTAATTTAAATAAAATAACCCAAAGAAAAGTCAATGTTTCATTGTCAACATTGCTTAGTTTGTTATATTTGTAAATTATTTTATTTTTTAATTAGAGAAAGGTTAGGTGAGTTTAGGGGTCTCATTGGTCACACTTGGTACAACATACATCGAAAACCACGGAAACTTACAAGGTTTGGTTTCGAATGTTTACACATGTGTATATATTTGAAAAAGGACGCAAAATGTCTTTAAAAATGGCGTGACATGGGTAATGAGTAGTCGAACGGAAAAAGTAAATCATGACTCCAAACTCCAGAAGACAGACCCGGACATCTAGATTCAGACTGGGAACAAAGGAATGTGGACGGACTATAAGGGACCCTACCCGTGTTGTATAAGCTCAGTTACAAAGGAGATCACTACCTGTAAAGTCCAACAAAACAAAACAAATAAATAATTAAACGACGATGTTTTTTTACGGTATCACCTGTCAAAGGACGGACCGTGACGGTCCTCAAGGGTTTGTACTCCTCGGTGGGAACGAAAGATCCAGTGGATGAATGTAACGACAACCTCTTTTTATCGGGGGAGTACTTTTCTGTATTTTTCATTTGTATACCACATAGATCTCTCTCTGAGTGTGTCGTAGTAGTTCTACTTTTGGTCCGGAGACCGGGGTGGAGGAGTGACGTCACTACGGCACACGGGAGGGGTGGATAGACGTGTGGAGAAGACCTACCGTCGGGCCCGGTCGTGCCTGTCTCTCCGTCTACGGCTCGAGCGACTGAATCCCTCAGTCGACCCCCTCCAGTGAGTCGTCTGGGCGAGGACGGTTTGTTGTCACGACCTTGTGACTCAGACGGAACGGAGAGACATAACTCTTTTTTAAAAAAAAGGTCTCTGTGTATATCATCTTATTAATGGGTACTATACTCACGGTCAATAATTTCTCATCGAAATTTTAGCCTCTTCCGTTACCGTGGGGTGAGGTCATGAGAACGGACCCTTTAGGGTACCTGCCTCCTCCGACGTCAGATACCCCAGCGATTCTCAGCCTGTGCTGAATCGCTGAAGTGAAAGTGAAAAGTGAAAGTACGTGACCTCTTCCTTTACCGTTGGGTGAGGTCACAAGAACGGACCTCTTAGGGTCCCTGCCCCCTCGGACCACCCGACGGCAGAGACCCCAGCGTGTCTCAACCTGTACTGACTTCACTGAGTCGTCGTCGTCGTCGTCGAAATTTTATTTCTCATCGAAATTTAATTTAATTTAATTTTAATTCCTGGTTCTTCTCTCTTTCACTTACAGATCCTATAAAACTTATGAAACATAAATTCAAATTTGGGTCGTTCACATTTTCTTACTGATGTGGGAAATTACACTAGCCACTCTGGACGTCTTAAACCCTGCCCCAAGGGACTCCGGTCAGGAGGGTCTCGTCCGTGTAAACCCTCGGGGACACGGGTCAGGTGGCTCTCGCGAACTCACCGAAGAAAGAGGAAGGGACGGGTGGACTGAGTACGAGAGTGAGGGCCTTACACTTTTTCTCGCATCCACCAGAGGATACGAGTGGATCTACCCGATCCACCAGAGGATGGGGTAGAAGTCTACTTAACCCCCTGCTAACTTCACTACGGTGCGAGTTCTAAAAGAAGAGGGAGGTGTCAGTGGGGGATTTGAGTGGTTGATTTGTGGATAGGATTATTGGTTGTCGAATATTCCGGGGTTTCGTCGACAATCTCGTCTGTACGATGAACTTACCCTCTCGTGGTTCTCACCGACACTCGGAATAAGGAAAAGAACTCAAAACCAGGAAAGGAGTCCTCCTTTGTCGAGACTCCTACCCGACAGTGTCGGTGTCAACGCCCGACCCCTACCACTTCAGACACGGTGTCGGTGTCCTCCCAAGTGAGGAACCGCCAGTCGTCCAAGGCTGCTCCCGATGCCTCCGTGTCGTCCCCGTTGTCGTCCCCTCTCTCTGCTAGTCCTTCCTCTCGACACGCGTGCCCTTTCTATACTATAAGGATACAAACTTATTTTACATGCGGTCTAATGTATCCCAGAAGTCTAAGAAGGTGAAATCGGTCGTCATGAGTCTACTTTGCAGGTCCCTCAAGTCCAAGTCCATTATAAACGTTATTACCCGAAAGTATAGCCACATGGATGGGGAAAAATAGGAACTCGTGACGATAAAGGGTTTCTGGTCTACACATAATAAGTTGAACCTCCTTGACAATCTTATACATTTTAGGTCAACAACTTTCTCCCGGGACCTAGGGAGGTGAGGCGTGTGGGGGAACGAGACGGTAAAGTGGATGTCGGACGAAGGGAAGTCGGGTGTGGACTTCAGGGGGGAACGAGAAGTAAAGGGAAATAGTCACCGTGCGAGTGGAACATTATATGGTGTGCCTAGTAAAAAGATAATATAAATAACAAACGACAGAGGTAGAGGACGGGTTCGCATTCGTAGTACTCCCGTCTCAAGAAACAAGACAAGTGACTGTATAGGGGTCCTGGACCTTGTCGCAAACAATGCATCGTACGTGAGTTAGTTGTGACTTACTTTTTTTCATTTTCTCGT
This sequence comes from Capra ibex, assembly GCA_006410555.1. Taxonomy (NCBI): domain Eukaryota; kingdom Metazoa; phylum Chordata; class Mammalia; order Artiodactyla; family Bovidae; genus Capra; species Capra ibex. The sequence goes on along the minus strand of SJYO01027916.1, from coordinate 259,921 downwards.
TCAATGTTTACAATGGATGGGGGGTCCAAGAATCCAAGGAATTAGTTATCTTTAACTGATCTCCGGTCTCTTCTTTAAATCCGTTCCGAAATAGCCCCGGGGAGGACATCGTCACCCCTCGTTCGCTGTAGAAGGGAACGAGTGACCGAGGGGCCCCCCCCCCCCCCCGTGCCNCGCCCCCCCCCCCGTTCGACCAAGGACTATACCTCACTCACTACCCAGGTCGACCTCACACACACAGACACACAGACACACAGAGACACAGAGACACACACACACACACAGACACACACAACCAGGGCGTCAGTACAGGTTTGAGAAACGCTAGAGTACCTGACATCGGGCGGTCCGAGGTCCGTTCCTATGACCTCACACACCGGTAAGGGAAGCGGTCCCCTAGAAGGACTGGGTCCTTAACTTCGGGCTATAGGACGTAACCGTCCGTCTAAGAAATGGAAGACTCGACCTCCCCATCGTGTCTACAAAAGGGTGGGGAATCCGCCCTAACACACGTCCCCCGGGCACGGCGTGGGACGAAAACGAACCCCAAGAAGTCTTCGCCGTCAACCCAAGAAACCAGAGAAACATAGAAAACAGGTCTTAGACGTCGTTGGTGTTTACGTACGGCAATAAAATCAGAGTACATCAAAGAATCAACGAACTCCTCCCCACACAGGTCCACGTGCGTAACGTCGGGACGTCGTCTCTCAGGGTCCAGGGTCGGACAGAGTGTTTCTTTATCTATGGTTTGCTAAGAGGAAAACAAAAAGTTTTATGGACGTATTAGTCCTAGAAGGACCGCCAGCACTAATCCTGAGTCGTAAAGGTGACGGCACCGGGTCGAAGTCAGGGACCAGTCCCTTCTAGGGTGTTCGGTGCACGACGTCGGGTCTTTGAGGTTTTGTTATTTTTATAGATGTTACGCTATATCTTTTTTTTAGACATCTGTCTATGTGGTTTAAAATCTATTATTAATAATGATCTCCCTACCCTAATGTCCTCTAAAAGATAGTATATAAAGAGTTACAAAGGGTTAAAATGTTATTAATAATGAAAACTTTACTTTTTATTACGATATTGTTTTATTTCCTAATTTCTTAAACCAATTCTGGATTTTCTCGAAACAAATAAAAGACCCCAATATAACATTCTCGGAAAAGACTTTCAAACTGTAACAAAACTGCTACAACTCAACCTAAAAACTTGTATCTGTTCTGAACGGAGTGATTACACGATGATCATCCAAAGGTATCTCCCCAGTAGATTAAAAAAAAGGCCATCGGATTATCATTAACACGATAGATCGTACGGTGGACCCCCAGAATGCATCCACCATCTACTATTTGCATTTCATCCTAACATGAACTGCCCGGACAGAGGGTGGAGAGTGACACTCATCGTGTACCATCCGTCTACACTCTTGTTCACTGATCACTCACCCACGTCGAGACCACCGTCCGGACTCTCACCCCACAGGACTCTCGACCCATCTTCCCTTCCGCTCATAGCCCCTCGACTTTCCCGAAAAGAATAGGAATCGAGTCGAAAAGCAGATAGGACTTTTCTCAACCAGTCGTTTTCCACGAAATAACTTGTCGCCGAACATTGTCCGGTTGGTGCTTACGAACCTCACGTAACAAAGTGTCCCTCGTAGAGGGGTGTCCACTCTAGGTCTCCTGTCCACGGTCTATATTGAATGTAAGTAAGACCGAGAACGCCTTATTTCCGTCTTCGTCGGAGTACTCTAGGGTACACGACACGTCTCATATATATCCGTAGTATGTCGCAAACTAAAATGAAAACGATTAGATAAATAAAAATCTAAAGAGTAGAAAATTTTTCAAATACCAGTAGAAAGGTTCGATGATTTTTCTTGTAAACGCAATTTCTTTTTTTCTGACAAAGAAAGTCATTGTTCCAAACCACCCTCTTAAGGGACCACCATGTCGCTAATCCCGAGGTACGACAACGACGACTCCCGGGTCTGAGTCAGGGACCAGACCCTCACTTCTAGGGTGTTCGGTACGTCACACCGGTCTCTTTTCCCCTTTTCTTCAAACCACCAATGCGAAAACAAATTTTATGAGAGGGATTCGTGTATGACGGGTAAAAATCTACTTACTCAATTCTGCCTCCTTACGAGTGAGGAACGGGGTTTTAATTTATAAACTTCCTTCTACAGAACGGAATGAAGGTTCTATTTTACGAAAGGCAAAGTACAATCACTCCACATCAAAATGGACTGATAAGTTAGGTTCTGACGCCTCGGGGGGGAGATCCGGGACCGTCGGGAGCCCCCTCCAAAAGATCGTGTCCGTACCCTCACCTCCTAGGCCCTCCGAAGTGTCACGCCCCTTTGGCCGAGGAACAAAGTCAACGGGGAGTAACAGTCCCTCTGCGAATATTTTACTAATGTGAGGGTACTTTCTATCGAAGATGTATTAACTTCTAACAGGACCGAGAGAGAGTAGTCTCTCCTTCGTTTCGGCATATTTAATAAATGTCTCGAGGTTCAATAAAGGAAAGTACTCGGGACTAAAACAAAAACAGAGACGTTTGACTCTAAAACAAATAGGCACTTATCAAAAGGGATCCCGTACTCTTTATACTGACAAATTAATACTTACTCCAAAAAACAAACTCAGGTATAATTGATTTTGTACGTTTTAGTTGACAAAAAGTAATCTAGGGAAAGTCGAGGGGTGGTCTTGTCTTGGTTGTTTCCTTGTTCGTCAAGTTGGTCGTGGGTGGTCCTTCGGGTGACACTAAGCTTAAGGTCGGTTTGGTCCTTTTACATTCGTGAAGAGACGGAGTAAATAAAAAATGAGGTCCTCGATCCCTCTTTATATACGATTAAATAGTTACAAACGAAGACTTTAATAAACATTAGTCGGTAAATAATAATAATGAGTATCGACTCTTGTATATTTTCGTTCAACAAAAAAGTATTAAGAGATCTGTTAATCATGCCAATTAAATCTAAAATGAAGAGAAATTGTAGGAAAATCCGTCTCTCAAATTTTCCTCCGAATTTGAGTCTTATTCATATTATGGGATACAATCACGGTCATCATTTCTATCTCACCTCCTCATGAACTTTGACTATCGTCTATGTCAACATATACAGACAAGTCAAGTCAAGTCAGTGAGTCAGCACAGACTGAGAAACGTTGGGGTACTTGACGTCGTACAGTCCGGAGGGACAGGTAGTGGTAGAGGGCCTCAAGTGAGTTTGAGTGCAGGTAGCTCAGCCACTACGGTAAGTCGGTAGAGTAGGAGACAGCAGGGGAAGAGAAGGACGGGGGTTAGGGAGGGTCGTAGTCTCAGAAAAGGTTACTCAGTTGAGAAACGTACTCCACTGGTTTCATGACCTCAAAGTCGAAATCGTAGTAAGGAAGGTTTCTTGTGACCTCATATAATAAGGTCAGTCGTATTAGATTTATATCGATACACACTTAACAGACTTCCCTTTATTGGTTTTCAATATTTTTGCATTGTTACATATTTTTCTGAAAGTTTAATCATATTGTAATGTACAAAATATTTGAAGGAATGAACTATAAAAAACCCCCCGACGGAAACGCTCCAGAATCAAGGAATTTGGTCCCTAGTTTACGTCCGAGAACCGAACCTTCACGTCTCGGGATTGGTGAAAGTGTAAGAATGCACTTTAAAACCTACCCAAAATTATTCATGTCGTTTGTTTTTGTTTAGACTATAATAATATTCTCTCTGAGGATGTCCCGGTTCTCTTTTTCACACACTCTACATACATGTGTTTACCGTATGTCACCCAAGGTCCCATTAGTGTGTGAAAGAGACACTCGGAGAAAGTAAAGTAAAGGAGATTGCGAAAACGCATCGGGCCTCCGTAGGAACGGAGATAGATTGCTCTGGGACGGTGACGCAAGGACGGTTGTCGTCTCGTTCACATGGTCAGGAAGTGGACGTCGTAGGGTCCCAATGCGACATCCGTATGGGACGTTACGGCACTTTGGGGAAATCGAATCCCCAGATGGATCTTCTTAGTATAACCAAAATCAGAGAACTACCAAAATAATTGCTTACCGAGGTTAGGTTCATCACTCTTCTAACTTGTCTCAACGATACCTTTTACTCCTCCTCTCTTTCAATTGTCATGGTTTTAGATCACCCAACAGTGAAGCAAGTCAAGTCAACGAGTCAAGTCAACGAGTCAGCACAGACTGAGAAACGTTGGAGTACCTGAAATTGTGTGGTCCGGAGGGACAGGTAGGGTTGAGGGATTCAAATGAGTTTGAGTGCAGGTAGTGCAACCACTACGGTAGTTTGGTAGAGTAGGAGACAGTAGGGGAAGAGAAGGGTGGAAGATAGAAAGGGTCGTAGTCCCAGAAAAGGTCACTCAGTCAAGAAACGTAATCTACCGGTTTCGTAGTCAGGAAGGTTACTTATAAGTCCCGACTAAAGGAAATCCTACCTGACCAACCTAGAGGAACGTCAGGTTCCCTGAGAGTTCTCGGAGGAGGTTGTCGTGTTAAGTTTTCGTAGTTAAGAAGTCACGAGTCGAAAGAAATATCAGCTTGAGAGTGTAGGTGTGTACTGATGACCTTTTTGGTATCAGAACTGATCTACCTTGAAACAACCGTTTCATTACAGTGACGAAAAATTATACGACAGATCCAACCGGTATTGAAAAGAAGGTTCCTCGTTCGCTGAAAGTTAAAGTACCGACGTCAGTGGTAAACGTCACTATAATCTCGGGGCGTTTTATTTCAGACAGTGACAAAGGTTATAAAGGGGTAGATAAACGGTACTTCACTCCCCTGGTCTACGGTAGTAGAATCAAAAGACTTACAACTCGAAATTCGGTTGAAGAAGTGAGAGGAGAAAGTGAAAGTAGTTCTCCGAGAAATCAAGAAAAAGTGAAAGACAGTATTCCCACCATAGTAGACGTGTAGACTCCAATAACTATAAAGAGGGTCGTTAGAACTAAGGTCGAACACGAAGTAGGTCGGGTCGTAAAGAGTACTACATGAGACGTATATTCAATTTATTCGTCTCACTGTTATATGTCGGAACTGTATGAGGAAAGTACTAAACCTTGGTCAGATAATAAGGTATAGATCAAGATTGACAACGAAGAACTGGACGTATGTCTAAAGAGTCCTCCGTCCAGTACACCAGACCATAAGGGTTGAGAAATTCTTAAAAGGTATCAAACAAACAACTAGGTGTGTTTCAGTTTCCGAAATCGTATCAGTTATTTTGTTTTCATCTACAAAAAGACCTTGAGAAAACGAAAAAGCCACTAGGTCGTCTATAACCGGTAAACTTGAGACCAAGGAGACGGAAAAGATTTAGGTCGAACTTGTAGACCTTCAGGTCCCAAGTGCATGACAACTTCGAAACATCCTTCAATATATCATCAAAATCTGATTTCTTGACCATTACACAAAGAAAACTGTCGTACTATATTGGGTGCCTATATCGGGCGAACTGTCGAGTAATCCAACAGACGAACGAACGACAATGGAATAATATTTCACAAACCCTAAAATTATTCGGCACACTCTATATTACTATTATTTATAACAGGTTTCGAGTACCCCGAAGTTCCTTATGTTGAACATGTAACTTTACATAAGAGGACAACACAGTCCCAGGGGTTTTGGGGGTACAAACCACTAAACGATCCTCCTGAGTGTCTTGAATCGTAGATCAACACAAACGTCGACGCTAAATAGTCTTCCGTTTTAGACGTCTCTCCTTCCACGTACCCCGTTTCAGACCTTCTTTGGTCCGTGCTCGGAGACCCCCAGGAGAGGATCGACCCTGCGTGTCCTACAAGGAGGTAGGGGAGTCAACACTTTACAGTTAGTCCCTTCGAGTAGTCTCTGAGTCATGGGTCCCCAAAACAACCCCCGACAAATGTACCCGTGGAGATCTTTAAACAATACATGGTTTTAAGGTCTAAGGGTCTTCCTTTCACCCACAGGTCGTATTTGGCATAAGAAAATAGACAAGACCTTTACCACCCTTGGAAGGGTTTCAGGTTGAAAGATCAGGTAGTTCCCGGTGGAAACATTGAGTCAGGACGCTACAAATAAGAAAAGATATGTGACTATTTAACCCAATCATCAGGACTTTCGGACCTTTTCTGTATAGCTTCTTCGTGGAAATAAATAATAGGACTGATTCGAGGTCCTCGATAATCTTTCGACTCAAGACATGACGACATACATTCTCTTGCCTTCCCGATCAAGGATCTCTTAATAAAGATAAATATATTTTTTGATCAAGGGGTCCCTGAAAGGACCACCAGGTCCCCAATTCTGAGACACGATGGTGAAGTTCCCTGTGACTAAACTAGGGACCATCCCCTTGATTCTAGAATGTACCGTGTTCCGTATCGGTTTTTTTTTTTGTCAGGGGAGTTTAAAACAATAATGTTAATCATTCGTTACGTATATACGACATCTCCTTTTTTTTTTATTCTGAACCACAGGCTTTTTGAAACTTACCTATTCTTTTCTTTGTTTGTCGAAACACCACGTTTTGAGGAAGGAGACTTGGACAGCCGAAGGAGGGGACCTCTGGAGAAAGAAGACTGATTCTATAGGAAAGGGGTCTATAAACGTATCGAAGGAAGAAGTGACAAGAAAGTCCAGTAACGAGTTTACCGTGAAAAGAGTCTCCGGAGACGACTGGTGCAATAAACTTTAGCTTTTAGAGGTGGAGGGGGTGCATGGGTGTAGTCTATTAATGATGCAGGGAAGGAAGGTCATTCGATAGAGGAGAGATGAAAGTACAAGAATGATGAGACATGGGAAGTCAAAAAACAGTGCTGTTGTATAGGATTCACTAAGTAATAAAGACACATTCTTATTCCTTTGATGTTGTGTCTCCCTCAGAAGTTCTGCCGTCGACTCTACCTGTCAGAGATATACCGCCGGGACGGAGAGTGATTCTTCCGAACGGACAGAGACATAGTAACAAAAGGATCATCGACCGGATCCATGAAAGGAGGAAACTCTCACAAAGGGACAGACACTTATTTTGTCCTTGAGTAGGAGAACGACATTCAAAAAGTACACTTTACCTTCGTCTGTCACAAGTAAACTTACCCTTTTTAAGGGTTGAGGAAATTTACGGAATTGGTCATTTTCGACCGCAGTCGAAGGAAGTCACACAATGGTAGTAGGAGCGAGGTTCATAAAGCGTGTGTCGAAAATTAATCGACAGTGTCTAATTCGGACCAGTAGAAACAAAAGAAGAAAAATATGATTCAACCATGTGATAGAGACCCAATTCCTATATTAAACCTACATTTCTATAACGAACACCTTTACTCTCGTTAATTCGGGTAATTAGACCTCGACTGTTTAACCTTTGGTGGATAATCCTTCGTCGTTCCGAATAATGTTACTTTTATCTGAAAACCCAAGTTTCGACACCAGACTGACAATGCTCGTAGTTCTGGACCTACAAAAACAACAAGTCAACGATTCAGTACAGGTTGAGAAACGAGGGAGTACCTAACGTCGTGTGGTCAGAAAGGACAGGAAGTGGTAGGGGGCGTCAAACGAGATTGAGAACAGGTAACTCGGTCACTACGGTACGTTGATAGAGTAGGAGACAGTAGGAGACAAGGAGAACGGAAGGTAGAAAGGGTTGTAGTCCCAGAAAAGGTTACTCAACTGAAAAGTGTAGTCCACCGGTTTATAACCTCGAAGTCGTAGTCATGAAGGTAACTTATAAGTTCAAACTAAAGGAAATCCTAACTGACCAAACTAGTGGAACGACAGGTTTCCTGAGAGTTCTCAGAAGAGGTCGTGGTGTTAAGGTTTCGTAGTTAAGAAGTCGCGAGTCGGAAGAAATACCAGGTCGAGAGTGTAGGTATGTACTGATGACCTTTTTGGTCTCGAAACTGATCTGTCTGGAAACACTCGTTTCACTACGAAGACGAAAAATCATGCGACAGACGGAAACAGTATCGAAAAGAAGGTTCGTCGTCGACAGAAAATTAAAGTACCGACGTCAGTGGTAGGTATCACTAAAACCTAGGGTTCTTTTATTTTAGACAGTAACAATGGTAAAAGAGGGGTAGATAAACGTTACTTCATTACCCTGGTCTTCGGCACTACAATCACAAAACTTACAACTCAAAATTTGGTCAAAAAAGTGAGAGGAAAAAGGGAAAGTAGTTCTCCGAGAAATCGAGGAGAAATGAAAGACGGGAATCCCACTATAGTAGAGATATAGACTCCACAAACTAGAAAGAGGACCGTTAGAACTAAGGTCGAACACTAAGTAGATCGGGTCGTAAAGTGTACTACATGGGACGTATATTCAATTTATTCGTCCCACTGTTATATGTCGAAACTGCATGAGGAAAGGGTTAAAACTTGGTCAGACAGCAAAGTACAGGCCAAGATTGACAACGAAGAACAGGACGTATGTCCAAAGTGTCCACCAGACCATAAGGGTAGAGCAATTCTTAAAAGGTGTCAAACAACACTAGGTGTGTCAGTTTCCGAAATCGTATCAGTTACTTCGTCTTCATCTACAAAAGACCTTGAAGGAACGAGAAAAGATACTAGGTCGTCTATAACCTTTTAACTGGAGACCAAGGAGACGGAAAAGATTTAAGTCGAACATGTAGACCTTCAAGAGACAAGCACATGACAACTTCGTTCTGGACCTATCAAGTAAACAAAAGAAGAGTCGAAGTCAAAGAAGTAGACAGTTTACCCACGTCCCAATAGATCGTATCACGACAGATTACACCATCGGTTGTTGGTGTACACCGATGACTCTTGAATGTTACACCAGGTACGTTGACGTCCTGACTTGACAAATAAATTAAAATTAATTCTGAATTCAAGTTTGACGGTATACACCGATGATCGATCGTCTGAGTTGTCTAGATCGTGAATCTATCTACAACCAATCTCTTTACGTATACTTATTTCACGGAATTGAATTACGGAACAGGTATCTTCCAAGGTTGTTTACGACCGAATGACAACATTAATAAATCATAGTAAAAATGAGAACTATTTTGTAACCCATTTTCATTGACTACCGACGATTGGGTAGTTAAAAGACTCTAAACAGTCCTCTAGAAAGAGAAAACGAGTCGATAGATAAGAAAACACATATCTGTAAAAGGATTCCTTCGTTCGACGTCAGAAAGGTAGGACACTTTGGGAGTTTCTGATCTTTAATGACTAATTAATAACGATAAAAAGGTCCAAATGTACTTCTCCTAGGTGTTTCGGGTGGAGGAGAGGGATGACTTTTTGGATAACCTTTGTGGAAGTCGTGTCATAGACCTTTCGAACCATTACAACTGTCTTGATCTTTGAACCATTCACCAGTAATATCCAAAAGGATTCGATGTGTGATTCATGAGTCGACTACAGATTTAATAAAATGATAACCAGTCTATTTTGGAAATAATGTTTGGTAAAAGATTCGAGGTACATGAATAAATTATAAAATTTTTAAGTATATCCTATTTTCTGAATCCGATTAAGTAACATGAAGTAGTATTTTATTAAACGGGATATGGTCATATAACAGACAATTTTTAAAAAAAAAAAAAAAATGTAAAAACCAACATGACCCAGAAACAACACTTTTGTCTGAATCAAGTCACTAGTCTAATATAAACTTTATGACTTACTTAGTGTAGTAAAATTCTATTAGTACTCGTAAACAAGTAGACTTTAAATCCTCTTTCAATAAAAAATTAAAATTTTTATCACGAAATCGTACACGAATAATTGTCTACCACCAGTTTTCCAATTTATATATGTGTGAAAAAATTTTTTTAAGGTTGAAGTTATGGTAAAAAGGTATGAAAAACTTTAAGGATCCAATAGAAATATCAAACAAAGTTTTCTTTGGTCAAGAATTTCAGAAACTCGGTTTAAAAGTCAAGTTTAAAGTATTATCAAATTGTAACACTTAATTGAGACGAATAATATGTACGTTTGACTAGATTAGTAGATCACTTCTCTTTAAAGAAACTACCTAGGTAATTTAACTTAATCGGTTATAATTCAATTACTCTCAAAGGACATGCGACCTAATTTTAAATCACTAGTGAACGTAAAGTTTCATGAACCATTATTTAATAATAATTTTGACCCGGTTCTTTTGGGTTTTCTCCTACTATCTCGAGGATGGTATCTCAACAACTTACCCCCTTTAGGGTATAAAGGTACCTCTTTTTCAATGAACTCTTCCAATGATTTCCCATCATCTTACCTCACTATCCTACTGTTCATCTGTATGAATCGTAAGTGACTCAGTACCCGAAATAGTTGGTATTTCGAGATAATTTTATAATTCATAATAAGGTAAACCACAATTCGTTAGGTGTTTCGTTGAGGTTGTATCCTTTTTTTTTTTTTCTTCTTTCTTTTCCTTCAATCTTATTTGATTTGGTAGACCTCCCCCTTGAAATAAGTATTGACAAATATGGAGTGTACTTATTCAAGTCGAGTCAAGTCAAGTCAGTGAGTCATCACAGACTGAGAAACACTGGGGTACTTAGCGTCGTGCGGTCCGGAGGGACAGGTAGTGGGTGAGGGCCTCAAGTGAGTCTGAGTGCAGGTAACTCAGTCACTACGGTAGTCGGTAGAGTACGAGACAGCAGGGGAAGAGGAGGACGGGGGTTAGGGAGGGTCGTAGCCTCAGAAAAGGTCACTCAGCTGAGAAGCGTACTCCACCGGTTTCATGACCTCAACGTCGAAGTCGTAGTAAGGGAGGTTTCTTTAGGGTCCCGACTAGAAGTCTTACCTGACCAACCTAGAGGAACGTCAGGTTCCCTGAGCGTTCTCAGAAGAGGCTGTGGTGTCAAGTTTTCGTAGTCAAGAAACCACGAGTCGAAAGAAGTGTCAGGTTGAGAGTGTAGGTATGTACTGGTGACCTTTTTGGTATAGGAACTGATCTACCTGGAAGCAACCGTTTCATTACAGAGACGAAAAGCTATACGACAGATCCAACCAATATTGAAAAGAAGGTTCCTCATTCGCAGAAAATTAAAGTACCGACGTCAGTGGTAGACGTCGCTAAAACCTCGGGGGTTTTTATTTCAGACTGTGACAAAGGTGACAAAGGGGTATACAAACGGTACTTCACTACCCTGGCCTACGGTACTAGAAACAAAAGACTTACAACTCGAAATTCGGTTGAAAAAATGAGAGGTGAAAGTGAAAGTAGTTCTCCGAGAAATCAAGGAGAAGTGAAACACGGTATTCCCACCACAGTAGACGTATAGACTCCAATAACTATAAAGAGGGACGGTAGAACTAAGGTCGAACACGAAGAAGGTCGGGTCGTAAAGAGTACTACATGAGACTCATCTTCAATTTATTCGTCCCACTGTCGGAACTGCATGAGGAAAAGGATAAACCTTGGTCAGACAACAAGGTACAGGTCAAGATTGACAACGAAGAACTGGACGTATGTCTAAAGAGTTCTCCGTCCACTCCACCAGACCATAAGGGTAGAAAACTTCTTAAATGGTGTCAAATAACACTAGGTGTGTTAGTTTCCGAAACCGTATCAGTTATTTCGTCTTCATCTACAAAAAGACCTTGAGAGAACGAAAAAGGTACTAGGTCGCCTACAACCGTTAAACTAGAGACCAAGGAGACGGAAAAGATTTTGGTCGAACTTGTAGACCTTCAAGTGTCAAGTACATAACGACTTTGGCCCGAACCTCTTAAAAATCGTGGTGAAATGATCACACACTCTACTCACGTTAACACGTCATCAAACTCGTAAGAAACCGTAATGGAAAGAAACCTTGATCTTACTTTTAACTGGAAAAGGTCAGGACACCGGTGACGACTCAAAAGGTTTAAACGACCGTATAACTCACGTCGTAAAAGTGTCGTAGTAGAAAGTCCTAAACTTTATCGAGGTGACCTTAAAGTAGTGGAGGTGACCGAAACAAGCATCACTACGAAAGATTCCGGGTGAACTGAAGTGTAAGGTCCTACAGACCNGTCGGGTCGTAAAGAGTACTACATGAGACTCATCTTCAATTTATTCGTCCCACTGTCGGAACTGCATGAGGAAAAGGATAAACCTTGGTCAGACAACAAGGTACAGGTCAAGATTGACAACGAAGAACTGGACGTATGTCTAAAGAGTTCTCCGTCCACTCCACCAGACCATAAGGGTAGAAAACTTCTTAAATGGTGTCAAATAACACTAGGTGTGTTAGTTTCCGAAACCGTATCAGTTATTTCGTCTTCATCTACAAAAAGACCTTGAGAGAACGAAAAAGGTACTAGGTCGCCTACAACCGTTAAACTAGAGACCAAGGAGACGGAAAAGATTTTGGTCGAACTTGTAGACCTTCAAGTGTCAAGTACATAACGACTTTGGCCCGAACCTCTTAAAAATCGTGGTGAAATGATCACACACTCTACTCACGTTAACACGTCATCAAACTCGTAAGAAACCGTAATGGAAAGAAACCTTGATCTTACTTTTAACTGGAAAAGGTCAGGACACCGGTGACGACTCAAAAGGTTTAAACGACCGTATAACTCACGTCGTAAAAGTGTCGTAGTAGAAAGTCCTAAACTTTATCGAGGTGACCTTAAAGTAGTGGAGGTGACCGAAACAAGCATCACTACGAAAGATTCCGGGTGAACTGAAGTGTAAGGTCCTACAGACCAAGATCCACTCACCAGTGTGGTAGCACTAATAGACCCAGCACTTCTCTTATTGTACTGTCTTTAGGGCAGGACATCACAAATGTCTCCCACTCCCTCCCTCTCGAGTCTCGGGGGACATGACACGCCATTACTTACGCATGAATTATCTGTACGACCCAGACTTCTTTCTTCTTTGTTCTTTCTCTAGTGTCCCATTTACTAAACCGACTTCAGTGTGTGTATCTAAAGGTCTCGCTCTCTAGATACTGACTCTTTAAGGAAAACAAAATTCTTAATGTTAATGACTCACGTAAAATCTGGTCTCCGGTCTTTCCGAACTCCACATCCCTTTCTAGAGACCTTTCTTACAAAGTGGTCACACTACTTGGTACACCTCTCCCAGAAACTGTCCATTCAGAAGATTACTCCACGTCTTGCTTCTGGGAGATGACGAAGAGGCCGGAATTCTCGGTCCCTTAAAAGGCAGAGTACTGTTCTACCGACAGGGACGTTTTAGAGTCAGGAGTGAATGTGCTATCTCCTGAGGTCCCACTCTTTGTAGTCCTCCGTCACCGCGGTAAGACAGTACCCTCGTGTGACAAGACACCTTTAGGTCCCGAAGACGGTCGGTCGTGTCCTTCTCTCAACCCCCCGCACCGGGTCTCCCACCTTCCGCAGAACCGACGTCGGGTCCTCGAGAGACTACTTAAGTCCTGCACTCTTCACCATAGTCACGGAGTTCTTCTCTTCCGTGTAGACGTCTCCGACGAGTCACTAGGGTCGTCTGTCCTTACTCCAAAACCTTCTTTACAGACAGAAAACTTTTATGTCGTTCTTTCCCCCTTCCCCTGACCTTAATAAAAATTTAACTTGCATTCTTTGGTAGGGTTCCTTCTACTTGTTTTTCTACCGTAGACACCCCGTCATGTTTATCTCTTTGGTTGAAACGGGTCTTGATTTTACGAATGCGTTTGTGTAGTTTTCAGTTTCAAGTCCCTACAGTCTCGATCTTTTTTTGACGTTTTACGTTCATGTCTCTTCGAGGTACGTACACACCTTATGACTTCTTGTCCTTGAGGGATTACTTATTCGAAGGTTTCTGACAGTCGTCTTCGACACGCGTTCGGACCTGAACTGGTCTGTGAGTCTGGCACCGAGGACGTCCTTGGTTCGGGGAGGAGAGTCACATACTTCCGACAGGTTACGTCGTTACGGAAACCTTACACGGATTGTCAGGACCTTCTAAGTTCATGTGACGGAAAAAAACATCAAATAAAAACGACTATTAAGTTTTAACTCTTTAATTTTTCTATAAATTTTAGAGGGTATTTCTATATATTTGGTGGGTCTCTTTTGATGTCGATTATAAACCATCTTCTAATCCTAACACACCATACAGACAGAAATAATTTCATGTAGTAGATATTAAAAGGTCCAGTTTAAATATGCAGAAAAAAATTAGACGGGAATTAATAATTGATTAAAACTTCTTTTCTATACTCAAGGATGGATAGACGATCTCACAAAAAGAGAAAGAAAGTTGAAATTTCCACCGGTCTCTTCATTTACTCAAAAAGTCCATAGTATCGTCCTAAACAACCTTCCGTATATCCGTCACATAAATATTCTGTACCTACTACCAAACATTATAACGTCCCAAATACTCGACCACTGAACGGAGTGATGTAATTGACTTGAGTAATCACTTTGGTTCAAAATTCCCGTTCGAATTAAACAAAAAATTTTACTCTAATATTTTGTAACTTTGTATAAATCTACTAGCGTCAATAATCGTTAATTAGTAAACCATAAATTCCTTTTCAACATTTATAAGTCACACTTAATGTTTGGTGTCTTCACTCAAAATTGAGTAATCATTCTACTCTTCCCCCTTTTCTCTGGTTTAATCGGGTTTCTAATAGTTAGACATCGATATAGAGGAAATGGTTTTTTTTTTTTCCTTACAGTAAAACTTCTGGATCGTAAGGGGAGGGGAGTCCACCATAACCTTTTTATAATACAGGACCTACAGTCACCAGTCTCGAATTTTTCATCCTTTCAACTTTTTTTCTCTGAGTTAATCTTAATCTTCTTAAATCACTCCTGAAAAGGGAATTTCTTATCTTCAAAACCGTAATTCTCGGAAATTGAAGAGTAAGTTGTCTACTAGACTTTTTCAAAAGGTACAAAATATAAGTAATGGGTCAGGGACCCGTTATTGTACAAGTCTTTTGAATAAATTAATCGTGTCAAACTTGGGGAAGAGGATCTCTTCAGAAGGATAACTAGAGGTGTGAAGGTTAAAGAGAATAGATGAAAGTCTGGTTTGTAAGGTTGAGAGGGAGAGAACAAAAAGTGTGGTGACGGAAACGAGAAAGGAGGTTTTTAGAAGAGTCGTGTAGGTTGGGGAAACGAGATTAACATATCAAGTCAAGTCAAGTCAACGAGTCAGCACAGGCTGAGAAACACTGTGATACCTGACGTCGTGTGCTCCGAAGTGACAGGTAGTGGTTGAAGACCACTACGGTAGGTTGGTAGAGTAGGAGACAGTAGGGACAGAGGAGGACGGAAGTTGGAAAGGGTCGTAGTCCCAGAAAAGTTTGCTCAGTCAAGATGCGTAGTCCATCGGTTTCATAACCTCAAAGTCGAAAATCGTAGTCAAAAAGGTTACTTATAAGTCCTGACTAAAGGAAATCCTACCTGATCAACCTAGAGGAACGTCAGGTTCCCTGAGAGTTCTCAGAGGAGGTTATCGTGTTAAGTTTTCGTAGTTAAGAAGTCACGAGTCGAAAGAAATATGAGGTTGAGAGTGTAGGTATGTACTGATGACCTTTTTGGCATCAGAACTGATCCACCTGGAAACAACCGTTTCATTACAGAGACGAAAAATTATACGATAGATTCAACCGGTATTGAAAAGAAGGTTCCTCGTTTACAGAAAATTAAAGTACCGACATTAGTGGTAGACGTCACTATAATCTCGGGGGGTTTTATTTTAGACAGTGACAAAGGTAACAAAGGGGTAGATAAACGGTACTTCACTCCCCTGGTCTACGGTACTAGAATCAAAAGACTTACAACTCGAAATTCGGTTGAAAAAGCGAAAGCAGAAAGTGAAAGTAGTTCTCCGAGAAATCGAGAAGAAGTGAGAGACTGTATTCCCACCACAGTAGACGTGTAGACTCCAATAACTATAAAGAGGATCGTTAGAACCAAGGTCGAACACGAAGTAGGTCGGGTCGCAAAGAGTACTATATGAGACGTATATTCAATTCATTCGTCTCACTGTTATATGTCAAAACTACATGAGGAAAAGGATAAACCTTGGTCAGACAACCAGGTACAGGTCAAGATTGACAACGAAGGACTGGACGTATATCCTAAGAGTTCTCCGTCCAGTCCACCAGACCATAAGGATAGAGAAAGTCTTAAAAGGTGTTAAATAACACTAGGTGTGTGAGTTTCCGAAACCGTATCAGTTATTTCGTCTTTATCTACAAAAAGATCTTGAGAGAGCGAGAAAACTACTAGGTTGCCTACAACCGTTAAACTAGAGACCAAGACGAAAAAGATTTGGGTCGAACTTGTACACCTTCAAACGTCAAGTGTATGATAATTTCGGACCGAACCTCTTAAAACTCGTAATGAAACGATCGCACACTCTACTCACGTTAACACGCCATCAAACTCGTAAGAAACCGTAGTGGAAAGAAACCGTAACCTTACTTTTGACTGGAAAAGGTCAGGGTACCGGAGACGACTCAAAAGGTTTAAACGACCGTATAACTGACGTCGTGAAAGTGTCGTAGTAGAAACTCCTAAACTTTCTCGAGTTGACCTTAAGGTAGTGGAGGTGACCGAAACAAGCATCACTACGAAGGATTCCGGGTGAACTGAAACGTAAGGTCCTAAAAACCGAGATCCACTCACTAGTGGGGTAGCACCAATAGACCCAACACTTCTAGAAAAAACATATCAAGAAGACACATAAGAACGGTGGAGAAGAATTATAGAAGACGAAGACAATCCAGGTATGGTAAAGACAGGAAATAACTCGGGTAGAAACGTACTTTATAAGGGAAGCATAGAGATCAAAAGAACTTCTCTAGAGATCAGAAAGGGTAAGACAATAAAAGGAGATAAAGAATCGTAACTAGCGACTTCTTCCGAAAGAATAGAGAAGAACGAGAAGAGACCTTGAGACGTAAGTCTACAAGTATAGAAAGGAAAAGAGGAAACGGAAGTGAAGAGAAGAAAAGTGTCGATAAACATTCCGGAGGAGTCTGTTGATAAAACGGAAAACGTGAAGAAAAAGAACCCCTACCAGAATTAGGGACAGAGTACATGTCACAGTGCTTGGAGTAAGGTATCAAGTAGTCCGTGAGTTAGATAGTCTAGATCCGGGAATTTAGATAAAGAGTGAAGGTGACATATCAGTATTCCCTAAACTAAATCCAGTATAGACTTACCAGATCGCCAAAAGGGATGAAAGAAGTTAAATTCAGACTTAAACCGTTATTCCTCAAGTACTAGACTCGGTGTCAGTCGAGAGTCAGAACAAAAACGACTGACATATCTCGAAGAGGTAGAAACCGACGTCTCTTATATTAGTTAGACTAAAGCTACAACTGGTAGACCACTACAGGTACACATCTCAGAAGAGAACACAACAACCTTCTCCCACAAACGATACTGGTCACGTAAAAGAACCGTCTTGAGATAATCGGAAACGGGACGAAGTAAGACATGAGCTTCCGGTTTAAACGGACAATGAGGTCCATAGAGAACTGAAAGATGAAACGTAAGGTCAGGGGATATTACTTTTCCTGTAGTAAAAACCCACAATCAAGATCTTCTAGAACATTCAGAAGTATCTTGATAAGTAGAAGTCGAAGAAGTCGTAATAACCAACCCCGTATCCGAATCTAATGGCACTATAACTTACCAAACGGAACCTTTGCTTGTCTCTAGTAAGACAGCAAAAACTCTGACGTAGGTTCATGACGGAAAGCCTGAGAAGACAACTGATACTCCCGACGAGGTGAAGACGATTCCCTAAGGACACCATATTCGAGAGACGAAAGAGTTCGGAACAGACAAGGAAGAGTGTACGAGAGGAAAGTCCGGTGAGGAATTCAAAGACAATACAAGGGTGAAGGAAGGTCGAGTTTTGGGTGGTGTGGTACACCTTTGGTCGGTCATATTCTTTAAACCGAAAAGATCCATTTTGTTTGATTAGTGGTGGGGTGAATGACATACAAATTTGAATCCTCGTGACGTATAGAATTCATAATAGTACCCTATTTATTTACGATATAAAATTTTATTAAGGGATGTCACGGACGAATTCAACCACGACACATTGGATAGTGCTCAATTCGTAGTAGGAATGGAGGAATCTTGTGAGACCCACACATCAATGGTCACGGTAGCCCACCCGGTACCGGGTGTCGTCGTCTGGGGCCGCAGAGGGAGAGACAAGAGTCAACGTGACACTGGACCTGTCACTCCTGTCTCTGCTCTTCTGAGAAAATTAGAGGAAAGATATTGAGACGATGTAAAGGTGAATCTCTAGATCGGTTTTTAAACAGATATTAAGGAGAACTGTTCGAGAACAAAGTCTAATTGGAATTGATTTTTCGTAAGAGACTAAGAAAGTCCTTAGACTGTAACGACCAGTTAGTCCTCCAAGACCCGCTCCTGGGGGTTCCAACGGTGGGTCCATCCATTCGTACCCTTTTGGAGATTTTTCAGTCAATTTCTTTTAGATTACTGAGGTTCTGGACTGGAAAAAAGGGTACAGCAACGGGAAGATAGAAAAAAATCTTTATTCAGTGTTTAAATGGGTCCGATCATCGGGTGTCAGACAAAGACTGTTGTCCAACATCCTTAGAGACAAAGAACAAATTGTGTTAGATTGTTGAGTGTCTCGTGTGTGTACTTAGAGACAACAACAACAAGTCAACAATTCAACACAGGTTGAGAAAAACTGGGGTACCTGACGTTGTACGGTCCGGAGGGACAGGAAGTAGTAGAGGACATCAAACGAGTTTGAGTTTAGGTAACTCAACCACAACGATAGGATAAAAGTCTTGATCGAAAGAAGCAAAATTAGATTTAATCTCAAAATTATTACTAAGGATCCTGTACTTGTAATCTCAAACAAAAAGGGAAGGATTATTAGATCCTCTGGGGTAGTGTAGAGGTACTATAGAATAATATTCGAAAAGTAGAGTCCGAAACCATCTTTCACGAATCAAAAGACTTTGTCAGTACCACACAAATTCTCGTTTACCCCGGAATCTCTCGAGTACTATCATTTACGAACAAACAGAACTTGATTACTTAGAGATCACGTTCTATTCTTCTTCGACCTTGTAGTACCGTAAAGAAGATTATTTTATTACAAATTACGTCGTCAGTAAACGACTTTTTATCGTATGGGACGTACAAAGTCATTTACCACAATGTAATTGTCTTTCGACACACACACACACACACACACACACACACACATATTCTTTCCTGTTTCGTCTTGGATGATAGCTAGTTTGTGACTGAGTGTCGACGGTGTAACTTAAAGTCCGGACATTTACCTTTTCAGTATAGTCGAGCTGTCGGAGGAGGGTTCCCCCGGGGACTCTCTGGTGGAGGGGGATTTGAAGGTCGTTGGTCTTGTAGTTTATTTTTTGACGGAAAATTAGCCAGAAGAAGACTGTACCTAGAAGTCTTTTTTGGTTCATTGAACCGTGGACCTGAGAGTTTTCGGTTCTCAGTTCAGAAATTTTTAGTTCTAGGTCATGACGGGGGCGCGGGGTTTGGTCCTGTGGGAGAGATGTCCTTCATGTACCATTTACATCGAAAATTTTTACCAAAACCAAGTCTCCAAACAGGATTTCATATGTATTCTGGGGACAAGGAATCTTTTTCAACCACTCTGTTTACACATTAACGGGGAACTACGATCTCACGAAATCTGTTCATCCGACACTATTTTGGATTCAGAAATTTCGTGTCAAAGTAATAATCCTTTTTGTATCCTTTTCCTTCGTCCCGTCTGTCCCTAACGTTGCACGACAGATCCAACTGGTTTGTCTTTGAGACTTTTTGGACTGGGTCATCCAACATGACTACCCTCATAGACTGTCTATAATATAAGTGTAGAGTCATATCCAATATAGAATATAGATGGAACGGGTGTCTGATTTTAAACTTCACTTCACCTTTCTTTCAAGATTAATTTTACCAAAAAGGGAATAAAATGTGAAAATTTTTAGACTAATAGTACCAGGTAAATTATCAATGGTCAACCTTCAAAAGTAGTTATTAGTTCTAGCAACTCTATGATTAAAATAAGAGAGACTTACAAAAAGAATAGGACATTGGAATTCGGAAACAGAAGCCTCAACTACACAAGAGAGATGAAACCAGTCCAATTGGACTACTTTAGATCTCGTTTAATTTTACTATTCTTCGTCCTCACAACCGTGAAAAATTTGTTAACATGTTGTCATCGAGAATTGTTGTTGTCGTAAATAAGTAAAGTATAACAAGATATCAAGGTAGTAACTCGACCTTTAACAAGAGTAAAATTTGGTAAGTCCTAAAAAAGGGGAGAAGAATTCCCTTGCTATATCTGTCTCTACTTCCTCGATTCTATAAGTATACATAAGTATAAGAAATTTGACTATTTTAAAATTAACCCTATCCCAATGAATTATTTTCGTCGTCCACTATACAACTCATGAGTACTCAGTCCGTAACAGACTTCGTGAAATATATATAATTTACTGATAAACAAGGAGTGTAGTTGGGACACTTCACCTATGATAATAATACACACAATACGTCTACTTCTTTTATCATGAGTCTCTCTAATTTATCGGACAGGTCCTAGTGTTTCGGTCATTACCACCTCGGGTCCAAACCTGGGTCTGCCTGACCAGATCCACGTACGAGAAACGGCAATTCGGGGTGATTCCTTTCTAGTGTTTCGGTCATTACCACCTCGGTTCCAAACCTGGGTCTGACTGACCAGATCCGTGTACGAGAAACGGCAATTCGGGGTGATTCCTTTCTAGTGTTTCGGTCATTACCACCTCGGTTCCAAACCTGGGTCTGCCTGACCAGATCCGGGTGCGAGAAACGGCAATTCGGGGTGATTCCTTTCCCGCAATGTCCCGAAGCGACCGCAGGTCACAGTCCTGAGGTGTGAACGTGACGTTCCCCGCGTCGAAGTTAGGGACCAGCCCCTTGATTCGAGAGTGTTTCGGGTCCGACACGTCGGTTTTTTTCTGTTGCTTTCAGTACAATGATTAACATTTCGGAGATGAATGTGACCGACAAGGTACAATTCTCGGAGTAACCCCCATAGTCTAAAACGAATAGTCAGAATCGTATCGATATATTACAATTATTTCGTAAACTTATTGAATTTCACTTCACTTTCACTTTCAGAGAGTCAGTGCAGGTTGAGAAACGATGGGGTACCTGATGTGTCAGGTACCTTAAGAGGTCCGGTCTTTTCATTTCTTTAATTATTTAGTTTTACTACGATATAATCTCATCATACAGAGAAATGTTTCATTGAGGAATTTGGGGAGTAGACAGGACACCGAAGGGGTGGTAATTTAACGGGGAGTCCCAGTGGAGACCGTGGGACCGCGAGACTGTCTCGACGACCTTCGGCGGGGTGGGAGAGACGGAGGACCCCGGCGTGGGAATACGAGACACAGAAACGAGGGCTCACGTCGGAGGGAAAGGAACAACATGTACTCGAACACACTAGTAGAGGACCCATGTGGAAAACATAACATGTCGGGAGACTGGGCACGAGTAGTCGGTCTTAAATGGTTCCGTCCCTCGTCTCAGGAGACCGGTCTTCTCCGCTGTCTGCATTTTCGGTAAGATTCTAGTCTGTTCCGACTCACTGGTCCTTACTGACTCCAGTCCGTCACTACCCGAATTTGTCTGTGAACGTGGTCTCTCTGACGTGCCTTTCTCTAATTTCCGTCCATCTTCGTCGGACAGGTCAGGGAGCAGACGGGGGCACTTGACGTCCGACACTCCAGTCACGGCTCGTAAGCGGGAGTACTACGAGACCCTTGGACCACCTCACCCGGAAGGGCCAACACTGACACTTCCCCGTGGAATCCGGCGGAAGTCGGCGACTCAGGACACACGAGTCGGGGTCCGGGGGCTCCTGAGACGCACAGGACTCTGTGCCGTCGGGGCGGTCGATCTAGGACTCGAACTCCTTCGACTCACTTCTCAAATGGACGACCTTCAATACGACGTCCGCGCACACGGTTTAGGGGTGGACTAACCGGAGAATCCTGCGTCAATAAACTAATACTTATTAGGAAATATAACCAAATACAAGTTCGACAGACACGGAGTACCTTAACGGTTACTTCTACAGTAGGGCGTTTTGGGACCTCTTGAAAGAACATTCCATTTCCTCTCGAGGAAGAAATGACTGTTAAAAAAATTTTTTAAACGACCGGAGACAATGACAAAATGCGTAATAATTTACGAAATCCGAGGTTTCTAATTTTACACCTTTTCATTATTACAAAATAATTTATTATTAACGAAGTCTCTCACCATAACATGGAATGTCGCACCCCTGCAGGACCACTATGACTTCGTCCGTCTTCCATTAATGAACCTCACGGCCTTCCCTCTACTACGGCCGTCTCAAGTGGACAGAGTCTACTTCTAGTAGTGCGGTGAACTACTTGTAGAATCGTCGTCTGGTTTGCACTCCTTAACTATCACATGGTAGGAGTATAGTGTGTACCGTCGTGCAAAGTATCTTGATAATTAATATCGAGTAGGAGTCCAAAAATAATCGTGCAAATAAAATTGGTCTCATTTTTAATGTCATCACAAAATAAGGTAAAATTCTTATTTAATGAAGATTTTCGGAACGGTGACGGTCTGATTAGTGAAACTACGTCTCACTGATGGCATACCGCACGGAAGGAGCATAGTGCGACTGAATGTCGTAGGTCCTGTACGTCGGTAAGTGAAAGTTGACACTCTCGATAAATGAAAACTTTATTACATTTATGTAAATGGTTTCATGATCTCTAACCAAAAGATCGTCTTACCTATTAATAAAATTCCTCCTGGGATATTTCCGACTGTAATTTTTTGAAGGGACATTCTAAATTCTACTGATATCTGGAATAAAGAGACTAGTATCGAGTATTTTATTACTTCACTTTACAATGTTGTGAGACTTCAGTGATAAATCCGGATTGTTTAGACACCTCGGATCCTCTTATGTTACTAATAACTTCCAGTAAACAACTCGTTCTTTTTACGGTAACTTGTTAAATGTCTCCGTATAAAAAATTTCTCGACGAATCCCATAGGTCAATTTAAAAGTGACAGACAATCCATTACGTCGTTTGTACTTTTTACTCTGGACAGTCAGTAAATTCGGTTCAATTTCACAAACCAAACAGTAAGTAGGATCAAAAACATTAGAGTAGAACCTTCCGTCAGACAGTAAACTCCAAACGATTCTTTCATTTCTAAGCTTAAAACCTCTCGTCTCTTCTATACACGAGACGACCGATGTCGACCTTACAACTTCAAAGACCGAAGTCAAGTGCGCCCCTTTCGAGAAGACGACGAGTAAAGGAGAAACAAAACTCCGTCGTAATGGGTAGACAGATGGGACAAGAAAGAGAGAAAACTTGGGTGACCACCCATCGGTACCCCTAACATGACAGTCTTTCGAAAGGAACTACTTTTTATCTTCGACTTTTTTAATGTTCAACAAGAAATATTTGTAAGTGCCAAAACAGTGAACCTTGTAATGGAATGAGTACGAACACGGTATCTGAACGGCTTTCCACTGGTGGTCACTGGGTGTCGACCACTTTGGGTTCACCCCGGACAGAATCCGAGACCCAGTACCGATTGTAATGGGAAAAGTCTTTTCATTTTGGATGAACTTTCGGATCACACTTCTATTTATAGGGAGTTTGACACAATGCGAGAGGGGACGGAACCAGATGTCTCCTGTGACGTGCAATACTCGACTCCGACCCGACAGGCTCGTCCCTCCGTCCCTAGCAGTGGCGCGCACCGAGAGTGTCGCCGCCCAGAGTGAAGGGGAGGGTCGGGACAGACTTGGAGTAAAAAATCTACACACTTTATCTATACTCTTAGGAGTCTCGACTAATATCTTAACTAAATAGCAATACTAAGGTAAATATACTTTCAAGTCTTACCCATGTAGGTCTTCCACCAACGGGTCCCGACCCCCCTCCCCCTCACTACCGGTCACCCACCCTCCGAAGACCTCCTACTATTTACGTAGGATTTCAATCTAACACCACGACGACGACGACGACGATTCAGTGACGTCAGCACAGGCTGAGACACACTGGGGTATCTGCCGTCGGGTGGTCCGAGGGGGCAGGCACCCTAAGAGGTCCGTTCTTGTGACCTCACCCAACGGTAAAGTACGTACTTTCACTTTCACTTTCCCTTCAGCGAGTCAGCACAGACTGGGAGTCACTGGGGTACCTGACGTCGGAAGGTCCGAGGAGGTAGGTACCCTAAAAGGTCCGTCCTCATGACCTCACCCCACGGTAACGGAAGGGGCCCTCTAACACCACTATCAGTGTGTTAAGACACTTATACGATCTTAATCCATGTGAAATTTACGAACTTAAAATACCGTACACGGAATATAGAGTTTATAGGAATTTTTTAATTTACTCGATTAATTAAATCCATTAAATCGTGGATATTCACGAACCATATCACTTATCACGTATCACCCGTTTGTCACATATCATTGATAAGAGTAATGAGTAATCATGATCGATAATATCAGTATGATCTTTCTTGAAACTTTATACAATCTAAAAGGAGGGTCTATGGGTGAGATTACCACACAAGGATGGGGACTCAACAAGGACGGGGACACCGGTCGGGGTAAGTGGACGGGAGAGTGGGAAGTGGACGGTCCGGTTCCACTACTCGTCGTAGTTTCCCTGTCGGCACGTGTCCTCCGTCCCTCCCCCTCGTCCTCCGTGTCCGACGGAGGACAGGGTGAAGATGGGACAAACCGACCACACATCCGGAGCCAGGTAGACGTCCGGGTACAAATACAAACCACACCCCATCCGGAGACTGAAGTGAAAAAGGTCTACATTTCGGTAGATCGGATTGTGGCAGATAACCTCGTCAGTAGGGAAACAGATGTCTGCATTTAGTCTTTTTTTACTTTTGGTGTGTATATGATTTAACCCATTTATCATTAAAAATTTCGGGGAGGTCCGAACTGTATAGAGTATCAAGGAAAGGTGTTAGGGACTTTAAGGGTAATACGGGTAAATAAATTCTTTTTCGTGATTCGTCGGAGATTCTTTTACAACCACAACGAAACCATTTGATTATGTGGTTCGACGGAATCGGGAAGGACATAATACAAGTCGACTGTACTCTCCTCCGTCGCACGGAGGCGTCGACGGAATGCCAACTAAGTCTTTTCTCGACACGTTTCCTCGACGTCCCGCCTGCACCTCCCTCACCTGGTACTGGGGACTCCAGACTTGTAGTACCAGTTCTCTCCCGTCCGGGACTACCCGTCCTCGGTAATCTCCTTCCTTCTCTGCTCTTTCCGTGTTTTTTTAGTGAAAGTAAATTCTTAGTTTAATTCAATATTAAGGTTTATTATAGGTAGTCAGTCTAACCTACTACTTCTACCACACCTACTGTCCACGAACAGTGACTCTTTGTCCGTCAGAAGTTTAAACCGAAGAGGAGACCGGTCAGATTCGTCGACCAATCTACCCACCTCTTATAACTGAAGAGAAACGATTAAATGAATCTTAATGATAACTTATTTGGTAAGTCTAATTTATCTTTTAGGTCCGGTCCGTACCCTCCATCGTAACCGAAAGTTTAATCCCTTCTGTAAGTCAATTCACCATTATTTACTTTACCTAAAATGAAAAACACTTAATATGAAAACATTTTCAGCAATCGAGAAAAGTAATATTTTCCGTTCGCACATTTAACGTCTTGAAGGAAGAAAAAGGTAGAATTACTTCTCTTATGAAAATTCCAGAACAAGAATTCCAAATCAGGACTAGTATCAAATACCTTTTTCGTTAGGGACTTTCCATTTCTCCATTTTTACTGATGGAGTCCCATCTTATCTATGACGAAATTTTTTGTTTTTGTTGGTTGTTTTCGAATTCAAATTATAGGAAAACAAATGACAGAGTCAAATTCCTTTTACGACCGACGACGACGACGACGACGATTCGGCGGAGTCAGTACAGGCTGAGACGCGCCCCCCCATAGTATTAACTCCCAATAAAGAGAAGAGGAGGTCGTCCCTGAGTGTGGAAAAGGTGAACCAGTACTAAGAGAACAAATCGAGTCGACACACCAAACGTAGAACATGAGTATTACATTAACACAGTTCTCCTGGGGTTACTCCCTTTTTTTTTTCCAGAGGCTCACTTATCACTTGGGTCGTAGGCAGTACGTGTGAGGTAAGTGACGAGACAGAGAGGTAGTCCTGGGTTCGACGGGAGTCTTCGGACAACTGTCACCACGGGGAGTACGATAGCAAGAAGTACTAAAGGGTCGTCCACTCCTGTGTCTACCATGTCACCATCTTGGAATCCTAGGCTCTAACCCGTAGAAGGGTTCCAATTGGAGAGTTCCTGTAGACAGAAGCGAAAGACATGGCTACCTCGGGACCTGACCTGTCGGAATAGGTAGTGGGGGGGAAGTCCTTCTCAACTGACATGGGCCGGTACGGTCTTTCGAATGGACGTATGGGAACGAAAACTATGAGGGACACTCTCTCCTCTCTCATAGAGGGAATGTGTCCTTGTTTATCGTTGAACGGATGGTCAACTTTTGACAAATTGAGAAAGGGTTGTATTACTTTAATCAAGTCGAAATTATTCACTTCAAGAAAAGACGATTCCGAACATTTTGGTTGTATGTATCGAGTCGATAATAACTACTTCACTTTTATATACAAAAACATTAGTTAAAAATTTATGGAAAATATAGGTTCCGAAGTCTATTTAAGGTCTAAACAAATATTGAAAAGAAAACAGGTGAACCATCTGACTAAAAATAAAGTCACACTCATTTAAATATACGATTTCTCGACATCCTGAGGGAATCATAAAACTCTAACTTTACTAAAAATTCGTACCAACTCTTAGTATACTTATAATATGGCACAGATATTTTAACAAAGTGACAATTTTATATATAAGTCGTCTGCAAATATAACCGTGTCCTTCTTAGTAACCGTTCGTGTTACAAAACACACACACACACAAATTGGTAAGGGATAGTCAGTCACGGACCATTTATATAGAGTAAACTAGAATTTTCCCCTTTGAGTATTATCGTTATAGGTCTTTTTTTTATATAAAATTTTCAGTTAAGTTAATCATATTAGACAAGAGTCTTAGTCATCTTGTGTGGTGGAACCACCTGTCTTCATTTACGACACGACACGAGACGAAATAAGTCGAGACGTTGGCCCCATTGACTAGTATGTAGTAATATTAAAATGGCACGTCTCGTTCGACTACTAGACTCGGAGTGAAGACCTCTCTAACAAATAGAAGACCTTTTTTATCTGTGTCTAACCATGTCTCCCTTTACATCTTTGGTCTGACCACATAAAGGCCGGTTGATGCAGTTTCACTAACATTCATCCAACACGTACAACTTTAACCAGTGTATAAGTCACCTCAGATACATTAAGTGTCAAACTTTTTTTATTGGTCCACGGATCTAAGAATCGAAGACCAAGACAGAGAAGGTAATTAAGTAAATCACAAACTTTTTAAGTCTTTATTTCCAAACAAGTTGATTTATCACCAATTAATAATTACATAATACCTCGTAATCTTGTATTACGAATTTACGATAGACTTTAGGATTCCATTTTTCGATGATGTCCAGGTAACCACTTAGCCGATAAGAACCTCCCAACTATTCGTGAACTCCCATATACAATTAAGAAACTTTGTAAGTCGTTTGTTCTTAATTACTATGACCTAACAGGATATCCTTACAAACAAGAGGCTCCAATACCATGGTGAAGAGAAAAAGAAACCTCACGTAAAACTATAACTAAAGAAAGTAAGAAAGGTAAGGGTAAATAAAGGTAGAATTTTTTTTTTTTATATATATATATATATATATATATATATCCTAAAGGGACTACCAGGTCACCAATTCTTAGGTGGAACGTTACGTCCCTTGTTTCCAAGTCAGGAACCGGACCTTTCTAGAGTGCACGGAACCCCGTCGATTCGGTCACGTGGCTTGATGGTTCCGGTTCGAACTCTCGGGTGCCCGGGGTTGACGACTTCGGGGGCACGCTCTGGGCACGAGGCGTCGTCCTCTTCGGCCGTGTCACTCCTCAGGCACCCGGTGTCGACCTCTCATCGAGGGTGAGTGACGTCGCTCGCTCTCGGGCGTGTCGTGTCTCTGGGTCAAGTCGGTATTTAATTGTCTAATTTTTTTTTTTATCTAAACCGTTATGATTTCATGAAAGTGACCTCCCTTACCAAAGAGTGAATTATCAAAGTTTAGACTGACCCTTTATAAGAGAAAGTCACAGTCCTAAGATGTGTGGGAGTGTCGGATTGACCACTTTCGTCTCGGGATACCATCTCGGGACTCACAATTCGAACCCACCGACTCTTTGTGTCTCTACTTTATTGTGACGGTGCGCTCGTAAATACAGTTACCCTTCTCTTACTGAGTAAACGACTATATTGAATAACTATGACTTTATCAACTCGTAATTGACGAATAAACTCCCCCCCTTCGTTTACTAAAAGGTAATGTCGTCTTTGAATCGTTTGTCTGTATTGTCTATTGGATATAAAAAGTTCATATTTACTCCAACTCAGAGAACTTAATGTTTTACACCCAGAATGTTCAACAGACTATATATTTATGGGGCTAATAAACCTCTTTAGGTTGGTGTAAGAGACTTAATTATACCTCTTGTTACGACCGACATCGTGAGGAGGAGTAAAAAGAAGACGGGTCACATCGTCATGAAATATTTCGTGTCAATGGTGTGACCTTAGTCAGTGTGATGTAAACGGCGCAATAACCACACAATAAAGATTCGGACGTTCAAATTTTTTAACAAAATTTTGAAGTTTGAAACCTTAAGTAGTTCTTCCCGTGACTAAATAAATTACATTTGGAGTTTCGAAATTCATCAAAAGGCTGTCACGTAAGACCAGTTTATAAAGTAGTGTTGAATCGAGATGACTCGGAACATCTACTCCACAATATATTACACGAGTGGGGATCTACGAGGGACTCACGATTTAGGAGAGAAGGAAGGGATGAATGTCACCGGGTCTCAACACTTTTACCTCTCTTAGTGTTCAAACTACTTTTCTAAAGTAAACCCCAGTACCTTCATATCGTCTTAAGATGGTTGCGAAACCGATCCACAGGTCTGTCGTGGATACGGGTCAAGGATACGATTCGGGAGGGTTGCGAAACCGATCCACAGATCTGTCGTGGATACGGGTCAAGGATACGATTCGGGAGGGGTGGACTCCAAAAGTTGAATCCCCTATACTCTCTCTCTCGGGGTCAATCTCCCCTTACTGTATTACACGAATAAGGTCGTTTATTCTCCTTCTAACTAACCGATATGTTCCTCCCGGTGTAGTGTTCAACACCTCAAAAAAGTTTTGGGTTTAAGACCTAAAGTATGGAAAAATCGTAGATACCATACAAAACAGCCAAATTATGGATCGATTTGACCAATTGGGGGCAACATTTAAAGGATTAATGAATCGGAATTTAAATAGAATACTTTTAGACTTAATTGTGTGAACAACGGAACTAAAAACAGAAATGATCTAACTACAAGGTCCTCCTTTACCCTTTGCCCTTAGGTAGAGTAGAGTAACACAATTCATTCAAAATGAACACAAGAAAACGTACTTTATGTTTCCTACACTCGTAAATATAGTATTTCTTAATTCTTCGAATTTGCGAAGTCTACGTACTAACAAGTCTAAGAGTCTTACAGAAAAATTAATGCTCCTTTTGCTGAACAAATTTTTAAGACTACTTTACCGTCGTACGACTATCACCGTTGGGAGACATGGTTATATCCCGCATATCTGTCGGTGTCAGACAGGACCACGAAGGGTAACGGATTGGAACCGACTTATCTGTCCAAAGTAGTAGGTAACGTAAAACACAACCGGAAGCCATAAATAGATGGTTGACCAAAGATCTTTCAAGTTTATAAAAACAGTATCACAATCCCTTGGTAACTGGTTTTGGTGGATAGAACTCGTCCGTACTACTATTGGTGAACTTGTTCAACAGAGTGTTATCCTCCAGGGTTATTCTTCGTACTTTTGATTGGCCCTCTTAAACCCTCTCCGGTTTTTTTCCTCCTCTGCGGACGGGTATCATACAGGATATTTTGATTGACCTTCTTAAACCCTCTCCGGTTTTCCTCCCTTCTCTACGGTCGGATATTATACAGGACGGTTGGAGGGTCTTAGGAAGGACGACTTTAGGTAGAACCGACTCGTTACGTGTGCGGTGGTCCTTCCTGGGACTCAGTCTCTGTTGGTTCTCTGAGTGGGGTAATGTTATTTTGGACCCTGACGGTCGGCACACCGTCTCGTCAGGAGGACCCAAGGGAATGGGACGACGAGAGGCGGGCCCGCGGGGAAGGGTTGTTTCGCAGGACGAAACGGTCGTGTACACAGAGGATTCTCTCAAGTAAAGACTCACAAACTGTTCTCGGGTGAGGGAGGAGGTTGTTATCTTTTATAAATTTGGATTATCTTTGTACTTCAGATGTCTAGACGATCCATAAAGCATAACAAAACAAAAACTCTCCTGGATCTTCTTTCATTTCCTCCTCAATTAAACCTCCTCCGAAGAAAATACAAACTTCTGGTTAAATACATAGGAAAATACGTAGTAACATTGAGGAAACACTAAATTTTGTAACGGTGTTACGTTGAAATATAAGGTCAATTTACTCGTTTAATTATCTTAAGTCATGGAGGACTTCTGTCATTTGGACAGAAACTTATCCAGTCTGTATTCTTCTATACGAGAGACTCCTGAAGTCTTTTATTTACGTTTCCAATAGTGTTTATTCTTTTGAAGACTCCGGTGTTATCAAGTTAAGACACAGTCTAAGTCGAAAAGAGGACAAAAATTCGTCACAAATGACACAGTCGTCCAACTTAAATTTCACCCGAAAGTATCGACAACTAGGTAACTGGACTGAATTTAGTCTGAAACTAACGTCGGTCATGGTTGGAAAAGAAAAGTCCGTTAACGGAGAGGAATCAGTAACGGTAACTTTGAAGGAAAGACTTCGGAGTTTAGCTTCCAAACCATATGTCAGTACAGAAACTCCCTACGTTAAAGTAGAGACAAAAATAGAATAATAGTCAGTGTTAACGTCTAGTAAATTCCTAACAAGGTTAAGAGTCTTTACTTCGGAAAAATTTCCTCTATGTTTTTAGTAAAATTTTGTTGTGATAATCCATATTCTAATTTACAATATTCTATTACACGGCTCACACAAAAGGAACTTGGAGGATCAAAACTTCTGGTAAGTAGATATATGTCTTGAGTGACTAAGTTGTACAGAATTCGTAGATGGGACGGGTCGACTACGGGTAACGTAAAGACGGTACCTTCAAACTACAGAGCGGGACTCTAGGAGTCCCAATTGTGAAGATTTGAGTCACGTAAATACTGACTTCCCAAGTCTGAGCCGGGACCTAATGACACCGGGTCCCTATGTTTTTGTACCTCTGACCCCTCTAAGACAGTACTTCTCCACTAGTTTTCTACGCTGTTGGATTTGGTTGGTGGTCGACGGATAGACCCTAAGACGTACATGAGCTTTGAACCGAAATCGGAAAGACTCACTCTATCCGAGCATAGATGTTTCATTCCTGACAGTAAATCTTTACTTCGAATAAGAAAAAGTACCTTTAACATTTAATACGGACTATATAGAACAAGGTTTCATTTATGTTTTATTTATAAGTGACTTTAAAATTTACTCCCAAAGGTCCGTAAAACTTTCAATCATGACGGATCAAATTGGGTGTTTACACTAGAAAGAAGTCTCCGGGTTCCACACAACGAGCTAAACTCATATAACCTCTGGTCTTCCTACTCAATTCAAAGAGTCTCCCTCTTTAATAATAAGAATTTCTCATACACTTACTACTCACCCGCTCTCCTCTTGAACCTCTGTCTAGACCTTAGAAGGGGGAATTGAAACACCTTGAGTAACTCCTAGTAGGGTGAAGACCATGTTTACAAAATTCACTCATAGCTCTTATACCAAAAAATAACACATGATAGGATTAAGTTTATTTGGTCCATTATCCAATTATGAATTCAACGTATTATTAGGTATAACGGTATAAAAAATTTCATCTTCCTTTTTACTAAAAATTTACCATAAGCAGTAAAACCCCTATCAGTAATAACACCGTCAGAAAGTTTCTCGACCAAAAACACAAAATCCATTAATCGTCATCGAAGTATAAAAAAAAATGATTTCAGAGAGTCAGCACAGGTTGAGAAACGCTGGGGCACCCGATGTGTTAGGTACCTTAAGAGGTCCGGTCTTATGACCTCACCCATCGGCAAGGGAAGAGGTTCCCTAGAAGGGTTGGGTCCTTAACTTGGCCCCAGAGGAAGTAACGTCCGCCCAAGAAATGGTTGACTCGATAGTCCCTTCGACAAGTATAATCGATAGTCCCTTCGAAGTATAATCTCTACCGTTTTTTTTTCTTAGTAGTTGAAAATTTGTCTTTACCGGACATCTCATATCGATTACGTAAAGGAGGAAGTCAGATGTCATTTCTCTTGTTTGGGTCTCTCCCACCAAACATGACCGGACCGTTTCGATCGTGGGTCATACACTTCTCTGACTAGACCTTAGGGTCTGAAAATTGAAAGGAGGCTTTCTAAAAGGGGTTACGTCACACTAGAAATGTAGACTTCAAAACTAAAAAGAAAGTTTTATATCCGTGTTTCCATGGTGGTTTCTGGTTTTTTCTTCTAAGACCACGTTTAAGAGTCCATCCGAGGAACTTATCTATTGACACCACTTTCGGTTCAAAATAGAGACCCTCCTGATAATTTTAGTATTAATATTTTTTTTCATAAATTAAAAAATTAAGTACATCGTCTGTAAACTCCATTTATCAATTCACTAATTAGGGAGAGAACGAGTATCTCAAGTAGTATGTTTACTTAATCTTTTTGTATGTTTGTGACTATTTTTAATTACTCCTTTCTCTGTAATAACCTTATAAGTACTTTCTCTATCATATTTACCGACTATCATTTTTTCCAAACAAAAAAAAAACAAAACAAAAACCGACGAGTGGAAACAAGGGACAGGTCCAGAGTTTGGGTGGGAGGGACACAACCCTCGTGTCTCAAAATTGGTGACCTGGGGTTCTTTCAATGAATTGGAATGTCATTAGTTTCCTTACGGAACATTCCTTTGTCATTTTAAGTCAAATTGTATAGATCAATCGGTTTCTAAGTTATGTTGTCGTCGTTTGTTCATTAATATCCATACACTAACAATTTTCTCCTTTTCATGTCTAATAACAATAGTGACAAAAATAGAGAGTGGGATTTCTACTTTTTACTCTGTTTCAAAATCAGTGTTTCCACCAGTATCAACACAATAATATTACACTTTTTTAACCTTTATTGGACTTATACCGGTAAAAACCCTTTTACAAGACTCCGGTACTTTTTGATCTAAACATTTCATTTACAGTACCCTCCTTTTGTATATCACTTTGACTTATATGTCGTATTTTTCTGCTCGTCCTTTACATAAATTCAACAATTGGAAGTCAAAGGCATCCACCAATTGTAATATCTATCTACCCACAAAAAGGGTAAGAAGCACGTAAAGGCTTGAACGGTTTACAAGTCCTTGCAAACATAATAAAAATATTACCCTCTCTCTTTTTTACATAATTTTACAAATCACAAATCGTACTGAAGTCTTCAAGTTTGACCTGTCCTTACACTCACTGAAGATAGCAAAAAACACTGTCTAAAATCTTCTCACTCGGACTGTCCCAGTAACAGTGTTGCAGTCCCCAGTGACCCGACACACAGAGTTAAGAAAGTAGGGGGGTGACTAACAGTTTGTCCTTTCTTTCACTGGTGTCAAGAACCTTTCCTTCACAAACGTACCACCGGGGATCAAGGGTCCTCACTGTTCATGAGAAGACATCTCAACCGAAGAGTTCACGTCCTCGTTCCCCTGTCCCAATCCCAAAAACAGACAAATACAACAACAAAAGGAAACTTCGGTAGTTGACGACTCTTGAATTCTACACGGTCCGTGACACGACTCGTCAGATGTACGTAATGGAGCAAACTGGGGTGCACTCGGGACTCTACTTCGACTCCGAATCGGATCACTTTGCAGAACGGGACACAATTGACCCTCACTACCTTGACCGAGATTCGAAAACTAGAATCACATTAGGAACGGAGGGACGAACTCGAAGAACTTGTGTCCCGAGGGTAGACTCAACCGTCTCTGAGGAACAGTGTCTCGTCTTGGAAGAATACTACGTAAACGTCGTTTTTCGTAAGAACAACCTCGTTCTTGGTAGTGGGGTCCACCAATGGGACGGTCGACACCTCGCTTGACACTGAACATTTTAATCTTCACACCTGACTACCTCTGAACCCGGCACCCCAGGCTATTGGAGAGTCGGTCCACCACACGAGTGACGAGTCAGCACACGCCTGAACACAGGTTGAGAAACGTTGAGGTACCCGACATCGGGTGGTTCGAGGAGACAGGTACCTTAAAAGATCCGTTCTTATGACTTCACTCAACGGTAAAGGAGGAGGTCCCTATAAGAACTGGGTCCCTAACTTGGATGTAGAGGACGTAACGTCCGTCTAGGAAATAACGACTCAGTGGTCCATTTCTGGACCCTTAATTGTCTGACGGGTAAGACTAGGAAGGATTAAATCCATTTCTCGAAGTGACTTTTAATATACGAACCTTTAAGGGACCTTCAGGTCATCAATCCTAAGACCCGAAGGTTATGGTTCTCGGACCCAAGTTAGGGACGAGACCCTTAATTTTAGGGTGTTCGAACATTTCGTTAATAGGAAGTTATTTTTTAATTAATTAATTTTTTATAGGGTGTTCGACGTGACACACCGGTTTTTTTTTCCTTTTTCCTTTTAATACAAACGGTCTTACAAAAGCATCACAGTATTTATGATATATGTTAATACTATTCGAAAAGAGATTAAAAAATCACAATGATTACAGTATCTAGTACCCGAAGGGTCAACCACGATCACCATTTCTCGGGCGGGCGGTTCCGTCTTCTTTCTGTGTCCAAGTCAGGGACCCAGCCCTTCTAGGGGACTTCCTCCCGTACCGTTAGGTGAGGTCATAAGAATGGACCTCTTGGGGTACCTGTCTCCTCGGACCGTACGATGTCAGGTACCTCAACGTCTCTCAGCCTGTGCAGACTTCACTGAATCCGTGTGTGTTACAGTATCTGGTATTACGTTTTCAGTGTTTAAAGTAGTGCACAGTAAATCTTAAAATTCTTTTTAAATGACCTTCGAATATAAAGACTTTGAGAAATCACTGTAATCCATAACTCACTAAAGTTCACCGGGAGTCTGAAACTTTACAATACTGGGGAATCAAAAAAACGGTGGTGAAAAATTCGAAACACTTTTAATTAGACTTTATTTTAAAGTGTAAAGAATGGTTTGACTAAACATTGTCCTCTTGTTAGAAACACCTCTTACCACGCTTCGAGACGTGTCAAAGTACCGTCTCTGGTCACTCCTGAATAGGAAGTTCTCCCCTCTGGCCTAGGACTAAGACCTCGCTCACCTGAGGCTGACCATGTTCCCGTCTGACGCCCTGGCTCTCCCGTAGAAGGGGCGGCAGAAGCACGCCGGGACGGGTCCATGGTGGCGACGGGTCCTCCGAGAATGGACGGTTCCCCTGGGGTTCCGGAAACTTTACTATGTCTAAAGAACAAGGAGACCGGCACGAGGTAAAGTCAACAAACGGACATAAACTTTCAATTAAGTATTCCAATACGTCTGAAAGACGTATATTAAACAACTTCAATACGCCCCTTTTCTCTATTTCTATGGAAATTAGTTATTACCGATCAAAATAGAGGACTTATATAAAAGATATTAAAAAAAAGACGATTCTCATGTATAAAGTAGAAAAACGTTCAATTTTATTTAAGTTTTAATTAACTTTTATAATACATGACCTTTACTGTTCCCCTAAAGAATTTTACAAACTAAACACAAAATCAGTTACAGAAAGATACATAAACTTAAAAGCCACAGAAGTATCGACTCCGTTTTCCGTACCGACGAAATAGTGACTTCCCCTTCTTCCGGTTTCGGAACATACTAAAGGTACCCCTCTTACTTCTACTCGAAAGGAAGTTCCAGTCTTACACATAGAAAAAGACATTGACGTAATTCGTCGACATTTAAAACTTTACAGAAGGTGACTTCCCACTTGTGAACGTACCTCATAACTAGTAACTAGTTCTTGCTCTCCTGGAGCCTGGGAGCAAGAATTCCTACTCTAATCTCTTCACTGATCCCGTTTACACATAAATGTCTAGTAAATCCATGAATTTCAGAATAACTATAACGATCTGGGTGTCAACGGTTTGTTTAAGGAATAAGGAGTCGGAATACCGTACACTAGAGTGATTACGACCTCGAAAGTGACCTTCGGGATCATTTCCTACCGGGAGTCTGAAGGGACCACCAGAGGGCCAATTCTAAGACACGAAGGTGACGTCCCCGGTGTACAGACTGGGGACCAAGTCCTTAATTCTAGGGTACTACGGTGCGCCGAGTCGGTTTCCTTTCCTCCCTACTAGGGAACGTACCGGGAACGTCGGACGGCGACAGTGCAGGACTTTAGTCGCCCCTTCAGTCCACCGGGGATGATGTCGACCGGAGACGTCGTCACGGAGTGTTCCGGGACCTCAGAACAGGTGTCTCTATGACTTATCTAAAATCCCATCACTAGGGTCTTCTAATTCCTCCCAAAAAATTCTTCGGATTTCGGATTGGAATTAGTATTTGTCTTACGAACGTACTAGGACAAAGGTGTAGGTATCCACCTAACACGAGTCTCCTTTCATGGGTCCCATCATGACACCATAACCCGGTCTACGATAGTCTTCTCAACAGTCCGTCACCCTTTAAGGGGTAGTAACCTCTATGAGTCTCGTTCCTACGGTGTCTCCCTTAATTTCTTAGGTCCTCACTAACCTGTTCTACTCTGAATTCTATCACCCATGGGTGTAATCCAAATGTGGACAGATGTTGTTTTACTCCTTTTACCGCTACCGACCCCTACACCTCCGAAGTCCCCTCAGTACCTCTTTCCACCCGTACGACTCTATACAGTCATATTCCACCGATTGAAGACAAAACACTACCTCAAATGAAAGAAGACTCTTAAAGAAAAATATAATTTTACAGTAAAGGCAATATTTTATAATGATCATTTACTATGTATAAAGAATACGTTTTAATATTAACCATTGGGATATACAAAGAAAGAGAGAAAAATTAAAGAAGTAGGTATTTTAGGTTTACAAATCTTTGACAACGGGATCAGGAAAAGTTAGAACTCTCAGTTACCGAATTTTAATTAAGGAAAATAAGAGTTCATATTACAATGACGTTCACTTGGGAGACCTAAGTCTGAAAACCCCATAACAAAACCGGAAGTAAATCCAATACAGTCATATTAGTAGGTCTTTTATCCAACAGAAGTCCGTAAAAACGTTTACGGACTGACATTCGTTCTATCAAGATCTCAGAAAATCAATTCCCTACGACATGGTAAAAGTCATAACAACTAGTAATCATAAAATAAGTTATAGGTGTCTTATAATCATTCATTTGAAAAAATTTTGACAGGATCGAGAGTCTTTTGTCTACACCGTATATGCACACATACTTAGTCTCGGTTCTTTTTATCGAAATCAGTTCCTAATATCGAGTCCTTGGTTTTCCTCGAATCTTGTCTCTGAAATCTACGGTCTCAGAAATGTGTAAAATCGTCTCATTTGATTTAATTACTGTAATCTAGCAGTCGTAAAAGGTAATTCTTACCGGAATTTAGTTTGGTCAAAAGGTTTCCCGTCACAGGATCCCGATGTTTATTTAGGTAAATTGGACTATTTCTATAGGAATTTTCATCGGTCCCATAAGAACCTGGTAATATCTTAGAATTAAGTCCAAGGTCCTTTACCGATCTTTGGTATTTCTTGTTTTATCAAAGTCCTCTATTAAAGTTTTGAATACAGGAGTAGACAACTCTACCATATTGAGTGTGTCCTCACTCTATGGGTCGGGAAAACTGATCGGGTCACTTCTTTTAGTGCACGACTCAGTCCCTGTCCCTCCGACGCCACACTATAACTCCGGGGCCTCCTCGCCTTACGCGGTCTGCTGTCTCCTCTTACGCAATACACCTTCTTGTCTACATCTCGTGTTTTACGAGTCCTCCGACTCTTTTCCGTTACGATCATTCTCGGACGGATTCATTCTTCCATCTGACATAGTACACCACTGGAGTACGGATTACCAATTGTAATCCAATAGGTAGTACTAAGGACCTATCCGGGCCCTTAGTGAGATCTAAACTTAGGAGAAAGATGGTGAGTGGTTGTACGTCGTGACTCGTCCAGTGTATTAGGGAGACTCAAAGTCAAAGGAAAAGATATTTTATTCCTTTAGATATTTTTATAAATAGTTTTTAACCCTTTATTATCATGGTGCAGATCCTGACGTCATAACAAATTTACTCAATTAAAAGTGATAAGAATCAAACTATTTTTTTATTTACTCACTTAAGGGTATTTCGTGTATCTTTTCCTGTTCCGTGTGTATGTCACTCGTATGTCGGGGGAGCGCGGTGGTTCAGAGACGTGCAGCGGACCCTACTCCGGAGGGGTCTGACGGGATTACGCGACCGTCGAGTGTGAAAGACGGGAGGAGACGATCGAGTCAATAAGCAGAGGGTCGAGACCTTATTCCAGAAAGAAGTAACGACATAGGTCACAGGTCTTATCACAGACTGTGCATCACCCACGGACTATTTATTGATAATAAACCCCTTTTTTAAATATATATATATGATACAATCGACCATAAAAATAAACAATTTCTTATTAAAATCTAATCCTCACCACTTAAACTCCCCGTGTTTTATTTTGGACCTTTACGTTGTTTCCGTTGTTACTGTCTCCTTACCCCAAACTCCTTCTCTTCGTCGAATTGCACCCGTGAGTTGTCTTTGCATTATTAATAAAAGTTAAGGACAAAAGGATGTCCGACCTCTGCATCATTGTCTCGACCTTAGACAGCTACTACTGACCTACTCACCTCTCGACTACCCTTTTAGACCTTATAAAGGGTTTTGCATACAAGTCGAAAATGTTCAATCGATTTCCACTACGAACTGACACGAGGGACCGTGTCTTTGAGTGAACTTGAGAGTGAAACTGATAGTCTATACAAAAACGTGATAAAAAAATTTGCCTTTCTTTATAGCTACGACATATGCCATATGATCTTAAAAGACTTTCGTCTTTTGTAGAACTAAAACATCAATCGAAAGTAAGTGTAATCTTTACACACGTACCTTTGGGTGCGCGTGCAAAGATGGTTCCTCCTGTAGTGCGTCCTCGTTCCGTCCGTCTGGGAGGCGGCCGTCTCGCAGACCACTGTCCCGACGTGACCCTGTGAGCGTTCGCTTGTGACGTGAACCTGCAGACACAAGTAGCCGCGTTCATTTCGTTGGCACGAAGAAGTTAAAAGCGAAGTCAAAATCTTCTCCTGTAAACAATAAGATGTACAACATTGAGAGTCCGCTACCAACCATTGGATTTAAAGTAAAAACTGTAAGTTTAATTAAGATTGTCGAACTCTCGCAATAGGAATACTGGTCCCGTTTCGGAACAAAGTCTTCCCTCGTCAAGTAACTGATCACCTCGGAACCACTCGTACACCCCTTAGTCGAGTGTCAGTGGTTTACGAGGACACAACGGTCTACAAAAGGGAACCAGGGTCACAGACTTTCACCAATTTTAAACTACGCATTATTGGTTTTGGTGGGACTTTTAGGAACGATTATCTTGATTGAGAAAGTGTATGGACGTCATGAAGAAAGAAAGGAGACACATATGGAATACAATTGTCCCAATAATATTTCGTGTAAAAGACTAAGATATTAGTAAGAAAACTGTTAATGACCATGAGTTTCTTTTTAAGTAAAAGAAACGCAATGGGGGTCATTATATATTTTCGACACAGAACAATGTCACCATGTAATACTTAGTGTATATATATAGAGTCTTATGTCTCGTTGACAATTCTACCCTTTGTTACGGTTTGGGCGTCGAGTAAGAAGGTTTATATTAGTCTCGATTTTTATTGAACTCTTAGACTTCCGATTATGAAAGCCCCAACAAGAAGAGGGGGGTCGAGTAGGGACGTCAAAAATCTCATTTATTTTTTTGGTGAAAGGACGATACGTAACAATGCATGAGGTCCGAATTCTACTTTCAGAATTTCGATTTTTCACCAAGTAACACTTTGACTTAGTTAATGTCGAATACCCGACTTCGGTTTATATAACCAACTTCTGTTAGAAAGTTTGTCTAGTTACCTTATCTTAAAGTGACCTTTACATTTTGTGACAGGGTTGTTACAAGTATTGAAAGAAGACAAAAACTCTTCTCAAAGTATACGACCCGGTGAAAAAACGAAAACAACAACAAAGGTAACAGACTTTTCAATCCGTCAATTCACTACTTTGGTAATACACTTGTGGTACACCCCAAGACATTGCCTCCTCTCTGAATGGAACAGAAACTAATTTCAAGTAAAGGGTCATATACCAATGTCAACTAAACCCCCATACCCTCGATTAAAAAAAATTGTACAAAACCCATATCTTCTACCTTATTTCTTTTGACCAGTTTATAGTGAGTTCTCATTAAAGTATTCTTTACCTACCGAATTTCGTAACAGAGTTGATTTAAGGATAAACGTCGTTCGAACACATTGTCGTCCTTCCACTCTGAGGCCCCCTGACCCTATCCCGTACTTCATATAAAGAAACGGACACATTAGAATTGTAGAATGTAGTTTTTAGTACTTTTGAATCGAAATAACCTCTTTTTATAAGGAGAATTTAAAACCGGAGACAGTCGTCTTACTATTCACGTTATCCACACATAGATGAACTGTGATATTATTTGACTTGACTTGAAAGTTTCGGGTAAAGAGAATGTATGATCTGACTCCAAAAACTCTTACCTCTACCATAGAATAGAAAAATAGAGATCGGCAAACGTGGTATACCCGAGTTATCTCCGAACAACCAACCAACCAACCAACCGACCTACCTACCCCTATTGAAAGCACATTAACACTATGATAAAACCTCGGTGATACCAGGTTTATAGAAAGGAGAAATTAAATGACTGTTTTTTGAAACAACTTTGTTTTAAACGTCAATATACAGAAGGTGAGGTAGTACGATGTAAAAAACGAACAGTAAATAATGGATGAGTCGACTACTCTTCATTTTTATATCGTACCACATTCAAAAGAATCCATGAAAGAATAAGACATATGACTAACTGGTACTGAAAATATGAGTCACTTAAAGGATCACCTCTTTATCTTTACATAAGAACGAGAAAAGTCCTTAAAATCAACATTTGGATTATAACAAGTAGGTTCTGTGACGTTTGATCCTAGAGGTTTAGGAAAAAGAAACCACCCAATTTGATCTCTTCAGTAAATTATACAATAAGAATGGGAAAACTTGTGATTTTCTGGTGTCTAAAGAAATTTTCTACGAGATCGAATATACTGACCCCCCCTCTAATTACAGTAAACACGAGTACCTTTAGTGTCCAAAAATTATCAGACTTTACAATTAATACTTTTTCTAGTCGTGTAAATAGTCTTAAACAATCTTGACCGCAAACTTTTTTTAAAATAAAAAGATATCCCAACAATACGTAGTAATGAGCATTGTTATTAACAAATCAAAAACAAATCGAAGAATTCGAATCTATTTATATGGGTCTCCCTTTATGACTACTATATCCGATTAATGTTTCTCTATAAACCATAATTATATTAGTAATCACCATATAAGGAAAATTAATTATAGTTTACATTGACCTGGTATACTAAGTATTAAGTCACGATAAAACTTACAGTAATTAACTTAGGAATCGTCACTTAAAAAAGTCTTGAATTATCCTTTATTAAAAGATTGGATGAGGAAATATGAAGTGACATTAATACC
The DNA here is from genome assembly GCA_006410555.1 of Capra ibex. Taxonomy (NCBI): domain Eukaryota; kingdom Metazoa; phylum Chordata; class Mammalia; order Artiodactyla; family Bovidae; genus Capra; species Capra ibex. Next base: position 217,795 of record SJYO01027916.1, on the reverse strand, counting down.
CCATCTCCCCTTTATCTTTCGGATTGAGTCTTGTGATGGTGGTAGATCCCCGGAAAATGGATTAACGTCAGAGTAGGACAATTTGGAGTCTTTACACGTCCAGTCTCGAGTTGGACGTCTCCAATTTACTAAGCGGCATACCGTCTCGGATTTCGTTTTGGATAGACGACTCAGAACTAAGTCTTGAAAAACATAAACAACACGATTTCACTATGTAAAGAAAAATCATCAATTTGTTCATCTTAACCAAATAATATCTTTTCTAATATTGAAGAGCTTATATATAATATGTCCCTCATTTTGGAACTTAAATAAAGAAACTTCTTCTTTGTTTCTAAACACGACCCGAAGAGTTAAAAATACATCCGATAAATATAACTACAATGGATTTTTGAGTTTGTACCTGACTAGGTAATTACCCCTGAGGAAAAAGACACATCATCCTTCATAAATATACGGACCTTACAGTCTAGAACTTTTCTAGACGCAGACATCCCGACACGACAACCGTTATCGTCTCGTCAGAATTTGACTCTAAAAATATATGTACCTCGTGTTTTGCAACAGAATCATAAAACCTGAGATTATCTAGTTGAGTTAACGAATATTTGAGTTAGCGAATATTTGCATATTATTCAAATATAAACTCAGACCCGGTGTAAGACCTAAATAAAAATTCCTTAGAATTAACATACATATGGTCTAATAAAATAGAAGTTTATGATGTTTAATCCGTTATTGAGTTACTTTAAAAAAAGCTCTCTTTTTAAGTCTAAGTAATAAGTCTTTCCTCTTAATGGGTGACCAAAAGACAGGACAAAAATTTTTTAAATACATAAATAGTCGACACGACTCAGAAACAACGACGGGTGTCCGAAAGAGGTCAACGTCGTTCGTCCCCGGTGAGAAGCAACTCCACGGACCCGAAGAGTGACGTCGCCGAAGAGAACAACACCTGATCTGACGTCCGCGCATCCGAGTCGTCGCGACCGAGGGCCCGAGGTTCACGCCCGAAGAGTCGTCAACACCGAGGGCCCGAGGCGAACGCCCGAAGAGTCGTCGACACCGAGGGCCCGAGGTGCACGCCCGAGTCATCGCGACCGAGGACCCGAGGCTCACGCCCGAGTCGTCGCCACCACGTCCCCGGATCAACGGGGTTCCGTACACACCCAAGAAGGAACCTGGTCCCTAGTTTGGACACAGAGGACGTAACTGTCCACCTAAGAATGAGTGACCTCGTGGTTCCTTCGGAGACAGAGAGAAAAAAATCGTCCTTAACTGACTGTTAGAATTACATAACATTCAGGATCGGTGTCGTTAGTCTTTATTTATTTATTTTTATTTAATATTTTTCTGTATTTTCTTTGGGTTTAATCTTTCCTTTGTCATTTGGACAGACGTCTACTGTATATATATACTTTTTAGTAATTTTCTGTTGGTTTTTACACAATCCTGATTATATACGTTAGTCAATTCAACGTCCTATGTTTTAATTATAATGTCTTTAGACAACATAAAGTTATGTACTTATTACTTGATAGTCTCTTTAATTCTTTGTTATGATAAACGTCAACGTAGTTCTCCTTATTTTATGGATCCTTATTTAGATTGGTTTCTCCATTTTCTGAATATCAGACCTTTGATATTCTGTAACTACCGTCTTTTACTGCTGTGTTTAACTTTATGTATGGTACGAGTGTCTAACCCTCTTAAGTATATCAATTTTACTAGTATGTTAGGTTCTGTTAGACGTCTAAGTCGTGTAAGGGATAGTTTTATGGTTTCCGTAGAAAGTGTCTCGATCTTTTTTTATTAAGATTTTAAACATACATTTGTGTTTTATGAGATTAGTTTTGTTAGACCTCTTTCTTCTTGTTTCGATCTCCAAATTGTGAGGGGTTAAAGTTTGATGAAAGTTTTGATGTCAGTAGTTTTGTCATATCTTAACCGTGTTTTTGTCTGTGTATCCAGTTACCTTGTCTTATCTGTCGGGTCTTTATTTGGGTGTGAATTCACCTGCTAATTAAATTCAGTTTCATACGTTGTTATGTTACCCCTTTTCTATTGTAGAAGTTATTTACCACAGTCCTTTGGACCTGTCGATTTATGTTTTGTTGGACCTGATGCAAGAATGAGGCATATGTTTTTATTTAAGTTTTACCTAATTTCTGGATTTACACTCTGGACTGTGGTATTTTAAAGAGAATTTCCTTTTGTCTGTCATACGAGAAACTACAACCAGCATCGTCATGAAAAAACCTACGTAGAGGAGTTCGTTCGGTTTATTTATCCTGTTGTAGTTAGATTTTTCGAAAACGTGTCGTTTCCTTTGGTACTTGTTTTGTTTTTCTATCGGATGACTTACCCTTTTATTAGGTTTTATAGACCAGGAATGGTCTTTGTCATTCCTGGATTGTCTTCGTCTTCTCTTATTCTTCTCCACCGTTCTTATGTGTCTTGATATATTTTTTCCAGAATTACTGACCTATTGGACCGAATAGGGTCAGATCACCAGTGAGTAGATCTCGGTCTGTAATACCTCACACTTCAGTTCACCCGGAATCCTTCGCAAATGATGTTTGTTTCGATCACCTCTACTACCTTAAGGTTGACCCGATAAAGTTTAGGATTTTCTACTACGACACTTTCACGACGTGAGTTATACGGTCGTTTAAACCTTTTGAGGCGACTACGGTGTCCTGATCCTTTCCAGTCAAAAGTAAGGTCAGGGTTTCTTCCCGTAACGGTTTCTTACAAGTTTGATGGTCTGTTAACGTGAGTATAAGGTACGATCATTCCAATACGCGTTTTAGAAAGTTCGTTCCGAAGTTGTCATGTACTTGGTTCTTGAAAGTCTATATGTTCGACCTAAATCCTTTCCGTCTCCTTGGTCTCTAGTTTAACGGTTGTAAGCAACCGAGTATCTCATTCCTTTAAGGTTTTTTTTAGATGACGAAGTAACTGACGGGATTTCGAAAATTGACACACCTAGTGTTGTTCGATACCTTTTAGGAATTTCTCTACCCGTATAGGGACAGAGGACTCTTTGGACATGTGTACAGTTCTTCGTTATCAATCTTGGAATGTACCTTGTTGTCTAAACACGTTTTAACCCTTTCCTCATGTTGTTCCAACATATAACAGTGGCAAAATGTAGTACGTTTAGGATTCGACCTACTTAGTGTTTGACCTTAGTTCTAACGGTCCTCCTTATAGTTGAAGTCTATACGTCTACTACGGTGAGATTACCGTCTTTCGTTTCCCCTTGATTTCTTAGAGAACTACTCCCACTTTCTCCTCTCACTTTTTCGACCGAACTTTGAATTACAATTCTTTTGATTCTAGTACCATAGACTTGTGTAGTGAAGTATCGTTTATCTTCCTGTTTTTCATCTTCGTCACTGGCTAAAAGAAAAGAACCCGAGACTTTAGTGACACTTGCTACTGACGTCGGTGCTTTGAACTTCTGTGAACGAAGAACCTTCCTTTTGATACTGTTTGGATCTGTCACATAATTCTTCGTTCTCTGTGGGGAAACGGTTGTTTGCAGACATATCAGTTTCGATACAAAAATAGTCATCAACACATGCCTACACTCTCAACCTGGTATTTTTTCCGACTTGTGACTACTTAACTACGAAAGTTTAAGATCACGACCTCTTCTGAGGACTTTCAGGACATCTGAAGGTTCCTCTATTTTGGCTAGTTAGGATTTCCTTCAGTTGGGTCTTATAAGTAACCTTCCTGTCTACGATTCGGACTTCGAGGTTATGAAACCGATGGACTACACTTCTCGGTCGAGTAACCTTTTCTGGGACTACGACCCTTTCTAACTTTCGCTTTCCTCTTTTCCCGACGTCTCCTACTCTACCAATCTATCGTAGTGGCTTCCCGACGTCTCCTACTCTACCAATCCATCGTAGTGGCTGAGTTACCTGTACTTGAGCTCGTTTGAGGTCCTCTATCACCTCCTGTCCCTTCGGACCGTACACTGGTACCCCAACGTTTCTCAACCTGTGCTGTATCGATGACTACTTGTTGACGTAAGTTTTATATATGTCTTGAGTATGTTGTGTAGTTTGTTTATTCGGTTGAAAATTTACCCGTCTCCTAGACTTATCTGTAAAAGGGTTTCTTCTGTATGTCTACCGGTTGTCTGTGTACGTTTCTACGAGTCGTAGTGATTAACAAGTCAACTCAACGAGTCAACACAGGTTGAGAAACGTTGATGTACCTGATGTCGTGTGGTCCGGAGGGACAGGTAGTGGTTGAGGGCCTCAAATGGGTTTGAGTACAGGTAGTTCAGCCACTACGGTAGGTTGGTAGAGTAGGAGACAGGGGAAGAGGAGGATGGGAGTTAGAAAGGGTCGTAGTCCCAGAAGAGTTTACTCAGTCGAGAAACGTAGTCCACCGGTTTCATAACCTTAATGTCGAAATCGTAGTCACGAAGGTCACTTGTGGGTCCTGGTTAGAGGAACGTCAGGTTCCCTAAGAGTTCTCAGAAGAGGTTGTGGTGTCAAGTTTTCGTAGTTAAGAAGTCACGAGTCGAAAGAAATATCATGTTGAGAGTGTAGGTATGTACTAGTGACCTTTTTGTTATCGGAACTGATCTACCTGGAAACAACCGTTTCGTTACAGAGACGAAAAATTATACGACAGATCCAACCAGTATTGAAAGGAAGGTTCCTCATTCGTAGCAAATTAAAGTACCGACGTCAGTGGTAGACGTCACTAAAACCTCGGGGGTTTTGTTTCAGACAGTGACAAAGGTGACAAAGAGGTAGATAAACGGTACTTCACTACCCTGGCTTACGGTACTAGAATCAAAAGACTTACAACTCGAAACTCGGTTGAAAAAGTGAGAGGAGAAAGTGAAAGTAGTTCTTCGAGAAATCGAGGAGAAGTGAAAGACGGTACTCTCACCACAGTAGACGTACAGACTCCAATAACTATAAAGAGGTCGTTAGAACTAAGGTCGAAGACGAAGTAGGTCGGGTCGCAAAGAGTACTTTACGACAATCCCTTTACGTATAGTTTAACAATCCCTTTACGTATAGTTTTGGTGTGGAGTGTGGATAGTCTTACCGAAAGTAGTTTTTCTGTTTATCCAAAACCCTTACACCTCTTTTCCTTTGGGAGTATGTAACGACCATCCTAACAGCCATCCAAGTCGGTGATACTTGTGTCATACTTCAAAGGACTTCTTAAACTTTTGTCTTGACGACATATTAGGTCCATAAATACTCAAACTTTTCTATATACATGGTCACAAGTAACGTCGTAAAAATGTCATCTCCTGACTATTTCTTCTACACCACACACACACACACACACACACACACACACACACACAGACACAGACACATATCACCTTATAATCTGTAATATATATCACCTTATCATCTGTAATTTTTTAGAACGATAAACACCGTTGTACCTACCTAGATCTCCCATAATACGATTCACTTTATTTAGTCTCTCTCTCTTTTTGTATACCAAAATGAAAATTCACCTTATATTCTTTGTTTGGTGTCTCTTAATGTCTGTGTTTGATCAAAAGACACCAAAGGGTCTTCCCCACCTCGTCTTATCCACTTCCTCTAATTTCCCATGTTTGGAGGTCAATATTTCGTCTATTTGGTTACATTATCTGTCGTATTCCCTATACTAGTTATAACATTATTGAAACCCCCCTATCATTGAATAACACCATTAAAGTATTATATACGTTTATAGTTCAGAGATACATTATGGAAAATTTACCCGTCTCCTAGACTTATCTGTAAAAGGGTTTCTTTTACATTATGATTTATAAAGGTAACATTTTTTCGTACACTAGTCGGTCTAAATTAGTTCTACCACAATAAGACCCATGTAGACATGTACAAACGTCAACCCTCGATGACAACTACCGTGGTCCGTGTCCTGTTGGTACAGATATAATTACAAGGACAAATCCTGTTCGGGTCACCGTTCAGTCTAACAATCGACGTTGACGGGGAACTAGGGTCCGCCAAGTCACCCAGTTCTCAGACGAACGTTACGTCCTCTAGGTCCTCTACACACAAGCTAGGGACCCAGTCCTTCTAGGGGACTTCTTCCTTTACCGTTGGCTGAGGTCATAAAAAGGGACCATTTAGGGTACCTGTCTCCTCGGACCGTCCGATGGCAGGTACCCCAGTGTTTCTCAGTCTGTACTGAACCGTTGACTCGTCCGTGCGTTCGGTGAACTAGGTCTATCGTCAAAACCTAGTTCCCACTCGCTCACTTTCACCGAGTCAGTACAGGCTGAGAAACGTTGGGGTATCTGATAGGTACCTTAAGAGGTCCGGTCTTACGACCTCACCCACCGGATAGGGAAAAGGTCCCCTAGAAGGGCTGAGTCCTTAGTTTGGCCCCAGAGGGTGTAACGTCCGCCTAACAAATGGTTGACTTGATAGTCCCTTCGGGACCTAGTTCCCATTACCAAGAGTTGACACCCTTTAAAACAGGGTGTCCTGTAAACTGTCACAGACTTCTGTAAAGACAGTGTTTAACCCCTTTCTACGAGGACCGTAGATCACCCATCCCCGGTCGTCATGACGATTTGTGGGGTGTGCCGTGTCCTGTCAGGGAGTGTTGATACTTAATAGGTCGGACTTTATAGTCATCTGGGTGTCAACTCTTTACTACTAGAGGTCTGGTATCACGTAATTAATGAGGGGAGAAGAGGGAGCAAAAGAAGGGTCCACAGTTCCAACAACAGAAGGGAGGTGACGGTGTTTTAGACATGGATATTAAAGTATAAAAGAGGTCCATGAACGTGGGTCTGAAAGACTAATAGTGGGTCCTCCGTTGGTTCTACTCTACTAGGAAAATCCCCGTAACGGTATCAGACACTGGGTCAGTCCATACATCTTGACCTCCTCCCCTCATCAGTTTTTCGAAAAATTACGAATCGATACGATTCGAATCTCTATGGTTCCCTTGTTAAAGTACGTTTCTACCCGAGCTATTTCCTGTCTTTACCATACCTGGATTGTCTTCGTCTTCTATTATTCTCCACCGTTCTTATGTGTCTTCTTGACATGTTTTTTCTAGAAGTGCTGGTTCTATTAGTGCTACCACACTAGTGAGTGGATCTCGGTCTGTAGGACCGTACACTTCAGTTCACCCGGAATCTTTCGTAGTGATGTTTGTTTCGATCACCTCCACTACCTTACTTAAGGTCAACTCGAGAAAGTTTAGGACTTTCTACTACGACACTTTCACGACGTGAGTTATACGGTCGTTTAAACCTTTTGAGTCGTCACCGGTGTCCTGACCTTTTCCAGTCAAAAGTAAGGTTAAGGTTTCTTTCCGTTACGTTTTCTTACGCGTTTGATGGCGTGTCAACGTGAGTAGAGTGTGCGATCATTTCATTACGAGTTTTAAGAGGTTCGGTCCGAACTCGTTATGCACTTGGCACTTGAAGATCTCCAAAGATCTCAATCTTTTCCGTCGTCTTGGTCTCTAGTTTAACGGTTGTATGTGACCTAGTAGCTTTTTCGGTCTCTCAATGTCTTTTTGTAGATAAAGACGAAATAATTGATACGGTTTCGGAAACTGACACACCTAGTGTTATTTGACACCTTTTAAGAAGTTCTCTACCCTTATGGTCTGGTGGACTGGACGGAGAACTCTTTGGATATACGTCCAGTCCTTCGTTGTCAATCTTGACCTGTGCCTTGTTGGTTGACCAAGGTTTATCCTTTTCCTCATGTAAGTCCGACATATAACAGTGGGACGAATAAATTGAAGATACGTCTCATGTAGTACTCTTTGCGACCCGACCTACTTCGTGTTCGACCTTAGTTCTAAGGGCCCTCTTTATAGTTATTGGAGTCTATACGTCTACTGTGGTGGGAATACCGTCTTTCACTTCTCCTTGATTTTTCGGAGAACTCCTCTCACTTTCACCTCTCACTTTTTCAACCGAATTTCGAGTTGTAAATCTTTTGCTTCTAGTACTGTAGACCATGGTAGTGAAGTACCCTTTACCTACCCCTTTGTCACCTTTGTCACAGTCTGAAATAAAAAATCCGAGGTTTTAGTGACGTCTACCACTGACGTCGGTACTTTAATTTTCTGCGAATGAGGAACCTTCTTTTCAATACTGGGTGGATCTATCGAATAACTTTTCGTCTCTGTAATGAAACGGTTGTTTCCAGGTAGATCAGTTCCGATACCTAAAAGGTCACCAATACATACCTACACTCTCAACCTGACACTTCTGTCGACTCGCGGCTTCTTAACTATGAAAACTTGACACCACAACCTCTTCTGAGAACTCTCAGGGAACCTGACGTTCCTCTAGGTTGGTCAGGTAAGATTTCCTCTAGTCCGGACCCACAAGTAACCTTCCTTACTACGATTTCGACTTTGAGGTCATGAAACCGATGGAGTACGCTTCTCAACTGAGTAACCTTCTGACTACGACCCTCCCTAACCCCCGTCCTCCTTTTCCCCTGCTGTCTCCTACTCTACCGATCTACCGTAGTGGCTGAGCTACCTGTCCTCAAATTCACTTGAGGTCCTCACCCACTACCTGTCCCTCCGGACCGCACGACACTAAGTACCCCAATGTTTCTCAGCCTGTGTTGACTCGTTGACTTCACTTGACTTGATTTCGATTCGATAGGTACCTCTCGTCCGTCGACAATTTACAGTTTAAACGGTCCACCGGAAACGTTGTTTTTCACGGGGAATCACTCTAACATTCACCAGGTCTTTTGATTCGTGTACTAGGTATACCGTAAAATCAAAGTTCACGACGTCGACACACCGGTCAGTCGACTAACCTGACTCTGTCGTTGTGGCATTGGATTTTTACGGAGTCATCACGGCTCCGTGGTCGTCGACGGGCCTTTCCACCGGTTTCCTGACCACGTCGGACAGCCATCAGTCGGACACACTATTCCGGGGTTGGGGGAGTTCTGTGTGGCTGGTTGGACCGTCCTCAGTGTTCGGACAGTACGTGTCGGGCACTGTCACCTGACGTCGGAACATGCTCCCGTCAGACTCCCGACCACAATGACCCAGGACAGTCTCTTGACCGGGAAACGTCTGTAATGGACTCATCCCGAAGGGACCACCGAGTCGACCATTTCTTAAGCGGGTATTACGCCCTCTGGACCCAAACTGGGGACTCAACCCTTCTAGGGGACCTCTTCCCTTTCCGATGGGTGAGGTCATAAGACCTCTTGAGTCACCTGACAAATATTACGTACTCCAGCGTCTCAACCTGTGCTGACTCGCTGAAAGTGAAGTGATGGACTCATTGAGACAGGTTGGTCCTTGGTGTTGAACAAGGGTGTTGTATGTCGGAACTTCTCCCCACAAAATTAACGAGACTTATCAGAAAGTTCACCGTTCGGTCTAACTCATACGGTACTCGTTTTCGGGGTCAGTCGTGTCCTGAGACGTGCTGGTCTAGACGACTCGTGCCTGGTGTAAGAGAAACGGAGACGTCTCGACCACGATTTGTGGGTGTCGTCGTGTCACGTATGGTGATGGAAAATTGAATCGACTCGATGGTACTGAGCCCAGGTCCATCAGTTCCCTGAGACTTCACTCCCAGGGAAACTTCGTCGTCGATACGAAGTCTATGACCCCACCCTTTGTTAAAAGGTTCTCAAAGACTCCGGCTGCGTAGGGTCTCTTGTGATAAAAATGGACTGGTCCATCCAGAGAACGGACTACCTATTTAACAGAGGTCAAGGGTCTCGTAGGTAGTTCTTCAGTCCGGAGGAAAGTCCGTCAGTTGGAGTACAAATCCCCATAATCACAATTGGTCAATTGACTCGTTGAAAGTGAAGGAAGGATACATTCGTAATCCTCTCCTTTGTTTAAAGATTTTGAAGACAATTGCTTCAGGTTGATACTACGAGTGACTCATCGAAAAAGACATTATGTCTAGGAAGAAACACCACCCCCTATTGTCGGGTGGATTAATCCCAAGTCAATCACTAGGAGGTAGTAATTTTTCGTTAAGTGGACCGTCGAACGTCGGGTCCAAAGGTTGATAAAGAAGTGTTAAACTTGTGGACTACCAACAGGGAAAATATACTTCATGATAAAATTTATTTCCAGGTAGACATGTACGTTCTTTTTTTTTTAACCAAGTGGACAATGATAACTAAACATTAACTCTAAAATATATGACGGTAGAAACTTCGCAAAAGAATATGCACTATCCACACCGTGAGTTTAACACCTCAACATTCAGTTAGTGACCTTAACGTCGCCTGACGTGTGACTCCTCATGGTGCGTACGAGGCGACGTACAGGAGTCGAGACGGCGACGTGACGTTCTACGTCGTCGATTGTGTCCTTCCGTTCTTGCACTGACCCAATGTTGTTTTGCGATGAGTACCTACGACCTTAGACTTAAAGTGTAGTACAAGGGTGTATCACTTTCTAAAAGTCGGTATAATTTTTGACTTTCCGGTAAGAATCGAACATCCGATAAGTTTTTGTCGTTGACCGGTATAGATATGGTACCCCTCATTAATCGGTTGGGAACAGAATGTCTTTATGTCGGGTTGTGTGTTTTTGTGCCTCGTACCTACCAATTCTCTGTTGTCGACGGTCTTCTAGTATCTGTTTCAGGACAATTTTTTATTTTGTTTTGTCCTCTTTACGATTGTTGATGACATCCGTTTCAAATATGATTTTTTTAATAAGAACAACTTTGATATCTCACATCTATTTGGTAAGTCAAACTAACGTGAAACACAGTTCGTCAAATTGGTCACGGTAAAAAGGTTGTAAACGAGTAAAGGATGGACATAGTGAAACCGTTAAGAACGTCATGAAGTTTGGGAGATGGTCGTTCTGAGACTTAGTGACTTCTAAGTATACTACAAGTCGTAAAAAATCGTTATTTCATAAAAATTTAATTACATACGTAAAAAAAATTTCTGTCACGATAACATGTGAATTGTCTACTACATTGAAAATGTACGTGACCCATTGGTTTTGTAAGGACTCTGAGTCAGCATAACGAGTGAAATAACTCCACCAGAACTTGGTTTGAGTGTCATAGAGGTTCCATGCGGATACGACGTATGGACTCTGACAAGATAGTCTGATAATGGATTATAAAATATTTTAATAAAACTGAAACTTATTTGTTTAATAAGCCCGAAAATCGGTTTTGGTCTTTCACTGAACGTTCCCTTTCTTTTAATAGTAGTGTAAACGTAATCGTCACGAAATACGGTCTTCTTTTATCTTCATTATATTGATTCTGCGAGTTTCTCATTCGACTCCTAAAATCTAGGTTATGTTCACTGAAAGTCCATATTTCGTTTACTGTTAACATAATTGTATTTTCTTGAGTCTTTTACTTGAAGGACTCGTTAGTTGGTTTTTTCGTGGAAGTTGTTTTTTTGATATCTCGTCAGTCGAATTCCTAACTTTCACCCGTGATACTTGTATGGAGACATCGTGACTCTGGTACATTCCCGACTCCCTTTTCGAGACCGGTACACACGTTCGTCACAAATGTGTCGTGATATCTACACCACCGGGCACACGATTCTTCCAAACTTTGACGACTCAACCACCACCACCATAAAACTCCGAATACGTACGGTACACCCTATTGCCACCCTATAAGGGAGTCGGTCACACGGTGACTCTTGGAGGAACGGAAAGGGTTGACACTGTTCGGTAAGAGAAAGGAATCGAGTACCGGGAAAGAGGTAGGAGTCTCCTACCTCGTTGTGACCCGCCAGGAGGGTGACACAATATTGGTGAAGACGGAGTTTGAAGACGTAAATTCTTGAACATATTAATCCGAGTCAGGTTATTAGATCGTATGAGGGGACCGTCAGAAAGGACGAGAGTGCAATTGCCACGACGAGTTGACATGTGTAATTTCGTTTTCGGTCAAAGTTTAGTTCTCAACCAAAACGATAAAGTCAGTACGGGACTGTATTTCCAGAAGTCATTGAGGAAAAACTTCTAAGTTTTACATATAGGGACCAATGTTTTGTCAAGACCCATGTTAGTTCATCTCTTTCCGGTAAACAATTATAGATGTATAGTGTATATACTATGATTCACCCTTTGAATGTTAGTGGGGAATATCAGAAAGGAAAAATAATATACCTACAATTGGTGGAAGTACCACTGGATACCCTTCCATTGAATTTGTGTAATAGTCTGGTTTGGTAAAAAAATTTTTTGTAATAAAAACCTTGGCAAAAGTGTACTTGGGAAGATTTACTCTTGGTACGGTTCGGGATGAGTTCTCTACATCGTTTGACCTCGAAGCAACCGGTATAGAATGACCTACTACAGGTCGTACTTCGTCGTTCGGTGGTGAAGAGGTAAGGACCAGGGGTGGAACTTACTAGTGAGATATCTGAGTTGAGGATTGAAGATGGAACCTTTCCTTCGTGGACAGTGAAGTCTGGGTTTAGATGTTGACAAAGGATGACTTTTGTACACGAAGAAGTCATTCCCTTACGGTAAGTAAGGCAATAAGTTTATTATGACTTGAAGTTCCGTGACCTTTCATATCGTCACTCGGTCTGAGGTGGAAGGAGGGGGGTTTTTTCGACAGGTGTACCTTAAAAGGATCATCGGTCTTCAAATTTTTGATGTCTTTTTGTTGTCCCTATCCTGATTTCCTGTCCCAAAAATTATCCTACTTACACAGTCGTCCTAGATGACTAATTCTCCATTTTCGTGTGCAAACTCCCGGTAAATTCACTCCTTAGGCTTTACATCATGAACCCACGTTAAAGTTTTTGTCTTACTAGAAACAAAGGTTCCGTTTGGTAAGCTACAGTGTCATTAAGTTCAGATACAGGGTTGGTTATTACGGTTTCTTCGACTTCAACTTACCAAGATACGGATGTGGTGGAAGATCTTGATTGTGACTTTTGGACAGGAAAAGTAGTATCCTCTGATCTTACGTTTTCGTCTTCAGTTCCCTATTGGACCTCATTGTCCGTTCAAACCGGAACCTCATGTTTTACTTCGTCCCGTTCCCGATTGAGAGAACCGTCTCAAAAACGGTTCTCTTGCGTACGTACCAGTATCGTTTGTAGGAGAAGGTGGTTGTACTCTACTGGTGTGAACCTGTAGTGGTCTACCAGTTATGACTTTAGTCTAACTAATATAAGAAACGTCAGCTTCTACCTCTTCGAGATATCAGTCTCGTTCTGGTCCTGGACTGACTGAGTCTGGTACTTAAGGAATAACGTTTTGACTGAATTTAACTTCTTTCGTCCCTTTTGGTGATCTGGGAAGTCCATACTGGATTTAGTTTAGGGAATCTAATATGTCACGTTCACTGTTTCAGAAGGATTCACTTGTTACGTTTCTTTATCTCCTTTTGTTACATTCTGATCTCTAGAGAAGTTCTTTTGATCTGTGGTTCCCTTGTAAAGTACGTTTCTCCTCGTGTTATTTCCTGTCTTTGCCAGACCTGGACTGTCTTCGTCTTCTCTAAATGTTCCACCGTTCTCATGTGTCTTGACATGTTTTTTTGGACTTACTGGGTCTATTGGTGCTACCCCACTAGTGAGTGGATCTCGGTCTGTAGGACCTCACTCTTCTTTAGTTCACCCGGAATCCTTCGTAGTGTTCCTTGTTTCGATCACCTCCACTACCTTAAGGTGGACTCGACAAAGTTTAGGACTTTCTACTACGACACTTTCACGACGTGAGTTATACGGTTGTTTATACTTTTTGAGTCGTCACCGGTGTCCTGACCTTTTCCAGTCAAAAGTAAGGTCAGGGTTTCTTTTCGTTACGGTTTCTTACAAGTTCGATGACGTGTTAACGTGTGCGATCGCTTCATTACGAGTTTTAAGAGGTTCGGTCCGAAGTTGTCATACACTTGGCACTTGAAGGTCTACAAGTTCGACCTAAATCTTTTCCGTCTCCTTGGTCTCTAGTTTAGTGGTTGTAGGCAACCTAGTATCTTTTTTCGTTCTGATAAGGTCTTTTTGTAGTGTTAAAGACGAAGTGGCTGACACGATTTCGGAAACTGACATACCTAGTGTTGTTTGACCTTTTGAGTTCTCTGCCCTTATGGTCTGGTGGAATGGACAGAGGACTCTTTGGACATACGTCCAGTTCAATCTTTATCTGTACAATATCGTCTGACCAAGGTTTAACCCTTTCCTCATGCAGTTCCGACATATAGTAGTGGGTCGAATGAATTGAAGATATGTCTCATGTAGTACACTGTAGGGTCCGACCTTCGTCGTGTTCGACCTTAGTCGTAAGGACCCGCATAATAGTTATGGGAGTCTATACATCTACTATGGTGGGATTACCGTCTTTCGTTTCTCCTTGATTTCTCGGAGAACTACTTTCATTTCCTCTTCTCACTTTTATGATCGAATTTTGTTGTACGTTTTTTGTTTCTAGTACCGTTGACCAAGGTAGTGAAGTACCGTTTGTCTACCCATTTGTTAAAAAGGTAACAAAGTAATTTTTGAACATAGGAACCATGACTTTCGTCTCCGGATTGGTGACCTGACGGTCTAAAGAAAACTTACTTGACACTTAGTAGTTTCTACTGGTCTCCTGAAGACAGATTTTGTCCTACCTCCCTGAAGGGACCATAAAGTCACCAATTCTTAGGAGACACGTTACGTCCGTTGGACCCAAGCTAGGACCAACCATTTGATCCTAGGGTGTACGGTACCTCGTTGATTCAGGTACGTGGAGTTAATGACTCGGACGTGCGGTACTCATTCTGGACTATGTCGGTTCATAAAATGAATCTTATATTTAACATTTTTCATTTTATCCTACCCACTTCAACAAGTCCTTATGTTAAAATCTGTACAATTTACGGATAACTGTAATTTAACCCTCAACCTCCCTGTTTGGACCTCAAGTTTTTTCCAGGTCTGATCTTCATTTTAAGACTCAGTCAAATAAATTTTGGTTCTTTAACTCATTCTGATAAAAATCTTTCTTATAACCATTTGTATTTTCCTGATCCCGAGTTGTGACTCCGGACTTTGTTTGATCGTTTATCATCGATCGTTGTGATAAACCTTTTGAAACTCCAGGTTAAGGTCTTATATCAATTCTGTGTGTCTTCTTTTAGTCGACAGTTAATAGTCAATGTCTTCATTTTAATTTCGATTCCTACTTGGTGACCGAATCGTTACTGTACAATTAAGATTGTCGTTGTCAAGGAATTTTCACCCCACATTTTTTTACATTCTCTCTTTTTTCGGGTTGACGCTATAAGTTCGTTCTTTTTATTTTAGTGCACGTTCTTTATACCGATGAGAACGTTCGAAACGATATTCGAACTTATCCCCACATACACCTTCCCGTCTCCTGAACGAACATACGACTCTGACCGTCTCCTTATTGCTTTTTCCACTCTTGACTACCTCGGTTCTTGTCCCATCTTAGACTACGAAGACACAGACTGAGACGCTGGGGTCTGACGTCGTGCGGTTCGTAGAGATAGGAAGTGATAGAAATTATTCTCAAACGTCTAAGTACAGGTAACTCAGTCACTACCACAGATAGAGTAGGCGACGGTGGGGAAAGAGGAAAAACGGGAGTCAGAAAGGGTCGTACTCTGTCCCACCTTCGTTTAAGACTCCAAGAATGAGGGTTCCGGTAGTCGACTTGACTCTTACTTTTTAATCTCTGAACTCGCCTCTTCCATATCTTGTCTTTCCCACTCACTGATCATTTGTGACCTATCGTCTGTTTACGGGGGAATTGTCTCTGGTTATCGGTCAAAGAGATGAATAGATCGGTTGAAGTCGAATTGGTAATTCCAAAAGTCCCCCCTAAATGGAGATCTCTTGTGTTCTGTCGTAAATAGAAAAATTTTCTGTCTGGGTGATATGGTCTACCGTTATACGAGAGAAGGGTGACGTGCCAAATCCTGTCACCAAGTGCTTCATACCGAGGACAGTGGTCGCAGAGGACTTTTAGACGGTTGACGGTTGAACGTCTGAAGTAGGACCTAGATGTAGTAGTCTTGAAGACCCCCGTCCGGGACGTCACAAAATTGTGCGGAAAGTCTCTAGACTCTTGGTGGACTCGAAGGGGCCACCGAGTCTACCATTCCTGAGACGGAGGTCACGTCCTCTGGACCCGAGTCAGGGGCCCAACCCCAATGGGGATTTCCGACACCGTTGGATGAGGTCATAAGAAGGGTTTCTCAGTCTATGTTCACTCACTGAAAACGAAAGTTTTAAAGTTGGTCCATTTGTTTCCCAAAGGAAAAGAAGTGGTAGATATTATGAAGATCTGGTAAGGACGAATTTTATCTAGAATGGGAAAGAACCGATGAATCATTGATTTATTTTATATGTGTTTTCCATTCTTTTGAAGTGTGTTTAGTCTTGTAGAATTTATTCGACAGTCCAATAAATTTTTCTTACTAGTCCTTTTTTTATGGTGTTTATTCTAGAAAATAAACAGTGGTAATTCTCAGACGTAAAATTTGGCTAAGAACCTGACCACCGAGCATAGGTAGTCGAGCAAGTTGAAATCGTGGACAGAGTAGGGGTCATCGAAAGGGTCTTGATGATGGAAGTGGTACATCGAGGTACTCAAAAGGGTGATTTTTCTTCCCTTTTTAACAATCAATGTCAGATGGTATAGAACTTTGTACAATAGTCATGAGATATTATGATATGTTCCTTCTGTCCTCCTTTTCGTTGTGGACTGGAGTTTTTTTTGTTGTGAAAAGATGTGTTAAAAAAGATGTGTGTGTTTTTTGTTGGAAGAGATGTGTTTGATGAAAAGATGTGTTAAAAGAAAGTCTTTAGGACACTGAAGTGAATGTAAGTTTAAACCCGAAGAAGTCGTAAAAATGAAAAGATTGCTTCTGTAGTACCTCACCTATTTATCTAACCGTTCGGAAAAGATACAGAAAAGGTTACGATAGACCTTAGGACGTTTGGTCTTTACCATTCAATCTTATTTGGATGTGAAGTAAATTAGGTGTTAATAGGAGCAAGACAATAACGGGGAAGTATTCATCAATTTATTAAAGTTGATATGTCGATGAATTATCGTTTTAGTCGTGAAGACTTAGGTTCGCAATATGTGGAAAAGGTTTGTATCCAGATTCGTTGACGTACCCTGGTAGTCTTTTTACAATTGAAAATAGTAACCTGTAGTATACCCTGGCTTTGTAAACAGTAGTAAATAAGGGTATGAATTAATGTTTTCCAAACATAAAAGATTCCGTTCCTACTCAGGACTTTCAGAGTGATTTACGGGTTTACGCTTTGGTAGTTCATTGTAAATGACTTGTGAATTGTGCAAAAGTTCTCTACGTCGATCTGTCAAAGTCTATTAAACTTGTGTCAAGACTGGTGTGGAACAGAGTGCGCGAAAAGGAATAGACTCCCAACATAACATTCCTTTCGTGAATGTCAAATAACTGGTGGAGAAAGTCCAGCAACCAGACGTGGAGAGCCCAGTACTAGAGGTAGTAGAAGAACGCCTAGACCGCGTGGACGACCACGACCCGCATTCTCCAGAAGGCTTAGACTAACAACGCGAAAAATCATTTTGGGTGTGTCTTGTCTGCTTCGTTCATTGGTAGCCATCAGAACTGCAGTTGTACTCGAAGTTAGTACCAGATCACTTTTTTTACTGTGACAGTCAATATGGTCAGACTTAAATAGGTAAAAATAGGGAGTTTAAGGTTAAAAATTTTTCACCTTCCAGTTCATAAGTAATGTGTAATAGTTCATATTATATTTACCCGATAAATTAAATATCTCAATTACAGGAACTTCACTCGAATGGTTGTCAATAGAACTTAAGAATGATAGGATGTTTAGATTAAATTTGTTACTCAGGAGAACCGATAGAAGGGGTAGAGGAGGTTCATCCAAGAGATCGGAGTAATAGTGATAGACGTTTCTTGGGGGAGAAAATGTATGTGTACGATCGGAAATTGTTAGACGAGGAGGGGGTTAGTTAAAGAATTGAGTCGTTCATTTGTTTTTTACCCAAGATCCTCTGAGATGTTATGACTGTAGATTACATTATTGTGGTTTGTATATAAAATTTTACAGCAAATACAAGGTTTGGTTTCGGTGTTATTCCTAATTTATAAGGTAAAGTGCCGATTTTGTATTAAAATTTTTTAGGTATCAGAATTGTGATGGATTTAAGTCCTTCTAAACGGGAGAAACGAAAAAGATTTAAAATACGAAATGAAAGTTTTTTGGTTATATTACGTTAGTATCACTTTTTGGAATGTCTTTATGAATGTCTTTATGATAATTTTGGAATCCCCTTACAGTCTTTACATTGCCATATTAGTAATACAGTAAACCCTGGCTTTGTAAAACAGTAGTAAGTAAGGGTGTGTATTTTGTAAGGGTTTACCATTAACTTGGTTACAGTAATAAAGGACATCAATTTTGATTGAACATCGTTTACGAAAGACGATTGTTCAAGACATGTTTCGTACAAATGTACCTAGAAAATAAGACTAAGGTACTCGATTACAAGAATGGATGTAAAATGTCTAAATTTTTTTTTGTTCCGAATCGTTCGACATTCAATGAAAAATATCGTTATTTCCAGGTAGATCAGTTTCGATACCAAAAAGGTCATCAGTACATACCTACACTCTCGACCTGGTGTTTCTTCCTACTTGTGGTTTCTTAACTACGAAAATTTGACACCACAACCCCTTTTGAGAACTCTCAGGAGACCTGACGTTCCTCTAGGTTGGTCAGGTACGATTTCCTTTAGTTAGGACTTATAAGTAAACCTTCCTGACTACAACTTCGACTTTGAGGTTATGAAACCGGTGGACTATACTTCTTGACTGAATAACCTTTTTTTCCCCTGTCGTGTGCTACTCTACCAACCTACCGTAGTAACTGAGTTACCTGTACTCAGACTCGTTCGAGGTCCTCAACCACTACCTGTCCTTTCGGACCGACGACGTCAGGTGCCACAGTTTCTCAACCTGTCTCAACCTGTCCTGGCTCGTTGACCTTACCTGACTTGATTTGATTTTCAATGAAAAGTCTCTGACATTGACCCTTTTCCTTTGTTTTAAGGGTAGAGTGAGGTCTCCGAGACGGAGAGGATGACTTGACATGTTATCTATTTTGATTGGGTTATCGGGGAAAAGTACTATTTTAAGTGTTCTAAAACTTCAAGTTTCCACAAGACTCCTGTCCGTTTCGGATTTGACGTTTGGACATCATTAAGTGCGTTTGGACACGATTAAGTACGTCGTTTTTGTTGAAACTCCTATTAGGTTATAATTTAGGACTTGAGTCAAATTCCCGAAGGACCACTTCTTAGGTCGACGTCACGTCCTCTGTGTCCAACGTAGAGACCAACCCTCCTAGGGGACCTCTTTCTTTACCGATGGGTAAAGTTATAAGAACGGACCCTTTAGGGTACCTGTCCTCGAAAAGGTCGATATCAGGTACCCCAGTGTTTTTCTCAAACCCCTGTTGACTCATTTGTGGTGGTGGTGACGACAACGAGTTCAAGTTTTCAGGTGTGAGTTATCGTTCTTTTATAGTGTCTGAACTTTTCTTTATATCTGTTTCTTTAGATTTGGAGTTTACTTGTGTGAGGAAGGACTGTAATTTAGTACTATAGAAACCGTCACGTGTGATGTCGTGGTACGTACAAGAAGAGTGGACGGTAAAAAACTGGTACCTCGTGTAAAACAGTGCCCATTCTAGGTATGGTACTTTCAATCAGTCCGTCAAAAACGGGACTTGTAGGAGTCATTAATCGAACTTAAAAGATTTACGATGAAGTAGTAAGACGTCTAGTCGTTCTGAGTGAAGTTTTTGTGCTGGAAACTCCGGTAGTCTACGTTAAAGATGTTTTGTTCTTAGTTAACAATTACAATCCTTGTTGCATTTGTTTCGGTTCGGTCGATTCAATTGCAAGTTCGTAATTCTTTTAATATTTCTGGAATTGAAAACAATTGGTTTAGGTATACCAGTGGTTATTGAATGACTGTCACGAATAATCTTCGAGTTTTGATTGGTGCGTGCAAAATGACCATTAAGAATTTTTCATGGTAGGACGAAGGTGTTCGTGGAATCCTGTTTGTCAGGGGTCACCCCGGTTTCAGCGTTAGTTTTCGACTGTAAAGGAATTTATAGTGTGGTGTCTTGCCTATCATCTGGTTCTAGGTGCGTACAGAGTTTCCTTCTTTTTGTGTTTGCCTCTTATTCTATGAGTGACCAAGGAACTCAAGAGCACTGGTTACAAAAGGGTTATAAGGAATATAACTTGTACCGACCACGAAAGTGTAGTATGGTTAGAAAAAATCTTTTACCCAGTTGGGACATAAATTTTTGTACGAAGTCAAAATTTTAGTGCATTAACAAAACTTGGAAGGAGTAAGATTAATGAAATTTGCCGATTTAAGGAGAGTCGCTCCACTCCCTGCGTGTGCATTGGATCGAGAAGAGTGGTCCAGGAACACGTCTGGACCGTGAGGTCAGTTAATTAATACGGTGCTTGTGTCTGGGAGAGGGGTGTGGTGGCCAGGAAGGTGGTATGGTTGTGCGGAGGCAGTGCGTTACAGAGAAGTGAAAATGACAAAGCACTTCTGTGTGTGACCATTGGGCGTGTGAAATCCTGGAGCACGATCGAATGACCTTTGAAGGTCGAAGGTGGACCGGGTTCGTCGCCTCTCTGTGCCCCAGGACTGACTTGGTGTCTTCACAGAAAGTGTAGCGGTCTAGAATCTCTCCATAATAGGCACCTTAAATGATTCGGGTACTAGGGTGTTGAGGACAGGCTGAGCGCTGTCTTTAGACTGAGTTTTCCCCGCGCGTAATCCGGGTCTTCCGGTCCCCTTTTTGTCAGTCGGGCGGAGTTTCGTCGCGGGCGGAGTTTCGTCGTGGCCGGAGGCGGCCCGGCGCCAAGCGTCAAATGGTTGATGCGTGCCGGTAGCGTTAGGTTAATCTTAGGAGCGGTAGGCCGAATGAGACGCCGGGTCTTTGGCGAGCGGCTGAGGTCATCCCCAGGGGGTTTCGCCTCCGGCGCTGTCAACGGTGAATGTGAAAGAAGAACCGAGGGAAAAACGGAGGAAAGCATTCCGCGAACAAGAACGGCTGGCGGTACCACGGCGAGTCTCTCGGTTTTCCCGCCTTCACGTTAAGCGCGCTCTTGAATCCGCACTCCCCGCCCTGCGCGACAGATGCACTGGAAGCTGTAATGCGAGAAGGCCGGAGTTCTTATAGCGCTGTTGTCTCTCTCCGTTCGCAGGCTGACACGGACGCTGTCGCGGGAGTACACACACCTCCGACACGTCTTACGGCGCCGGCGATCAACTCTCCGGCTCGAGGCCTTCACGACCGCGACCATTACGCTCCACGCCCGAGGACCATTACTGCCAAAGGCTCCGAGACTTCAGGCCTTCATCCAAAGGATCCTTCGCCTGCGGGTGAGTCGCAGCAAGTTTCGATTTGAGTGGCACAGTGAAAGTTCGGACAAAGAAGAGTTTGGGGTTCGGACACCGTAAGCCCCAATCTGTCGTCCAGGATCCAAGAATGTGATCGAACAGACACGAAGGAAC
The DNA here is from genome assembly GCA_006410555.1 of Capra ibex. Classification (NCBI taxonomy): domain Eukaryota; kingdom Metazoa; phylum Chordata; class Mammalia; order Artiodactyla; family Bovidae; genus Capra; species Capra ibex. Next base: position 196,233 of record SJYO01027916.1, on the reverse strand, counting down.
ATAAACTCTACCTCCGCCATCACACTAGATGGAGCATCCTAATTCTAATTTATTCACATTGTAGCTTCTATGACCAAGACAAAACGAATAACAACTTTCGGCGACCAACCCATCACCTTATGCAAGCGGAACACTCGTAGACATGAAAAGATATTTAAAGAATATGAAACTATTTTTCCACAAACCCCCCGGTACCCAATAAAAACTCCCCCCTCCCCTCAAAGACAAAGTCACCTCACTCAAGAGTAACAAAAGGACTCCCTGATACCAACGTCACAAAGGTCTAGGGAACTAAAAAGCCCTTTTCAAATAAAGTCAACGTCCCCTATTCCTTTAAGGAGGACCGATCTACACCAGACGATCGAAGGTTACACATTACTCAGGGACTTTTCGACCGGGTACATCCGAACCATGAGGCGGTCACCATACAACTCAAGGGGCGACCGTTTTTAGAGACGATGGTTCGCTCTTTGGACCGACCTCAGTGTACTGAAGGTGTTCGGAAGTTCAGGAAATTAGAGAAAGTCAGGAAGATCGGCTGTAGGGAATGGAGGACACTGGGAATGAAAGATTTTGTCAGAAGGATTTAGCGGTTCGGATCGGACGAATCAAGTGTCGTCATACTGTATGGATTGTGATGACTTGACATGTGAGTTTATACCAATTTTACTATTGAAAATATAACACCAAAATAGTGTTAATAAAGAAAATTTCAGGAACACCCACACAATTCAGCTAAGTCAGCACAGACTGAGAAACCCTGGGACATCTAACATCGGGTGGTCCGAGGAGACAGATACCCTAAGAAGTCCGTTCTCATTACTTTACCCAACGGTACGGGAGGAGGTCCCCGAAAAGGGCTGGGTCCCTAGTTTGGGTGTTGAGAATTCAGAGGACGTAACCGTTCGCCCGAGAAATGACAATCGCAGTTTTTTCAGGAATCGACTTGGATGTTTTGGAGAAAATAGAACTGAATGGAGACAAAAGTAAGAGTGGGATAGAATCAGCAATCACCTATGGGGTCGAGACCTGTAGATCTTGATTAATTTTAAGGAACGTCATTCTATAGCGAACGGAGGTAAGGAAAAGGGACACGTAAAAGTTCCGCACACTTGTGCGAGTCGGTGCCTTAGGACAGGTTGAGAAACACTGAGGTCCGTGACATCGGACGGTCCTACGAGATCCCGTTCTTATGACCTCACGCAACGGTAAAGGAAGGGGTCCCCTAGAAAGGTTGGGTCCCTGGGCGAAGAGGAAGCACCGTCCATCTAAGAAATGGGGACTCGGTGGTCCCTTGGGAGTAAAAGCTCGTCGAGTCCAAGTAAAGAAGAAAGTGATTCTCTAATTAAGGGGTCTGTTGTTCGGAAGGGAGTATAGACAAGGGTCTTCTTGAGTGTGATGAACAATCATTGATGACCACTTGCACAGACAAAGAATGACATTCGTCCTCCCGTGCGTCACGTTAGCAGAAGAATAAACACCGGTAAAAAATCGTGTTTCACCCGGGAGTATTATAAACAACCTACTTATTTATTATCATCTGTTGTAACCACTACCAGGGTCAGAAAACTTGAAACTCCTAGTTAGATCTAAAAGTTTTATTAAACCCCTTAGTTGTTGTTAAATTTCAAAAGTGGTTAGACACTTTGTTTCGCTTTTTGTTGACGGTAAAAGATAGTCGGAGTAAAGTGAATTTTTAATATAAAACTGGGGGTTTTATTTCTCTTTTGGAAGATTTTTAAGTATTTCTTGGGTATGAGATTTAATCGAAAAACTTTTTCAGATGTCTGGAATAAAAAGAACAGAGAAGTGTCTAAGTTCTGATGATCACTAGTCACCTTTAGTCACTCAGGAAGGTTTATACCATGACTCACATTATTTGGTAATTAAGATATAAACTGTCAATGGAACTGATTCAAATGAAGTATCCACTGTGAAGCGACCAAATTTTTAAAGGGTTACCTTTTAAAATAGTTGGGGGTTCAGTCTTATTTTTAACTTGAACGAAAGAAGGATCTGACTAAGGAGAAAGACGGGTTCTCACGTTCTCAGGGTCCCCTCAGTAATTACTTCAGTCGATACAGATCAAATAAGACCTCTGTGGTCGTGGACTCCCTAAACAGTCTCCATGTTTAAAGTCAGGAGTTGAAACGGAACATTACTTTCGAAAAATTTTTAACATAAAGAGATTGTGAACAACAGAACATACCACGTTAGTAGTCAAAATTAATTTTATATAGGTCATTTTCTATCGTACTCTCCACACTTAGTCAAATAACCCAGAGTTGACAGATCCTTAAAGTTTTAACTCTACCTTATGTTACCTTGTTTTTAACAGTTATATCGTTTGGATCATTTCAAAGTTGATCATGTCTATATTCTTACCCCGGTATTTCTTCCGACTCGTGACTTCTTAACTATGAAAACTTAAGACCACGACCTCTTCTGAGAACTCTCAGGAAACCTGACGTTCCTCAAGTTTAGTCAGTTAGGACTTCCTTTATTTAGGACTTAAAAGTAACATTCCTGACCACGATTTCGAGGTTATGAAACCGATGGACTTCAGTTCTCGACTGAGTAACCTTTTCTGGGACTACGACCCTTTCTAACTCCCGTCTTCCTCTTCTTCCGTTCTCTTCTGCTCTACCAACTTACCGCAGTGGTTGAGTTATCTATACTCACACTCGTTTGACCCTCTATCACTTCCTGTCCCTTCTGAACACACGACCTCAGGTACTCAAACGTTTCTCAACATGTGGTGAATCGTCGACTTGTCGTTGTCATTCCACAGTTATAACGAAAAAAGAGAAAGGCAGAAACTGACTAGACAATTTAGGTAGGTCACTAAAACAAACTTTAAACTAACGATACAAAAAATAAAGACTTTATTTTTCACGAAAAAAAGTCAAATACAGTGAATAAATAAAATTTCTAAAGAAAGAAAGAAAACAAAAAACCGACACCACCCAGAAACAACGACGGGGCCTGAAAGAGATCAACACCAAGCACCCGAGAGAAGAAGGAACGCCACACGTCCGAAGAGAACTCCACCGAAGAACAACGTCTCGTGTCTGGGATCCGTGCACCCGAACCGCCAACACGTGTCCTATTCAACGAGACACCGTACACCCTAGAAGGGTACGGTCTCCAGTTTGACCACAGGGGACGTAATGTTCCACCTAAAAATTGGAGACCTCGTGATCTCTTCGGGATACAGTGCAGAAATTTGAAATAAAAGATAACTCCAATGTAACGAAATATTGTAATACGAAGTACACAAGTTAAATATAGGGAAACAACAAGGAATAAGAAAGTCTGTAGCAGTTACAGTCTAAATTTGGGTCACTCGTATTAACACTAACCGTAGACTTCCCCACAACCCTCAGAACAATCTGACTCGGCAATTGGAAAGGTTAACACTTAGTTCAATTTAAATCCTATGGGTCGACCACCGGTTCTCAAAAAACAACCACATCCTTACAGAGGGGACTGGTACAAGCTTACCCAAGGTCTTAACATTGTAGTAAAAGAGGGTTAGACATCTGTGGGGATAGAGTAAAGGAAAAGAAAAATCGACGTCGAGTACCAACAAAGTACACTTGTTGTATGAAAAAGTGGTTTTGAGACATGAAGGAGTTTCGGGATCGGGAGACACTGGGACGGGTCTTTTGGGATTTGGATGAAGTCACAAGTTAAATGGGAAGTACCATCATAAACGGGGATAAAAAAGTGAGGACGGAGATAGATACTGATACACAACAGGGGAGAGTGGGGCTGAGACCCGAACTATAACACTGAACGAAAGTAGTTCCCTGTAATCGTTCAACCCGTTACTGAATTTTCACCGACCGTGTGCACCTGAGTGAGAGAGACGAGAAGTCTTGTGACTCGAGTGAAGGACTTCTTCGGACTAGATCGGACGACCTCTCCTCGGCACTAAACTTCCCCTTTATTCTTCCGGGTCGACTCCAGAAAGGTCTTGTTGGACCGATGGTTGGTAATCCACAAAAAATTTTTCCGGTAGGATCTGGTACATCAGGTTCACTCGAGCGGGTCTTGTCTTCTGGGTGGGTCGACTACGCATCTTAGCACTCTTTATTATTTACAAACAACAAAATTCACAACCTTCTCAAACCCAACGTCGTCTTTCATGGCACGTAAAAAGGTGTGGGAATGCTACTGGCTATGGGAGTACCTCACCAATCTCTTTTGACGTGTAAAGTCTGACCTTGATAATCTTTAGTTACTAGAGTCAACTCAGAACCCGGGGACTGTTGGGAAAAGAGACAGTTGTTGGGAAGGGGAAGGAGAGTTTCACACTGATAAGGTCAGTGACTGTTACGACAAGGGTAGGGGTTGAGTCGGATAGGGGACAGTATAAATCTTTTACTGGAACAACGGATGAAGTCTATTCCGCCCCGAACGTCCGGTGTCATTCCTGGACTCCAAAGGGACACACCCTACTCTTCGGTAGCCTCCGGAAACTCATCGTCTCACTGTGACCGACGACGCACCTCTCGCGACACACCACTCGTCCTCTGCAAGTTCCTCTGCCGTCCTCGAGGTGCGTCCCCCTGCCTCCTCCTTCACGCGTCCCACTGGGGTAAGTTCCTCTGATTTTACGTCTGCCGTAGGAGACCCGAAGTTCACTCACGTCGACAGGACCCATCTTCCTACTTCACTTTTAAGACCAATACAAAACTTTACTCTCGGATTTCTTATACGACTAATTAACTGCACCCTTCTTTTTCTCCTTTAGTCTCTATTAGTGTGAAGTGACATTACTAAAAAAAAATTTAACCACGAAAGGATGGTGAGGTCTTAAGAACGGACCTCTTAAGGTACTTCACTCTTCGGACCGTTCGGCACAATGAAAGTGATGGAGTAAGGGAGGACCCTTCTTCCGTCTCTGACAGGATTTATAGAGAGAAACATATAATCAGAACTTACTTACCTACTTACTGAGTTACTACTTAGGACTAATTATAAAAATGAACTATAGTCTGGTGTGTAAAAGAAAACTTTGAATCGAAAAGAGAAAGAAAAGATAAATGTTTCACTTTTACCTCATTACTCAAGAGTAACATCTCCACAAGGCCTACCTTAATACTTTTACGTGAGATAAAGGAGGGCCTCGTGTCACTAGTCTTGTCATGTCCAGTTGTTTGATACTAGTCAACCGTTTCTCTTACTTTAGTTAGGACAGTGACTTGTGTAACAAGTCCACTCCCACAAAAAGGTGCCATCTCGAGGAGAGAACTCCTTCATCATACGATTAAACGCAAGACCGAATTCGAGGAATAGAACAACGGTTGACCGTGGAAAGTAACGGGACACTGTTTTCTAGTCGACTTAAGAGGTTCACGACGTCTTATAAAATAACCAGTACAGTTTGTGTCATTCCGGACCTTTTAAAGAATTCCATTGGTCTACGAGAAGTCTCAATATATCTCCTCTATTACATAAACTTTTGTTCTTTTCTGTCAAAATTGTTCAAATTTCCGGAGTCCCATATTGACTTTGTTGTACCTAAAACTTCGGTCTGGACCAAAGTTTGGTAGCGAAACGGTGCACCGGGCCCTGAAACATAATCTCAGATAAAAGAGTGGCTAACTCACCCTTGTTATGGACTTAGGACACCAATGACTTTTCACACTTACTGTGTCACATGTAACCTTCGGATCGTGTCCGTGTATCATCTGTGAGTCATTGACGATTGAGAGGAAAAGAGAAAGACAGCGAGGTTTTACTTACAGTCTCCACGACAGAAAAAGAGTCGACGCCCGAGTGGCTCGGGGAGGGACGGGAATTGGAATAAATTTCCAGTTCACAACGAGAGGAACCTCACGTGAGTCGGTCCACCAAAGAACCCTTGTCTACCCTTCTTCCTCGAACAGGTCCCTCCCTTCGTTCTCTTAATCCTTCCTTTCGACTGAGGTGCAGACGTGTACCACCACGTCGCAGCACTGTCTCCACGTCGGCATGTTAGCTTAACCTGAGGAATAGCGGTAACGACGGTGTCTTTGTCGTGTGCAGGGTCCGTGTGAGTGAAAAAAAGACTATGGGCACGTCGGTAATAACGACCAAGATTCACCCTCAACTTCAGTGAAGGGAATGTGACATTCCCCCATTGAGCAACGACAAAAGTCAGTGAATCAACACGGATTGAGAGACGTTGGGGCACCTGTGTAGTCCGAAGGGACAGGAAGTGGTAGAGGATCTAGAGATCAGAAAGGGTGAGATAAGAAACGGAGACAAAGAAACGCAACTAGCGACTCCTTCCCAAAGAATGAGAGGAACGACGAGAAACCTTGAGACGTAAGTCTACCCATATAGAAAGGGAAAGAGGGGACAGAAATCGAAGAGAAGAGAAGAGTCGATAAACATTCCCGAGGAGTCTGTCTGTGAAATGGAAAAACGAAAAGAAAAAGAACCCCTACCAAAACTAGTAACGGAGGACGTGTCAATGCTTGGAGACAGGTATGAAGTAGTCCGTGAGACAGATAGTCTAGATTAGGGAACTTAGGTAAAGAGTGAAGGTGACATATTAGTATTCCCTAAACTAAATCCAGTATGGACTTACCGGATCACCACAAGGGATGAAGGAAGTCAAATTCAGACTTAAAACGTTATTCCTCAAGTACTAGACTCGGCGTCAGTCGAGGTCCAGAACAAAAACGACTGACATATCTTGCGGAGATAGAAACTGAGGTTTATTATATTAGTAGACTAAAGTCATAACTGGTACAGGTACCACTACTATAGGTACACATCAGAAGAGAACACAATAACCTTCTCCCACAAAAGATACTGGTACGCAAGAGAACCGTTTTGAGAAACGGTTCTCTCAATCGAAAACGGGACGAAATAAGACATGAGGTTCCGGTTTAAACGGACAATGAGGTCCATAGAGAACTGAAGGATGAAAACATAAGATCAGGGGAAACTACTTTTCCTGTAGAAAAAACCCACAATCAAGATCTTCCAGAATATCCAGAATTATCTTGGTAAGTTGAAGTCGATGAAGTCGTAATCACCAACCTCGTATCTGAGCCTAATGACACTATAACTTACCAAACGGAACCTTTGCTTGGTTCTAGTAAGACAGCAAAAACTCTAACGTGGGTTCATTACGTAAAGTCTGAGAACAACTGCTACTCCCGACGAGGTAAAAGAAGATTTCCTAAGGACGGGTGCATCATCTATATTATCATATAGATGGCATTCACTACCTTGAAAAGAAGACCTATTGTAAAGTGTTTCACTCTTAAATTCCATCTGGGATCACAACAGTGTTGAACCGTAGTACATATAGACTCAAGTCAGAGTGGAATAGTGAATTATCAAACTGAAGTCTCTTCAAAAATTAGAAAGACTCGAACAGAAGTGGAATGAGACAATCAGCCTTCCACTCAAGTTTTGACGGTTCAGCGTGTTGAGGCCCCTCACGGTGAGTGTATCCGACATGTTCCACAATTCGTTTTTGAACTGAGTCTTTGATATTACTCTGAAGTGACTATCCGTATTTGTCGTATCTTCAATAAACAACGAGTACGCCGTCAGGGTGACATAAGTCAGGTCCCGACTGCGCGTCCGAGACACCATAATCACAATCAGTGAGTCAGTGTAGACTAAGAAACGCTGAGGCCCCTGACATCGGGTGCTTCGAGGAGACAGGTATCTTCACAGGGTCGTTCTTATGACGTCACCCATCGGTAAGGGAAGAACTAGAATAAATTAATAAGACGGTAGGTATTACACAACGAAAGTAGGCGTACCGGGTTCAACTTTCAATTGTAAATCAAGTCGTCCCTCTCCTTTTTCGTTTGTCCTCCCGTATTAAGAAAGGAACGTCTTATGGTAGATGTTCAGGAAAAAATAAAAAAACCGGTGCGACACGACGAACGTCCTAGGATCAAGGTGGGTCTGGGAGTCACCTCTCTCGCGTCGCAGGATTGGTGACCCAGTGGACCCTTAAACGTGGTAGACGGTCATACAGGAGACGTCTAGTGACACTACACGAATGGACATTCTCTCCGACCCTTTACATCTGGAATAGACATGTCAGTACACGGATGGTTTTTAGGACCATGAAAAGTTTCTTCTCTTCCTACCTATAAATCTTTGTTAATCAGAGACAGACGGAATAAACTTAAATGAAAACTTTTAATTTACGTACCTGTCATTCACTGTGTTTCATCTAAAAGTTTTTTGAAAGAAAAAAGGGTAAAGGGAGAAAGAAAATGGGACTTTCCCTTTAATAAAGGTTGTGGTAAATAATCGTTATGTAAATGTTTGTATTTATTCTTATGATAAAAAAAACGAATTGACTGATTAATTATTGAGATAAATTTATACATCGTGATATTACTTACGTACTTTCCATAACTTCTTTATTTGCGAACCCTTGTCCCTCGTGGTCTTCCTCGGAACTTTCCCGACTAAAACTAGTCTTTGAACCAAGTATTCTTGACTCATCCTATTACTTTCACCACCATTCGTTTAAATCCACTCGTCAAGTCCCAGGGTTGTGTCCCAGGCTTACTGACTCTCAGTAAAACTTGACAATGAATCCCCTACTTGGTCACCATCTCCCTTTTCTCCAAGACCTTCTTTAAATCAGACCCGAATCCACTTTTATAAAACAATCAAAAAAACCAACAAAATTTAAATAAAATAACTCCACATCAACTAAACGTTACAACACAACTAAAGACGATATGTGTTTCACCAATTCAATATGTATATAGATGCATAAGAAAAAGGTACAATAAAAGGGAATACCAAAAAACTATTTGTCATATATACCATCCTGGAACAACAAATAGGTTAAGATATGCATTATCAATCGTAAATGATTGGGATATGAGAGTCAGGTAGCTGGGGGTGTGGGGCAGGGGGAGCCGTCGGTGTTGAAACGAAAGAGAGACGCTCAGAGAAAGACAACGTCTGCACTCAGGCAAACACGGTATCAAATCGAGGGTGCACACTCACCGTAGTACACCGTGAACTGAGAGAGAGGGACCGAATGAAACGAATCATACTAGTAGAGATCCAGGTAGAGACAAAGACGTCAACCGTAATAAAGTAAGAAAAGTACTATGTATAAGACAATATATAATACATGGCGTAGAAGAAATAGGTAATAAGACAGTCACCCGTAGATCCAACAAAGGTACAGAACCGATAACACTTATCACGACGAAACCTGTTCCCAACGTACATAGAAAGACTTAATATCAAAACAGGACCATATACGGGGCCTCACCCTAACGACCTAGTGTACCATTAATATAAAATTAAAAAACTCCTGAGAGGTAGGACAAGACGTATCACCGGCGTAGTTGAATATAAGGATGGTTGTCACGTCTTCCCAAGAGAAAAGGTGTGGGTGAGGTCGTAAACAATAAACAACTAAAAAATTACTACCGGTAAGACTGTTCATACTCCACTAATCCACCTTTATAAAAGCTGGTCGTCCTCTCTTATCCAGACAAAGATTGGAGATTTCTCAGTCTTTATCTCTTTCCACGAAAACTGTTCTCTCCTCATTTGTTTCTTACTAAAATTTCCTTTATGTAAGTGAATGTCTGAGTACATAACTAACTAAGTAATCACTATAAGTTTTAAATAAGTAAAACTTACTACTAAGTAAGTTTTTGTCCCGAGACGGGAGTTCTTAGAATACCAGATCGTACGATTCCTCTAACTCGTTACACCAGATCATTTGAATGTGTACCGGAGTAGACATGTACCTAAGATGAGTCACTGGGGAAGTTTACCATATCATCTTGTTAGATACATGGCGGAATTTGAGACACATATCAGTTACGTTTAATACTTCTGAAGTCTTTATAATACGGAGAACAAGTTTGAAAATTAGTCTTGTTTATAGGTGTATGTATGAAGAATGGGAGTTGAGGACATAACGTTTATGTACCTATAAGAAAATTGATCCTAGAGACGTTACTACAAGTAGCATTGTTCTAAAAATGAACATTTAGTCTAAAAATAAGCAAGTTATCATAACAACTCTATGTATCGTACTGGAAATAGGAAAGGTATACTGGAAATAAAACTCTTGAAGAGTTCATGACACTATTCACATTAAACGTTAATTGACTGTACCGAAGTCAGGGTCGAAAGGGTGGTTTTCAGTGAATTAGGGAGACTCTAAATCCAGGGACGTTTTACCTCTATTATTACGGACGGATCAGATGGAGTGTCCTAATAACGACACGAGAGTCATTTTCAATTTTTACGTCTCTTTATCCCTCAAAAATTTTAACGATATTAAAGTCTGGAACTCGTATATAGTCGTAGGTCTCACTATAAATTTGACGGTGGAGTAAAAAGACCCATCGAACTCTCTACGCAAGTCTGACTTAAGGAGAAAAAGAGACGATTGGATGGTGTGTCGGAGTACCAAAGATAAGGATAAGGACAAAGACGTAAACAGGGAGAGTTATTAACGATTTCACTCTTAACCAAATTCATTAAATTCGACGACCATCAATGTGACTTTTATGTCTCTTTTGTCCATCTTCGAAACAATAAAACAACGTCCCTCTCTCTTTTAGTCCTCGGCAGGACTAGCCATCATCATAAATACAATAGAGTGAATCAGAGAATGTCGAAAGTGTTGGTGTCACATTCTGTCCTAATAATTTACTCCCTTTTTCCGGGGTGCGAAATCACTCAAGGGGGTTTAGTGTGTCGATATTTACATCTCGACCCTGAGTTTTGGTTCAAACTAATGTCTCTAATTGAAAAAAGGCGATTGTTTAAGGGTGCACTACGACTCTTAATGTATAGGACTAGAACGAGACGTAAAATTCTTGGTGACCCGTTCTGACGACATAAGTAGTAGATCGTAGCTATTACGACATACCTTGTAACCCAACTTTTTGGTCGTATATGATCGACCCTTGTTGATTCTAATGGGGGGAACTTTGTATATGTCAGGAAAAACACACAAAAATGTGATTTTTTTTATCTCTTTTTTTTTTTTTTGTGTACTCTGTATATCCTTCGTTTTTGCTGTCTACACTTACGTCGGGTCATTGGACTGCACTTACCTACTTGGTCGGGTCAGTCTTGCGTCTGTGACAGTTTGACCCGAAAATTTCCCTAAGTTGATGTATAACAGATGTCTTCTTCGCTAAGATTTTGATCTATGAAATATAAGTTTTTATGTTTATTTATCTTTCACTTCCTTTTCTTTTCCTATACATTATGTTTGTGGTTTTCTTTAATTTTACTAATCATACTGTTTTATCTGTTTCAGATAATTTTACAATAATCTCTACTTCTCCCGATAAAGTATTACTATTTTCCCAGTTAGATAGTCCTTCGACACTGTCAATATTCGTATGGACGTAGGTTGTTGTCTAGTAGTTTTTATGCATTTCGTTTTCGACTGTTTGCTTCCCTTTTCATCAAGATGTCATTATTGACCTCTGAAGAGGTAAAAGTTTTTACTTGTTAATCTATCTTCTGGTTAATTCTTTAACTATTGAACTTGTTACGATATTCGGTCAATCCGGATTATCCATCTCTCTCGTGAGGTGGGTTGTTGTCGTCTTAAGTCAGGAGAGTTTATGCGTACCTTCTAAGAGGTCCTATCTAGTATACGATTCGGTATTCTATTTGAAGTCATGTAAATTCTCCTATCTTTATTATGTTTTATACAAGAGTTTGTTTCACAGTTCTTTTTAGTCAGATTCTTTTCTTTACCTTTAAAAATAAATTCGTATTAAACTCCTAGTATTGGGTCTTTCTCATAGAGTCTTTCGAGACTCTTGACAAGACGGGTATTCTTCAGTTATGTGTCAATATAGTCTTAAAAAAACTCTGTCTCCCGATATATAGTTTTCTACATAATGACTGTAAAATGTATTAGGTCTAGACTCACACCGGGATATAGTTCTTTCTTACAATGGACAGAATTCTCTTACAGCGAGAATCACAAACTCTCCCTCAAAGACGGTCACCCCTTCCAAACCAACTACGTTTATGTCTATATGTTACATGTCACCCCCCTTTCTCCTCCTTTTTCCTTCTCTTTTAAAATAAATGAAAAAAAACAGAACGGTACTTTATACTTAAAACAAAGTGTTTTCTTACTTTAATCTTTATTCATTGTCTTTCTTAGACCCCTTTAAGTCTTCATTTAATTTTTTGTCTGAGGATTCATGGGTTTACCTCTTCCGTTACCGTGGGGTGAGGTCATGAAAACGGACCTTTTAGGGTACCTGCCTCCTCGGACCATCCGACGTCAGGTACCCCAACGACTCTCAACCTGTGCTGAGCCACTGAAGTGAAAGTGAAAAGTGAAAGTACGTAACCTTTTCCTTTACCGTTGGGTGAGGTCACAAGAACGGACCTCTTAGGTTCCCTGCCGCCTCGGACCACCCGACGGCAGCCACCCCAGCGTGTCTCAGCCTGCACTGACTTCGCTGAATCGTCGTCGTCGTCGTCGTTCATGGGTTTCCCAGTTTCTTCTTTCGGTTTCACTTTAATCTTTTATGAAACTCTACTTACTTTTACTTCGTCGTACGGTTTTGAATACCCTATATCGATTTCGTTGTGAATCTTACATTAAATATCGGCTTTTACGGACTTAATTTTCTTTCGAGAAATTAGATATTGAATTGGAAGATAGAATTTTGTGACCTTTTCGTCCTCGTTTAATTTAGAATCCGTTTGTTCCTTCTTTTATTACTCCTAATCTCTCCTTTAATTACTTCATCTCTTATCTTTTTGTTATCTCTTTTATTTACCTTTGTTTTCGAACAAGAAACTGATCTAGTTGTTATGACTGTTTCGAAATCGATCTGACCGGTTCTTTTTTTAAAAAATTCTGAGTTTAATGATCTTAGTCTTTACTTTATCCCCTATAAGAGCGACCCGAATGTCTTTATTTTTCCTAATATTTACTTTTGATACTTGTTGATATACGGTTATTTAATTTATTTAATCTATTGTCCTATTTACTTGTCTAATAATATTTCTGTGGTGGTTTTGATTGAGTTCTTCTTTATCCATTAGAATTATCTGTATATTATTCGTATAACTTAACCATTATTTGTCATGGACTTTGACGTCAAGTCTGACCCTGAACTTGGGTGTCAGAAAATTGACTCTAGTGTGTGAACAAGAGTCCTGAATTACTTCGAGTCTAAGAACTACAGAGTCTTAAGTTGCTCTCTTTCTCACCTAAATAAATCTTTGTGTGGGTGTCTTATACCCGGTAGAGTCTTCCACTTTCCGGGACAGAACCACACCAATTAAAAATACCCGACTCATTAAAGTACGCGATTTCTCACCCTCTTACTAAGTGAGAGTCCCCGGTAGTGGGTGAAAAACTGCAAAATACCAATCGAAGTCTTGACCCTACCGTGACCACCGACACAGCAAATCTACGATGACATAATGTCACTCACATATTACTCCGAGCAAAGTGATCTTCACCCTAGAAGACAATAGAATCTGGATCTACCAAGACTGGTCAAAAACAGTACAGGATACTGATACAGTAAGAAAATTTCCGACACGGGACGGGGGAAAGGAAGACACATATGGGTGTTTCTTTTCGGTATGGGGTCTACCGAAGGGACTACTTAAGATGGTTTGTAAATTTCTTCTTAATCATGGTTAAGTAGTGTTTGTGAACGTCTTGTGTCTTCAACTCCCTCGTGAACGTTCGAGTGGGATATTCCGGTCATAATGGGACTAAATTTTTTGATCTGTTTCGATAAGATTTTGATCTGTTCGTCAATGTTTTTCTTTTGCTTTTGGGTCATAGAGAATACTTACACCTTTTAGGAGTTGTTTTATGATCTTAGCTTAGGTTATTGTATATTTTTCTTAATATATGGTACTGGTTCACCCTATATAAAGTCCTCACACTCTAACCGAATTAAGAGTTTTAGTTATGTACATTATATGGTATAGTTATTGTAATTTTCCTTTTTAGTTTCGTTTTTTTTTGTTGGATACGTGACCCTCTTTTTTGAGTCACAAGTATCATCGTGACGAATATTATCGGTTCTGTACCTTCGGTGGGTTCACGGGTAACTGTCTACCTACCTACCTCTTGCACACCACCTATATATATATGTTCCCGTAGAACGACTCGGCGTCTTTCCTACGTCACGGTGAGTGTCGTTGTACCCACCTGGAGCTCTAGTGACATGGTTCGTTTATTCTGTCTCTTACTGTTTATGCTGTAGTGTATGTACACCCTATTTTTTTATCATTTTTACTTGAATAAATGTTTCATCTTCGTCTGAGTGTCCGTGTCTTTTGTTCGTACCAATGGTCTGCCTTGCTCCACCAACAAGTCAGTCAGTACAGGTTGAGAAACGCTGGGGTACCTGACGTCGTATGGTCCGAAGGGACAGAAAGTGGTAGAGGACCTCAGCCACTACCGTAGGTTGGTAGAGTAGGAGACAGTAAGGGAAGAGGAGGACGGGAATTAGAAAGGGTCGTAATCCCAGAAGAGACTACTCAACCCAGAAGAGACTACTCAGCCGAGAAGTGTAGTCCACCGGTTTCATAACCTCGGAGTCGAAGTAGCAGTAAGGAAGGTTACTTATAAGTACTAACTCAAAGAACTTTCTCCCCTTTCCCTATTTAACCCTCATCCCCCAATCGTACATATGATGGTGTATATGTTATATATCATACGTTCCTAAATGACATATCGTGTTCCTTCATTTTATATAAGTTATAGAACATCTTTTTTGATATTATCTTTTCTTAAAAATTTTCTTACATCTATAGATGTATATATAAATATTGGCTTAGTGAAACGACATGTGGACTTTGTTTGTAACATTTAGTTGAAACACACGTACGTACGATTCATTACAGTCAGAACAGACTGAGAAACGTTAGGGTACCCGGTATCGGATACTCTGAAGAGACAGGCACCCTAAAAGGTCCGTTCTTAGGACCTCACCTAGTTGATATGAAGTCAAAAAAATTTTTCGTTTTTGGTGTACTAGTAGAGTTATCTTCGTCTTTTTCGTAATTGTTTTAGGTTGTAGGAAAACACTATCTTTGTGAATCGTTTGATCATTTATTTTTCCTTGAAGGAGTTGGATTATTTCTCGCGGATACTTTTCGGATGTCGGTTGTTATGTGAATTACCACTTTCTGATACTAAAAGGAGATTCTAGTCTTTATTTTAATCCTATCGGTGAAAACGATGAAGATCAGTTGTAATACGATCTCCAAGATTGTCTCCTTAATTCGTTCTTTTTCTTGAGTCTAACCTTTCCTTCTTCATTTTGGTATACGTGTCTACTGTACTAGAACAGACATCTCTTAGTTTTTTTTTTTTTTTCGTGGGGGTTTTTGGTTTTCATCTCTGATATTTTGGTCATGTTATTTTAACGTCCTACTTCCTAACTACATGTTTTAAGTTTGTATAAAAATGTGTAATTGTTACTTAACAGTCTTTTACTTCAATTCTATGTTAAGATAAATATTATTGTAGTTTTTCTTATTTTATGAATCCTGATTTAATTTAATTTTATTTGGGCACACAAATACCAGTCGAATAAAAATTTTACTCATGGTTCTGGTAAGTTACCCTTTTCTTATCAGAAAAGTCGTTTACTACGACCCTGTTGACTAATCGGTATACACCTTCTTACTTCAACCTGGGAATGGAGTGTGACACATGTTTTTAATTGAGGTTTACCTAGTTCTGTATTTAAATTATCGATTTAAATAATTCGTAATCTTTTTTATCTCCATTTAGAACTGAAGTTCAAACTGTCAACTAAGAATCTACACTGTGGTTTCCGTGTTCGTTTTTTCTTTCTATTCAACCTGGAGTAGTTTTAATTTAAAAAAAGACGAAGTTTACTTTGACAATCATTTCACTTTTCTACTAGGTGTTCTGCCCTCTT
Organism: Capra ibex; assembly: GCA_006410555.1. Taxonomy (NCBI): domain Eukaryota; kingdom Metazoa; phylum Chordata; class Mammalia; order Artiodactyla; family Bovidae; genus Capra; species Capra ibex. Next base: position 180,310 of record SJYO01027916.1, on the reverse strand, counting down.
TTGTAAACGTTTAGTATATAAACGATTCTCATAACATAGACCTTATATGTCTTTTGAGAATAGTGGAGTTATTACTTTCTGACTATTGGGTTAATTTTTACCCGTTTCCTAGACACATCTGTGAAGAGGTTTCTTGTGTATGTTCACTGGTCGTTCTGGTACGTTTTGAGTTACTGCCGTTATCAGTAATCTCTACTAATTATCAGTGATCTTTACGTTTAGTTTGAGTGTTATTCCACTGCGAAGTGTGGGTGATTCTACCAATATTAGTTTTTCAGCTTATCGTTTACAAACATTCCTACGACTCTTTATTGTAACGACCACCCTTACATTTTACCATCAGTGAAACGTTTCGTCTAACAGTCGAAAGGTTTTACAATCTGTACTCTAGACCGTTAAGGTGATGACCGATATATTGGATTTCCTGACTTTTGTCCATATGTTTGTTTATAAGTATCGTCGTGATAAGTGTTATCGGTTTTTCACCCTTTTCTACCATATAGGTATACCATTTTTTGTTTTTCTCCCCACGTACGATGTTGTATCTCCTTAAAACATTTGTAATACGACTCACTTTCTTAGGTCTGTGTGTTTTACAGTTTATAAAATGCTAAGTAAATAACTTTATTGGTCTCAACCGGCTCAGGATTTTTGTATTTTGTCTAATGACTAAAGGATTCTAACCCTTACACCCGTCCCTCTTTGTTCTTCACTAACAAATTACCCATGTCTCAAAGAGAAGTCCTACTACTTCTATAAGTCCTTGATCTATCACCACTACCAACATGTTTGACACTTATGTGACTTACAGTGATTACCATTTACAAAAACAACGTATATCAAATGGTGTTCCTATTATTATTTTTGTTTCGTGCATATGGATGGTAACAAATTCTTTATGTTGAAAAGTCTATATTTTTTAGATTGATTGAGGTTGTTGTTTTTATTTGTAAAATAACAAATTTTTTGTAACACTTATTAATCGACTAAATTCTTTCTTATCCTTTTAAAATAAGCTCGGTCAAACTCCTGATAGTGGGCACTTGTTGGAGAGTCTTTCGAGACTCTTTACAGGATGAGTAATCTCCAGGTTTGGGTCAATACATCCAATAAAACTCTGTCTTCCGACATGTAATTTACTACACAATGACCGTCAGATGTGGTAGGTCTAGACGTCCATGTTTCACCACCCAGTAACACTGGGGAATGTTCTGGTTCTCCCCTACTTACGATAATAAGTTCCTCAGGGTAACAACTACGGTCCTCTTACAACGAGAGACGCCAACTCGTCCATAAAGACGGGTGCCCTCCGACACCAACTACGTACTACGTCTGTGTTACGTGTCGTCTCCCCTCCCTCCTCCGGTCTCCCGTCTCTGTCACAAAGGACGAATTTAACAAGGACAGAACGTATTTTATTTTGTACATAAAATAAAGTGTGTGTTTTTTTCGTTCAGTCTGAGAAAAGGAAGTACAATATGGGTTATGGTTTTATTATGCCAAGGTTCAAAGAAACCATCCAACACCCCTCGATTCCAGTAAGTAACTCGTTACTTTACTGTGTCAGTCTCGAGATCCTTTAGGTAGACCGTAGTGTCTAAACCATCCGACCTCCACCTGACCTCCGTGTCCGGAGAACGTCACCAGAGTCGGGGATCCCCGTGATTTGACCCGTAAAAAGAAAGATAAGGATCTTTCTTTGTATACTTTAGACACAAATGGGAAAACAAAAGAAAATATAGGTGACGTGAATGTTAATCTGAAGATAATATCGTCCTCTCTCGTCTGGTCTTATATCTATCACCATAGGAAGGTCTACCCCGAAGGGTCCCCCGAGTCACCATTTCTTGGGTGGACGGTTACGGCCTCTGTATCCTCTGCACCCGAGCTAAGGGCCAGTCCTTCTAGGGTACCTCCATCCGTCCGTTGGGTGAGGTCATAAGAACGGATTTCTTAGGGTACCTGCCTCCTCGGACCACCCGATATCAGGTACCCCAGCGTTTCTCAGCCTGGGTTGCCTTCGTAGACTTGTAATCGTGTCAGGAAGATCTATTGTCCGTTTAACTTTCGAAGGGTTCCCTTTGTAGTCTGGTCCTTCATAGTCCGTTGGATTCTAAAGAAACAATTTGTTCTTCAAAGGTCACAAACGAAAGAATCAGATATCGGTTGGTCGGATCATATTCGTCGTCGACGGTACATGACGACTAATCGACTTACTTAGTATGTACAATAGATCAATCGAGTGAATTAGGACAAACTGTTTGAACACTCATAATAAATCCAGGTAGATGCCTACTTATTTGACCCTAAGTCTCTCTTGTTCTTTGAACAGGAAATTCCATGTCACTCAACCTGAAGTGTTCTGACATAAGAGTCCTTCCTTTTTTTTTCAATTTTAACCCTTCGTACTACAAAGACGACGAGATTACTACAGATAGGACGGACTCGAATAGTGTCATGAGAAAGTCTTCCCGGTCTCGTTTACACGGACGAAAGACCTTTAAACTTACATAAAGAAAATTAGTCAGGAAGCTCTTGAGTGTTTTCTGAAGAAATACATGCAATAACTGAGTTTTCCTATTTCAGTGTCCCGTTCCAGTAGGACGACTGTAATCCCCACGCCCAGGGGGGACTCCTCGTCCAGAAATGACGCGAGTCACAGTCTCTTCTCCACTCTTTCTTTATCCTTTGGTCTCTGATCTCCCGGTCCTCCCCCTTGAAGTCCATAAACCGACCCTCAATGAGACGACAAAAGAACTCTTAAGTAAAACCCAAGGAAGACCTTCCCTTTTTCTCCTACTGGAGACGTTGACCCTCCGTCGGTCTTGATCGGTGGTTTCGACATCTATTTACTCAGAATAGAATTGTTTTCTAGAAGATCCGAGTAAAATAAGAGCAAGTGAAAGGAGAATAGTAGGGAGTCGGAAACCATTTTAGAATAAATTTAATTGATCCGGTGTATTTCAATTCTCTTCTCGAAACAAAAGGGATCCGGTCTTCGATTTTCCCTCTTACTTTGACCCCTGAGTCAGTGGGACGGCCGGTGAAGAGTGGTAACGGATGGCACTAGAGGAAGGGTGGTAACAGACAATACCTCCTTGTCTCCGCACTAAACACAATTCCCTGAACCCAAGGAATAGGTGACTGGAATTTTGTTACGAACAGTTTGACGGTCAGTCTAGGACATCATCCAGTACCTTAGTCAAATCACAGTTAGTCGTGAACGAAAATTTACTTTACCTCATCCTGATCGTACCTGAATCTTTCAAATTGATAACAAAATACTCAAAAACAAACTCAAAATCTTTTATCTTTCACTACACACCCACACCCAGTGGTATAGTTTACACAAAGAATGACACGGAATACTAGTCTTTTCAACCTTATGGTGACGACATTCATAGATCACTTTAGTTAATCTCAATAGTTCCCTTTTTACTCCGAAATATATAAGACTTAAGTCAAAATAACCTCACATCAACTAATCAAAACGTCATGTCGTCTCCCTTAGTCAATGTGTACATGTGTATGGGTGAGATAAAATCTAAGAAAAGGGTATCTCGAGTGATCTCTCGTGACTTATCTCAAGGAACACGGTATGTCATTCAAGAATAGTCAGTAGATAAAATATTTATCATCTCGTATATACAGTTAGGGTTAAATAGGGAAGGGTGTAGAGGGGGAACCATTGATACAAACCAAAAGATGTATACACTGATAAAGACAAAACATTTATTCAAGAGTAAACATGGTAATAGAATATAAGGTGTATATTCGTTATATTGTAAACAGAAAGAGACAGATTACAGTGAGTCATACTGTTAGAAACCCAGGTAGGTATAATGACGTTTACTGTAATAAAACAAGAAAAAATACCGACTCATTATAAGGCAGCACACACATACACACACACATAATATATATATATATATATATATATATATATATACATCGTGTAGAAATAAGGAGACAACTACCTGTTCCACGTATATAAAGTAACATAAAAAAAAAGTGAAATCTTAAAGTTTCTAAGAGGGAAAATTGTGTACATTTCTCATTGGAGGGGTTTATTTTTGAGAAAACCCACGAAAGTCCGCAAAAACGTGATTAATTATCAAGTCCGAGACAGTCGTGGAAACAAGCCGGACAGTCCTTACCTCTGTGTTTAGACGGTCCCTCCAATCCACGGACCTTTATCACTAGAAACCATCCTGAACTTGAACAACTTGAAGAAATGAAGAAAATTCTTACTTTCCGGGAGGGGACAATATAGACACCGTGTTAATTGGGTCCGGACGACTACCTGTCCGCGTGGCATTGGGCATTGGACTTTAACGATGAGTAGTGGGGAGTTAACGAACCAGGAACATCAGAAGTGACACTACGATCTATTTACAGTAATGTATTAAATTGACAGACAGAAAGACCTTAGTTCTGTCCAGTGTGTCAGAGGAGTGTGTGGGGGATGAGGGAACTCAAGTTGTCTTTCATGAATATGGTAAGTAGGATTTGGAATTAGTATGACTGAATGGACACTAATTTGACAAAGTGTACACGTACCGTATCCATCACACTTAAATAAAGAGAGGGTCTGTAAAAGTAGTGAAATATTCAAACTGAATGTTCGATTCATAAGTCTATAGACAAAGGAAGATCCAGTAGTGTCTTCCTGTCATCATGGAGTCAAGACCAAGTACCGTACCCTCTTCCTTTTTTCGAGAAATGGTTTTGTCTACTCGTTTTTCTAATACGTCATAGAGGAAACACTATAGTCGGTTATTAATACTGTAATGTTGAATGTCTGTTAAATTCCCCTTTGACTCCTTCAGAGTTGTTTTCGTTTTAGAATCATATTTATCAACCGGTCACGAATAGGGTAAAAACCTATGTGGAGTCTACTGGTCAGATTTGATTAATATTAATAAGATAAAAGAAAAGTCGTTAACCAAGGTTTAATCCTCACACTGGTGAACACGGTCCCAAGAATCTATATGAAGGAGTAAGGATTCTCACCAGAAGAAAGAGACCTATCACCGTACAAACCTAACACTACGGTTCCAAAAAACGATAGTAGACAGAGAACGGGTTCCTACTTCGACAAGAGACTTCCTACTTCGAGACAGACTTCTTACTATCTCATTTCTAACCTTCTCGGAACCTAGGAAGTACTGTAACAACACGTTGTCGTAGATAGTTTGAACGGGAGGGAGACTTGAAGGAACAATATACTATATTATTTAAAGGGTTAACAAACTCATAATCAGTGTTACACTTACCCAAAATAATAATCGCCGATTTTGTAAGACAAATGGTTCACGGTGAACCATTGTGACTAAAAGGTGTTTACGACCTTTTACGAGTGAAGTTAACTAGTCGTATCAATCTTTTGTGAGACCTCTTATATGTACCGAGGTCTAAAAAATCTTTGAGAGGGTCCATGCGTCTGGAGTCAGAACAGTCCCAATCAGATACAGTTTTTGAGGATAAGAGAAGGAAAGTCGGTTTATGAGGTGACTGGAAGTAACGTCTGAGTCCGGTCCAAACTCTTACATTAAGAAAGAATTGACCTTCGTATTTTCTCAATGGCCCTCAGTTCTACGGTGCTCGATAAACAGGGACATAGACAATAACTCAACGGGGTTTTCAAACAAACCTAAAAAGACATTTGACATTGTTTGAGCTTACTTGAAAAACTGGTTGGGTTATAAATTTCAGACGAATTCAAGGTCTGAGAAGACTGATCAGACGAACTGACCCAAAGGCGGAAGTACGACAGAAAGAAGAACGGACTCAATAACCGGGTACAACTTCTCTGATAAAGGTTGAAATGGTAGTGGGTTAGGACAATAAATTTAGAGTGGACTGGTGGACTTAAGGAATAAGTAAGGAAGACACAGAATGTCGTAGAAGTACAAAGAAATTTCTTACCATTTTACATAAATGTTCTTCCTTTAATTATCGGGTTTCATGTAATCTCTTCAGAAACTCGTTCACACTGATGCTATCACAAAGTATCAAAGAATACGGATGATAAAAAAGGAACGGAATTCCTCTTAAATATTCGACAATGGAAACTTACGAGATATAATTGACAACATTTTCAAAGTACACATATAACTCATATCAAAAAAATTTATGGTTTCTAAGGTTTCTCTCTCCTCTTTAATTGGTCTTTCCAAACAAAGTTTTCGTCGAAAACAATTAATAACATTTTATAGCAATCGCTATCAAGTCGTATATTTCAATCATTGAAGAAATTATATCAGTAAACAGTAAATATCTGTTGATGGGTAATTGGACTCATTAGTTGAGACAAAGACGAAGTTAAGGTGAATCATCCAAATCCCTATTCGTGTCTAAAAAGAGACCGAACACACACACACATTCCTGTCCCTCTGGACCGTACGACGTTAAGTACCCCAGTGTTTCTCAGCCTGTGCTGACTCGCTGATTTAACTTGACTTGACTTGACACACACATTTTATTGAATAACGTTAGACGAAATACGTTAGACGTAAATGTGTATACTTTTTCTTCAATTTATACAATCTCAGAAATAAGAGTATATAATCGATGCACTGTAAATTAAAGGATGGGTAGTTTTATAGAAAATTAATTAATAGTTAATCGAAGAGAACAAGAAGAATATTATGTGAGAACTTAATGAAAAGATGGACGATATATTAAGATACTTTGAAAATAATACACAATCCTTTTGTAATACGACCTAGGTCTAGAGGTTTCTGGAAAATTTTTACATTAAATAGTAACGAAAAACAATCTTTTTAAAACATGAAGTTTCCTGTGATAGTTCTTTCATTTTTCTCTTGGGTTTTTACCCTCCTTTAGAAACATTTAGTATATAGACTATTTCTTAAACATAGGTCCTATATATTTCTCGAGAATGTAAATTGTTGTTTTTCTGTTTATTGGGTTGATTTTTACCTGTTTCCTAAGTATAACTGTAAAGAGATTTCTTCTACATGTTTACTGTGTTGTAATATCTAGTTGACATGCGGTTCTTTTTTTTAAAAAAATTACACACTCTCGTGATCTTTTTTTTTACTGGTATTCGGACACTTTTGTGTGAGTTGTAATCAGTAATCCCTTTATGTTTAGTTTTGGTGTTACTCTATAATGAAGTGTGGGTGATCCTACCTATCAATATTATTTTTTCTGTCTGTTATTATTCATAACCACTTCTAAACCTCTTTAGTCTCAGGATTATATAACGACCATGTCGTTGTTTACATATATATTTGTCATGTAAATATACATAGATTTTACCATGTCGGTCACTCTTTAGTCTAACCGTCAAGGAATTTACCAATTTGTATCTCAATAATATACTCGATCTTTAAGGTACGGATCCAGATATGGGTTCTCTTGACTTTCGTACGTAAGTGTGTTTTAAACATATGTTCACACGTATCATTGTAATGAGTATTATCGGTTTTTCACCTTTGTTGGATTTACGGACAGTTGATTACTTTACTATTTGTTTTACCATAAGATATGTTACCTTATAATAACCCAGTACAATACCTGATTTATAAAACAGAGGGCGGGTGGGTTTCAGTACACACTTCGAGAATGGGGTCACACTACTAAAATCCTCTACCCCGGAAACCCTTCATTAATCCAAATCTACTCCAGAACTCTTACATCGGGAGTACTACCCTAATTACTGGAAAGTTCCTTTGTCTTTGATCGTGTAGGAGAAAAATCATTTCCACTGACGATCGGTTCACCTCCAAAGAGAGATTCTGGGTTTAGGAGGTCATGGAACGAGAACCGGAAGTGTAAGAGGTCTCGGTTTTCTTTATTCACAGACGACAAATTCGGTGGGTCAGATACCATAAGACAATTTCGTGGACTTCACTGATTCTGTCCGATACTTTACTTGACTATATACCCTGTGTATGTACTTGGACCTTTCGTAAAACAATTCACTTTCTTCGGTCTGTGTTTTCCGTTGGTCAACATACTAGGATAAAAATACCGTAAAGGTCTTATCCGTTTAAGTATCTTAACTGTTTATCAAATCACCACCGGTCCCCAACACCACTCTGTCTCCTTACTCCTCACTGACGATTACCTATACCCCGAAAAATTATCCCACCATTTTACAAGAGTTCACCCGAATGGTCCATCCAGTAGACCATTTCTTAGGCGGACGTTACGTCCGTCTAATTAACTCTGAGGTCAAGTAAAGGACCCAGCCCTCCAAGGGGACTTCTTCCGTATCCAATGGGTGAGGTCATAAGAACCCGAAGGGACCACGAGACTACCATTTCTTAGACGAGTGTTACACCCTCTGGACCCAAATTAGGGACCCAATCCTTCTAGGGGACCTCCTCTCGTACCGTTGGATAAGGTTATAAGAACGGACCCTTAGGGGTGCCTGTCTCCTCGGACCGTCCGATATCAGATGTCCCAACGTTTCTCAGTCTGTACTGATTCGTATCGTGTCTTACAAGAGATTCATCTATTACCACTACCATGTATTGAGACTTATATGATTTTAAATGACTTCACATACTATACACTTAGTGTAGAGTTATTTTTTCGTTAAGTCAAAAGACAGATTTATCTTTATCCAAGATAATGACATTGTTTTGAAATTAAGATCTTTATATAAATCCGAGTAGCATTCTTTATATATCTTTTTATATTTATTAGTTGTTACTGCTTAGTATAGGTTTAAGTGTAAAATGAGAAAGTTTATAAAAGGAGCACTAAATGTGTGTGTAAACAAAAAGGACATCATGACGAGAGACGTAACTTTATTGTTGAATTGATGGAGATCTCTAGAGAGGTCTACAGGAACTCCTCCAATTCCCATGTTAATTCCATTATTGTATAGACAACAGTGAAAACCCCCGCACCTCAGTCTTAATCGTAAGTATAAATTAGACGAGGTCGGTTAAACAAAAGTTTGACAAATTTCTCTAAAGTTTTTCCTTGTATCAGGTGACTTTCAAATAAGTATTATTACTTTTAACCTTTGTTGGGTCATTAGACAATTTTCCCGTTATCTTTTGGTACATCATAAAGTTCTAAGGAACAATCTACTTTTTTCTGTCACCGAACTTAACATACATAACCTACTTTACGTTAATGTAAAGAGATTCAATTATAAATATACTAAAAATTTTATTAGACTCATGCATTATCCACGAGTAATTTATAAATCCAATCCAATCTTAATCCTATATTCAATTTTACGTGTAAATTTTAGATCTCCAAACACGTTTTTTGATAGTCTCTAAAGAAGATTCTCACCAATCCGACTAAAAGTAAAGTTTTTAAAATATAAAGATTTTATAAACTTAAAGGGTGTTTCTAATATGTAAAATATTAAATTTTCTAATTAAATTTTTATAAAATTCAAATTTAAATTTTAATTTTTTAACCAGAAATTTTATAATTACTAAAATCCCGTTACTTTTATAAGATGTACTATAATATTGCTATCTATATAATAATATGAAAACAGGTTTGAATGTCTGACAAGTTTTGGTTCTAACTTGAGAGTCCATTTGACATCTGAAATCCACTAATGTTACACAGTTACATCCAAGTAGACATCATTTTTCATATAGTAGATGGTCACCGTGACTATTATCCTCTCCGATACGTCCATACCCCCACTCCCCGTATACCCTTTAGAGACATAGAACGAGAGTTAAAATGACGTTTGGATTTTGACGAATTTAAAAAAAAAGAATTTTTTCTACTTAATTTTACCCCTTGGTCATCTTTATCACTGTCTGAAATAAAACCCCCCAGGTTTTAGTGACTTCTACCACTGACGTCGGTACTTTAATTTTCTGACAACGAGGAACCTTCTTTTCAATACTGGTTGGATCTGTTTTTTCGTCTCTGTAATGAAACGGTTGTTTCCAGGTAGAACAGTTTCAATACCAAAAAGGTCACAAGTACATACCTACACTCTCGACCTGATATTTCTTTCGACTCACGGTTTCTTAACTACGAAAACTTGACACCACAACCTCTTCTGAGAACTCTCAAGGAACCTGACGGTCCTCTAGGTTGGTCAGGTAGGATTTGCTTTAGTTAGGACTTATAAGTATACCTTCCTGACTACGACTTCGACTTTGAGGTTATGAAACCGATGGACTATGTTTCTTGACTGAGTAACCTTTTCTGGGACTACGACCCCTTCTAACTTCCACCCTCTTCCTCTGCTGTCTCCTACTCTACCAATCTACCGTAGTGACTGAGTTACCTGTACCCAAACTCATTTGAGACCCTCAACCACTATCTGTCCCTCCGGTCCACGACGTCAGGTACCCCGACGTTTCTCAACCTGTGTTGACTCACTAACTCGACTTGACTTGACTTCGTGGGTCTACGTATGAACTAAACGGACACGAAGAGAAGAGATGTTAAAAAATGTTAAAATTTAACTTTAATAGTCTCTTCTCTGACCCTTGATATCCTTTAAGTATCTTAGTCTTCGAAACTTTCGACTTTCTTTGGAGCTAGGTTGGTAAAGGAAAGTGGCTGGTCATTCGTCCTATATCTCCTTAACTACTGACTATATTCCAGTATGGTATCTCCGTCATGATATGTCTCGGACCTAGAAGACTAGAATTATTCTACCCAGAAGGACAACTTTCCTTTCTTTGTTTAAACTTTGGAGAAAAAGAGGTGATCGAGTAAACCATTTCTTAGACGGACGTTACGTCCTCTGGGGTCAAGTTAAGAACCCAGCTCTTCTAGCCGACCTCTTCCCTCTCCGACGGGTGAGGTCATAAGAACTCGAAGGGACCACCGAGTCGACCATTTCTTAGGTCGACGTGACTCCCTCTGGACCCAAACTAGGGACCCAACCCTTCTAGGGGACCTCTTCCCTTTCCGATGGATGAGGTCATAGGACCGGACCTCTTAAGGTATCTGACATTCATCGTTTCTCAGTCTGTGCTGATTCGTTGAAAGGGAAAGTGAAAGAGGTGATCAGTTTTTGTATACTAAAATGAACTACCCTAAAGACTTAGTCCAGTCACTAAAAATTGAGCTTTATGTGAAGGAATCAAATATCATGTATTGACATGATACGACGATTTTTATCGGTAAGTTTTCTACGAATAAAGTATAAAACGTTTTGATCATACTTTGTAGATGTTGTAATTCTTTACAGTAAAATAAGTATAAAAAAATGCACAAAAAATGAGATATTTTCCTTTTCCTTAATAAATCTTTGACCTCCGTTCTAAATATTGTGATTTATGTAAAAAATATGATTTCTAAGAATTTTACATTACACGACACAGAGTCATGAATTGACACGGTAAAATTTAAACACATAGATAAAACATGTGATTTCGAGAAATTAATCTTTCGTCTTCTCATCTTCTTTTAGAGAATTCACCCCTGATTAGACTATAATTAAAATAAAATCGACCTAATCTTTTTATTATAAAAAATTAGAATCTATTATGATTCAAATTCATTGAGTTTCTTTGTCTTTCATCTTATCTGTACTTAAGGATAAGTCAAGGACGTTCCGAACCAATCAGTTTCCAACTTTTCCGGACCTTCTGTTTGTGTCTATATCAGCAAATAAATACCGGTAGGAGATAATGCCGAGGGTGCCATTTCGCAGACGGACGTTACGCCCTCTCGCCCAGCCCTTCTAGGGGACCTCTTCCTTTACCGTGGGGTGAGGTCGTGAGAACGGACCTTTTAGGGTACCTACCTCCTCGGACTATCCGATGTCAGGTACCCCAGCGTTTCTCAGCCTGTGCTGACTCGCTGAAGTGAAGATAATTAAATTATTTCTTACAAACAGTTGAAAATATTCTCTTTAGACTCCGAATTACTCTATAACGTAAATGAGTTTTATGATGAAATTGGGGGGGATTGGGAGTCCTCTGTTGTATTTCTCAGTGACTTTCATGTAACCAGCTGTAGACCTTTTTACACAAAATCGTCGGAGGAGGAAGAGATTATCCCTAAATTTAATATTATATATCCTTCATTGAAATTTTTTATACATAGTCTCTGTTTAATTTACAGTCTCTATTCAGGACGGGAATCCAAATTTCCTAATTCATGTTTTAGTTACCGAAACATTTCGTTTGTCTCTCTTTGAACTCAAAGTTAACGACTCTTCTAGTCGTCCTTGAAAACCGTGTTTTGGTAGTACTCTAGAACCCGACGTAAACATCTTTCTACCACAAGTGTTGACTTTGTCCGTCGGAGATCCTATCGGCGTCGTGGACAACGGGGCTGCGAGTTACAGACACACATTGAGATACCCGACCTGGGACCACTGAATTAAGATCGTTCACTTATACCGTCTTCACTACCTTATGAGGGAGACTCTAATAAAATATTTCCCGTTCCTTGACCAGTCAAAACAAGTAAATTATAGGGTGTACGGATCTCTTGACAGACTATGTAAAGTTTATTGGTTATTTCTAGAAACTTATTTTCTTCTTCTTTCTTATTTTATTCTTCTTTCTTTCTCACCGGAGAGAGAGAGAGGGGGGAAGGAGAGCAGAGAGAGAGGGGAAGGGATGTCAGTGAACGAGACCCCACTCGCTTGACAGCACTACGTAGTACTACATTCGTCAAGAAACCTCTCGGGGTGTACTACATTACTCTTTGACTCCGAGAGATAAGTCATAGGACACTCTTTCAATTTGGACGGTTGATGTACTCACTCAGATTTTCTCTAGGAAGCCAACTCAGAGAGAGAGAGAAAAAGGAAATCAACTCAGAATTCTACTGATATCGTGACCAGTCACTGAAAATGAAGTACTCTCTGGGATTCGGTCGTAGTGAGTCGATTTGGGAAAGACTTAAGGACTGGGCACCCAAGTACAAAGAACGACAAATTTGGACAAGTTAAACCCCCGTTGACCAATACACCCCTATCCATTGGTGATGTTCCAGTTACCGTATGATCATTGTACCTTGAGTCATGGGTCTAAGAGGTCTTATAGTGAACCAAAAAAAAAGTCAAGACCCACAATGGAAATCCGTACAACCATTAGACCTCGAATAGGTTCCTACCTACTATTCCTAACACTTCCTCGATTTTTGACAGTATGTTCCTTAGAACCACACTTGAGGTCAGTAATCCCACCTTATTTGTACTTAAATCCCTCCTCACGATAGACTCCATAGGATTCTAGGACACGTCCTCGATGACCTTCCTTGAATTCTCGATCTTCTCTAGGTAGGGAAGTAAAATATCTAGTCTACCACACCACTCGAGACTCACTAACTAAGACAGGATTGGAGTGCACCGATCAATGACCGACTGGACTCTTCTTTTCAGGGATCACGAAAAACATCAAGGTCCCTAATCACTTATCTCCTACATCCTTTCGGTTGAAATTGATGAACACTTTTTCTCTAAAAACCGTCAATCTCGAGAAGTCTTACCGTCACCCGACGATACATCACATCACCCGAGAGACTATGACCTTTACCAATTTTATTTACCGGTTCCACGGACGAATTAATCTGTAATTCAGTTTAACCTAATAAAAACTATTCACGATTGTACACTAAGATATAATTAAAATTCCAATTTTTCTTACATTTTGTTCGGTTATAAATGGTACTGTCATTTTAGCCTTAAGATCTTAGAATTTTCGTTTCGTTTTGAGTGAAATATCTTTATTTGTTATTTACAGGTAATTTCTTATGATCTTGTTTTGAGTCCGTACCATCAGTAACAGTTCTCACTACGGGACTTTTGTTTCTTAAAATAAAAGTTCTTTATTTTTATTCTCTCTTCTCACATGTAAAAATCTAAACCCGATAGACAGTTTTACTTTTACCTGTGGTGACACTTTATCTGGGATACTTCACCGACGATGACGACGATTCAGTGAAGTCAGCACAGGCTGAGACACGCTGGGGTCTCTACCGTCGGGTGGTCCAGGGGGCAGGGACCCTAAGAGGTCCGTTCTTGTGACCTCACCCAACGGTAAAGGAAGAGGTCACGTACTGTCACTTTTCACTTTCACTTCAGCGAGTCAGCACAGACTGAGAATCACTGGGGTACCTGACGTCGGATGGTCCGAGGAGGCAGGTACCCTAAAAGGTCCGTTCTCATGACCTCACCCACTTCACCTCACCTCCTGTATAAGAGTAGGATAAATGTAGTATTACTTGTCAAAAACCTCAATGGTCGCATCCTGTCACTCATTAGTAACACCTTTAAGATATGAAAAGAAATCTCTATTAATTTTTAGTCCGCTACCTATCCGATTCTCTATTAAGGATGTTAATTTCACGATATCTCAGTTATGGTCGTGAATGAAGTTGTGGGTGTCACTCTGTGTTTCTGAGTTCGTCGAATTGATCTCGTTTCTAACGTTCAATGTCAATTGTTAATATATTCTTCACGATAAAAAATTTCTTGTTAACACTTACAAAGAAAGTAAATGGTCTAGGAGTCGTTACTTTTTCCAGTGTAAGATTAAGTTCAACAAAAAACTATTGATTAATTTGCAAAAAATCTTTATTTAAGTGTTGTAAAGATTTGAGTCCACTCGCATAAGTACTATCTTACATTGGAAGGAGTAGAGTCATTACCGTCGACTTAAGGAGGTCGTCAAGTGGAATCTTAATCGAAGTCGAGAAAAAAAAAAGTATAAGGTGTAGATTTTGGATAGTCGAGATAGAAGTTTTATTTAAGTCTTAGACTGATGAAGAATGGTAAAGGTGACAACCAGTTTCGGTAGTAGTATAGAACAGACGTAAGAAGAGGGATGGACCGAAAACATGAAACCGAAAATCGGGACGGAGGTCGGATAAGACTTAAGATGTCGGTCGCCCTGAGAACAGTGTTGTGCACCGAAAGTCCTAGAGTCAAGGGACTCATCCCTTACTTGAACTCGGTATGTCACTTTCGTCACTTAGGATTGATGATCTGGTAGTCCCTTGAGGGGTCTCCCTGACATATTTTTATTTACGGTTCCGAAACGACCCCCGAGTCACCATCTCAGGCGGACGGTCACGTCCTCTGTGTCCAAGTCAGGGACTAGGCCCTTCTACGGTGTACAAGGCTCGGCCGCGGGATGTCGGGCGCACGACGTCGATGACTTCGATGCCGGGACCTCAGGCACGAGGTGCTCTCATCGGTGACGTTACTCTTCGGAGGCTTGGTGCTGGGACGGGTCGGTACCTCTGAGTCGTGTGGTTTTTATTCATTTATTCACGGTTGAAGAGTAGTGTTTCTTTTCCAAAAAAAGATAAAGAAGGTAAAACATAGAAAGTCTACTACTTTATTCAAGCGATTTGAATAACACTATTAAAGTACTACTTATTTCTCAGTTTAGCGACATGTGGAATTTCAATATGTTCACGATATACAGTTAATATAGAGTCATTTTGACCTTCTTTTTTTTCAAATTTATTTATTTTTGATTTTCTTTAACTTCATTACTAAAAAAAGTAAGTACACGAGTTGTTTCTACGGGTGGTATAGGTAGGAGGTCACCGAAAGGTAGTGTGAGGAGTGTCACCTGATGCTCCGGTATGTACTAGACCGGGGAACAAAAAGACTAGAGTAGATGTTGTCAGAAGTAAGTAAGGTGAGGTCCGCGTGACTGGAGGAACAAAAGGGTGTTTGTATGACCTGTATGAGGGTGGAGTCCCGAAATAGGAACGACAACAGAGACGGATTTGACGTAAAGAAGGTCTATTAGAGTCGAGAGTACAGAAACAGTGGATTGAAACGAGTTTATGGTGAAAAAGTCACTCCAGAAGGAATTGGTACGGTAAAGTACGGCAAATTTTGCCGTCAACACCCGAAGGGACCACAGGTCACCAATTCTTTAACGAAACGTTACGTCCCCTGTACCCAAGTTGGGGACCAGGTCCTTCTAGCGTGTACGGCGTCTCGTCGATTCGGGCACTCGACGTTGATGACTCCGGACGCACGGAATCTGGAGCACGAGACGTTTTTCTCTTACATGCAGATCTCTTGTCTGGGACGAACGACGTTTATCTCTCTCGGGTACCGTTGTTTCTGGATCGTGTCGCGGGGGGTGGGGGTTTTTTGACGTAAACAGTACTGTGTGTGTAAAGGACAGATGACACAAGAGGAGATGCAAGGGAGAATGGAATGATATAATACGGTATATTACATGGACATGAAAAATAGTAGTCGGGGGGGCGCGATCTTATATTCGAGGGTACCAGTCTCTATAAAGAGACAAAATAGACGACATGGGTCATGTCACAAAATGACGAAGATTACATGACTCATGTCACAAAGTGTACATCATTCATGATTATTTTAAGACAAATTAATTTATCAATTAATCGTTCTGGAGTGAAAAATATCATTCTTGAAAATATACCTATCATGACTCCGATGAGTATTGATCTCGTTTACTGAGTCGAAATCAAAATCTGACTGTTAACGAATGGTAACATCGTGTAAAATAAAAACATTAATGAATCAAAATGAACCTCCCATTAACGAAATGTCGTAACACCACCAAAAACGGCATGTAGCGGTACTTAGTCCGTACCCACGTGTACACAGGGGGTAGGACCTGGGGGAGGGTGGCGTGAGGGGTGGGACAGGCAGACCCAACAGGGTCCCGTGGTCGAAACTCACGGGACGCAGTACGTGCCTCGAACGTGACGGCTAGACAAAGTGTATACCATTTATGTACGAAGTCGCGATCAGAGAGTTTAGTAGGGTGGGAGCGGAAGAGGGTCTCAGGTTTCCAGACAAGAAATGAAGAGACAGAGAACGACGGAACGTATATCCTAGTAGTAATAGAATGTTAACATCATATAAAATCTTTTTTATATATATTAATCGTTAAAAGTCCATCTCCCATTTACCGTTAAAATTACTCGTCACTCTTGGAGACCCGTATCCATTTTCATCTATAAACGGACTCCGTCACACAGGTCTCTTTTAATCTTAGAAGAATTGACATCAAATATAAATCGGTTTGATCTTTTTATAGATACAAAATATTTGGACACATTTTTAAGGAAATGGACTGGAGTCGTTATAAGTCTATAACTTTTATTTGGTTTTATCCCTGTAGTTTTATAGTGACATGGAGTGGTCGATCAGAGTTTTGGTTTCCATTCGTTTAAGTGAAATCTAATGGTGTTAACTAAATTATTCATTTATACTTGTGACACAAAATTCTTCCCATTTATCATGAGCTCTAACCAGTTGATCACCGTTGTAATCTAGAAGACCAAAAATTATATGAAATTTATATAATAGATTAATTTATAATATTAATTTATACATAATATAAACTTAACGAATATCTCAATCGTATTTGTAACTCTTTTATAAGGATTAAAAAATATGAATATTTTAATGGTTCATTTAACTGCAGTCCCCGGTTCTTTTAAATGTGTCACGTTTTCGTACAACGTAATACGAATAAACTTTCCTTTAACGAGAGACAAAAGATGTATCGTCGTCATAATAAAATACACTGAAGGAAAGTTTACCTTATAAGGTACTCATATCCTCTCTACTCCCAACAAAAAAGATTTACAAAAATAAACTTCGCTTATTAACGTGACTCTCTCTACTTCAAAATATTTGTGAAACTTAAACTAATCTAGACTTTAGTTTCAACCATTATTTTATCTTCGTGGAAAGTAATTTACGTCAATTTATTGAAAATAATTTTACGGATAAAGTAAATAAACCTTGTGACATATTTGGAGTATATACGTATCAAAATTTATGAGTACTATTTAACACCTGGGTGGTGGACCCACTTCTTTCTCGAATGATATGGTCGTGAGACGTACGGGGACGGGTAGGCAGAGGGCGAAAGAGGAGTCTCTGTTGATAGTAAGACTAAAACAGAGGTGGTAAGTAAACGAAAGGGATTTCGGGGTAGTAAACATATAGATGGGACTTCTCATGTAATAAATCCCTTAAGGGACCGTCAGGTCCCAATCCTGAGGTACGAAAGTGACGGTTCAAGGGTCCAAGTCAGGGACCAGTCCCTTAATTCTAGGACGTTCGACACATCGTGTCGTTTTTATTTTTAATGGTATATATATATAATATTTTAAATCAAAACTTTTGGTCTCATCGTTAGTGTTTGGATTGACGTATTTCTTTACCGTTATAACAGTAGTTAACAACTTCTGATAGTCCTTTTTGTAACTTGCCTCAGAGACATAGTATCAGATCGAAGTCGAGAAGACTTCCAAATATTCTCTGAAGGAGACAGACATCTTTTAAGGACCTTTTGTCTATCGAATTATGTTAAGTGGGTAGACTGTGCCTACACCACACCTGGTCTATGACCAGCATCTCGATTTCAAACCGGACTGTCCTTCACAAAGAGACATCAAAGATGAACATTGAGGATACCGGATGATTTCTCTGTAGGTCTATTCTGTGTCTATTCTCGGACCCAGTCCGAGTGTGTCCGTAGGAGTCCGATTTTCTCCCACATTCCCGTCTCCTACAACCACCACGACTGACGCGGACTAGACCTCGGTATGACGGGACGGACCTGACCAACGGGGGCACACGCCCTGTGTCGATTGGACCCTAAGGGACATAATGTACAGAAAGAGAAAGAACCAATTAAGAGCGTATAACCACTCCGTATAGAAGGTCATCGTAGAATTCCTTTCTATTTACCCTTTATTTAACTCTAGGACTTACAGACTTTTATGGTAAAAGTTAGGTGTAAGAACTAACTATTAAAGACTCCTATCCTAAAAGTCAACCTTTAGAAAAACATGTTTTAAAACTTACATAAAGAAAAATTTCTAAAAATAAAAATTAACTTCCTAATAACGAAATGTTATAACAACCGATGATTCTCAAAACTTACATAAAGAGAACGAATAACTTTCGGACAGAAGAACGAAAGTCACGACGACACTTCCTCAGGTTTCAACAACGAAAGGAAATAGGAAACACACATTAGTCGGACAAATAAAAAAAGGGACTCTCGATGACCTTAACAAAGGAACAGGTCCACAAGATTTTAAAGTGTTCACCGAACAATACTTCTAACTAAGTTCTAAGATAGGAGTTGTCTAAGATAGTAGAAGTTGATAAAAATAACCCAAGAAAATTAGACCTTTACATTCAGGAATGTAAGAGTATTAAAAAGAACTTATTAAAACTACTAAAAGACACAAGATGAAAAAACAAAGACGTCAAAATAATAGAAAAAAAAAAGAAGAAGAATAAAACATAGGAGAGGGGAAGAAGACAAGATGGAAACGCCTACGAAAGAAGTTGAAATAGGAGATTCGGTTTGAAATTCCAAAAATAAATAAATAAAAAAATGGAAGATAGTTCGAAAATTAAGGGTTCCTAAGAAACAAATAAGAGACTCTTAAGGACAGTGTACAGTAGGACGAGAACAAAGTGCCTACGAGTCGGTCATGTCTTAGGTGGACGGCTACGTCCTCTGTGTCCTTTGCGACCAAGTCAGGGACCCAGTCCTTCTAAGGGGACCTCCTCCTACACCGATGGGTGAGGTCATAAGAACGGACCCTTTAGGGTACCTGTCTCCTGGGACCGTCTGACGTCAGGTACCCCAGTGTTTGTCACCCTGTGCTGATTCGTGTGTCGTGTATTAAAAATTTTTAATTGAGATTTTCTCTAATTACTGAAAAAAAGGAAAAATTTCAAAAACAGTGGAACATATCAGAAATTAAGGGCGTCTAACACCCCTAAACAACAACAATATAAACAGACATAGAAAGTGCAATCTAAAGGAGTTACTGACCATAAGGAACTGCAACATTGGGGTACTAATTCGTACTCCCTGATTTTCTTGAGTAACTTATACGATTTACAACCCGAATCACTGATGTCAAGAAATCACTGATGTCAAGAGACATCCCGCTGGAATACTCGTTCAGATTGAGTCCAAGCTAGGTGGACCTTTCTCTCCACCTTAGAGGACGGTCCTCCGACTCGCGGACCAACGATTACAAGAGCCGTGATTCCCTCCCTTCTCCGGACTCCCGGAGACGTCAGTCGTAAGTTAAACGTATGTCTGCCATTCAGGTGAACAGTCCCATGGTCTGGACAGGGGAGTTGACGTGGTCCTTGAAAGTGTCAGATTTCTGGAATGCAAAAATGACAGAAGTCTCTTATTTACAGACTAGGTAGTGGGCCGAACTCCTCCTTGTTAACAAGGGGTCGTCCTTTCCCTTTCAGTTTGACGGAAAAAAGAAGGAAAACATTTCTAAAGAAATAAATACCGACGCGACACAGAAGTGACCCGACAGAGGTCGACACCTGTTACCTCCAGATGCGAAAGTAGCGGTACTCGTCCAAAGACCAACACCACCGAAGAGAGCGCCCCCGTGTCTAGACCCGTGTACCAGGAGTCATCAACACCAAGTACCCGAGGTCTCGGGACCGACCCATCAACGCCACGCGTCCGAAGCAACGGGGTGTCGTACACTCTAGAAGGAAAGGGTCCCTACCTCGAGTACAGGGGACGTGACCGTCCACCTAAGGGTCGGTGACCTGGTCGTCCCTTCGGGGTCTAACGAGAATAGAAGTCGAAGGACAGACGTTCAAAGTCTCCGAGAACTGCGACGAAGAAGGTACAGAAAGCTTCTAGGACATCTCATTTAACTCAACCAAAAGTTGACTACAAGACCCTAAGTCCCAAGAACCTAGATTCAGTCGTGGTTACCAGATAAAACAAAAGTTGAAGGTTTTAAAACTACGAAGTCAGACAAAAAAGATATGAAGAAATGGACACGACAATAAACCCTTCCTCTCACTTTATTTACGGAAACTAGACGATAGGATTGAGTCTTTAAAACCTTTATAAAAGAATTGAATAAATATTCTGTTATGACATTATATGGAATCTCGACTCGATTTAAAAACGGAGAAAGTACGAAATCCACACTTGAAACCCTAAACAGAAAATCTTAGTAGTAGTGAATAGTTCTTTATACACACTCCAAACTGACTGTGATAAACGGATTAAAGAAATAGAGAAAAGGTTGAGTTACAACGATAAGGAACCCTAGTTTTGATCGATTTCTCTTTCTACCACCTCATCAGTAAGGACCTATGAAACTATATAGTCTTCCACCCACAATAAAAAGAGATCGTCTTGAACGAGAGTTAATTTTTTATCGACAATTCCCTTAAGGGACCGTCAGGTCACCAGTCCCGAGACGTGAAGGTGACGTCCCGGTACCTAAGTTAGGGACAGCCCTTCGTTGCTAAGACGTGCGGTGTGTCGTGTCGGTTTTTGTCTCTCCTTCTCTCCCTCTTTTTAATCGTGATACACACGGTAAAAAGTCCTCGGTACCAAAGGAGATGTACTTACTCCTCCTTACTTAAATGTCTCGTTTAATTGTCTCACTGAATGTAAAGTTTACAGTTGTACGATTCTTTTGGAAATTACTGATTAGGGTGACAACCGAAAAATCTACACCTTCTGGTGACTACCCCTCTACTAAAACCAGTGTAGTGAATATACATCTGAGTCTTACATAATCCTAAGTCATTTTACAAGAGTAAACAGTTGTATAGGGGTTTAAAGTGTTTCTACTTGACTCTTGACAAAAAGGAAATAATATAAAATAGGTATGTAATATATATTTAACAAATTTGTCAGTAACCATTTAAATGAAACTAATATACTGTATACTTTTTTATCATGGTTACAAAAACAGTAGGGAGTGGTGTACTTTTAAGTAATAAAAAAATTTTCATTTTCACTAATTAAAATGTTTGACCATGAGAGCACTATATATTCTTTGTCATTGACTGTACGAATGACTTTGGGTGTGAATCTCCGTTTCTGTTTACGAAGACGTTCCTCCGAAGATTTAAATATCCCAATGTATCAGTAATCACTGACTCGTTCAAATCAGGTCGACTTCGATTACTCCCTTTTCCCGTCCTCGATTCATCTGTAAACATGTAAAGTGTCAACCTAAAATGCACAGATAAAGACCTAGGGAGTCCTTCCTTCGTAACACTCTATCCTGGGAAAAACACGAATTGTGTAAACTCTATAACTTTTTACACATAGAAAAAAAAGAAACTGAATGATAATCGTATTTTAAAGTAGGGAGACTTCTTGTTAGAGTTCGGATTTCATTTACGATGTCAAATGTAACTCAAAGGGGTAATATAAAGAGAGAAAAAAGTAAAAAATAAAAATTAACCTCCTATCAACGACATGTCATAACACAATCAAAGACGGTACATAGTTGTACTTAGTCGGAACCCTTCGAGTTGTGTAAAATTTTTTAAATAAGTAGAAATTAACTTCCTATTAGTGTTATAACACAACCAAAGACGGTATGTAGTTGTACCCAGTCGGTGGCACGTGTATACAGGAGAGGGAAAACTCGGAGGGAGGGTGGAGGGTGGGGTAGGGTGGAGGCTCCAGTAGTGTCTCGGGGTCAAACTCAAGGGGCTCAGTGTGTGGTTTAGGAGTCACCGATAGGTAAAACATATAAAATCACATATACAAAGGTATGCTAAGAGAGGTAAACGGGTGGGAGAGGAAGGATGGCCGGGGAGGGGCACAGGTATTCAGACCAGAGGTACAGGCGTAGAGGTGACACAGAGGTATCTGTATAAACCAAAAGAGAAGGACTGAGTGAAGCGAGACATATTATCCGGGGTCCAGGTAGGCGGAGTAGTGTGACTGAGTCTACGTAAGGACGCATGCCGACTCAGTGTGAGGGAACACACAAACATGGCGTCGAAGAAATAGGTAAGTGGACAGCCACCCGTAGAGCCAACGAAGGTAGAGGATCGATAACGTTTATCACGACGTCACTTGTGACCGAGAAAAAGTCAATACCAAAAGAGTCCCACATACGGGTCATAACCCTGACAACCTAGTATACCATCGAAATAAGGATCAAAAAATTCCTAGAGGTATTACAGAAGGTACCACAGACATAGTTAAATGTAAGGATGGTTGTCACATTCTCCCAAGAGAAAAAGAGGTGAGGGAGAGGTCTTAAATGACGAACATCTAATAAACTACTACCGGTAAGATTGACCACACTCCACTATTAGAGTAACATCAAAACTAAACGTAAAACCTCTTCCTTTACCGTTGGGTGAGGTCATAAGAACGGACCTCTTAGGGTCGATACCCCTTCGGACCGCCCGAGGGTAGATACCCCACCGTGTCTCAGCCTGTACTGACTTCACTGAATCGTCGTCGTCGTCATCATCATTACTCGATACAACTCGTAAAAAGTACACAAATAATCAGTAAACATACAGAAGAAACTCCTTGACAGACAAATCCAGAAAACGGGTACAAAACTAACCTAGCAAACAAATAACTCATCGTATTCGACGAACATATAAAACCTTTAATTAGGAAACAGTCAACAAAGTAAACGATAATAAAAGAGGGTAAGACTCACAATAGAAATGTGGAACAAATATCAAAAGAAACAATACGTTTCCGAAAATCCAAATTAATCCGGTTTGAACAAATAAAAACAAAAATAAAGGTAATGAGATCCTCCACCCAGTGTCTCCCAGAACGACACTAAATACAGTCTCTCACAAGACGGATACAAAAGGAGATTCTCAAAATATCAAAGACCAGAATGTACATCCAGAAATTAGGTAAAACTCAAATAAAAACACATACCACAGTCTTTCACAAGATCAAAGTAAGAAAATGTGCATCGACAAGTCAAAAGGGTCGTGGTGAATGACTTCTCGGACAAAAGAGGTAACATATAACAACGAAAGAAACAGTTTCTACTCCACGGGTATCCACGTACCAAAATAGAGACCCGAAAGATGGAACAAGGTAACTAGATATAAAGACAAAAACACGGTCACGGTAGGGGTTACGAAAGTCGGTATACAGGGGAGGGAGAACTTTGAAGGGGGGTGGGTCGTGGGGTATAAATAAAGACGGAGTTAAAAAAAAGTAAGACATTCTACTTACAGACTTCTTTCACTCTTTAGTTTATAATAATAAAAATAAGATAGACTTGAATTTCTTTCATACTAATACATTTTCATGGGAACCACACTGATCTTCTCCCAGACCACATGTTCGTCCATCCCAGTCTTCCCTCCTCCGGTCCCACCCTTCTGTACCGACGACCTGTTGTCTTCTAAGTCAGAGTCGTCTTTTGACGGTTTTTCGTTAGACCTGTTTTCTTTGTTTGTTCCTGTACTCGTTTTCCGACGGTTTTCGACGGAATCACGTATGGACGTGACAAACATCTGTGTTTGCGGTTTGGGATTCTGGAAGTTCGTCGGGAAACTCTCGTTCGTAGGACTGAGACGAAGAGGTCTTAATCGACGATCTACAATGTAATCTACAAGTCCGTATTTCAACAAATATCCACTTAAACACTGTGGAAACTGAGAAGATACTAGAGTCGGGAAGCCATTGTTTGGACGTTGAAAAAAGATTGTTTAACAACTAGTCGTTTTTATTCCCCCGTGATGTCTTTACGAGTAAAAATACGATAAAGAAAACCTCGAAGTTCGTTTCTGTTAAGACACATTTACATGTCAACCCAGACTAAACCTTTAGACTTTTAGTCAGGTAGGAAAAATATTTTTTAAAAAAATGTTAACACTAATATGACTACAAGCATAACATATTTTATTGAGTAAATTATTTCATCATGTAACTAAAATGGGGTTTTTTTCATGTGAACACAATCAACGAGTCAACACAGACTAAGAGACACTGGGAACCTGATATCGGGAGGTCCGAGTCTGAGGAGACAGGTACCTTAAGAGGTCCGTTCTTATGACCTCACCCATCGGTAAGGGAAATGGTCCTCTAGAAGGGCTGGGTCCCCAGTTTGGACGCAGAGGATGTAACGTCCGTCTAAGAAATGACGGACTCGGTGGTCCGTTCGGGGATTGTCGCTTAATTTTTTTTTTCATGGTAATAAACACACATGGTCAGTATACATATGACTACTAGTCATCGGTTTTGTTTTATGTCTAAAGAGAGGATTATAAAATATTCATTTTTGAGGGATATTATTACTTCCTCCGACTATAAGTTCAATGAGGTTTCTTATCTTTGTCACTTTTGAATTTTCTTAATGACGACGACGACGACGATTCAGCGAAGTCAGCACAGGCTGAGACGTGCTGGGGTATCTGCCGTCGGGTCGTCCGAGGGGGTAGGGACCCTAAGAGGTCCGTTCTTGTGATCTGACCCAACGGTAAAGGAAGAGGTTACACACTTTCACTTTTCAGTTTCACTTCAGCGAGTTAGCACAGGTTGAGGATCGCTGAGGTACCTGACGTCGAGTGGTCCGAGGAGCCAGGTATCCTAAGAGGTCCGTTCTCATGACCTCACCCCATGATTAAAAGATATTTTAACCCGAATAAATATGAAAGCATGGAATAAAACTACAAGTCTGTAAATGTCTTTTGGAAGATTTTGTTTCACATACAGTCCACGGTTTGTGTTTAATTTCAATTAGTTAATTATTTATAAAAATCAATTTTTGTAAAATACAATAACAACCGGTACGACCTAGAACCAACGACACACTCCCGGAAGAAGTCGAGGCTCTCACCTCCGACGAGAGGGCGCCCCCGCGCGTCTGGAGAGCGACGTCGCCAGAGAGGGCGACACCCCGAGACCCACACACGCGGAGTCACCACACCGAGTGGCTGAGATCCCCCGACCGAATCGTCGACACCACGTGCCCGAATCAACAAGGCGCCGTACGCCGTAGAAGGACCTGGTCCCTAGTTTGGACACAGGGACGTAACCATCCACCTAAGAAATGGTGACTCGGTGGTCCCTTCGAGTTATTTATGAAAAAATACTCTGTCCATGAAAGGATCTTCGACCCTTAAGTGTCCTAGTTCTACCTCCGACATTAGAGGTCCTTTAAGGGAAGAATACTCCCTTCCGTCTCAAGAAATCTTAAATTAGATCTTCTGTAAATAAAAAAAAAGGAAAAAAAAAAATAAAAAATTTAAAATTTTAGAAATTAAGAATGTACGCAAGGGTTTGTACTTGGGGGGAGGGTGGAGGGAGGGGTATTGTAGAGAGACCCAGTAGGGGTACGTGGTCGAGGTTCGTACGACATAGGAAGCAGTCTGTATCTGACCGCTAAGTTAAGAATGTACTATCATATGTACAATCTTACAGTAAGAGGGTTTAGTAGGGTGGGAGAGGGAGAGGGAGACTCAGGTTTTCAGGTAATATGTGTAGACACAGAGAAAGGGACAGAACGTATGTCCCAGCAGTAACGGTAGAAGGATTTAAGGTATATATACACAATCATATGACATAACCACAAAAAGAAAGACCGAATGAAGTGAGACATATTAGCCGAGGTCAAAGTAGGTAGAGTAGTCTTGACTAAGTTTTATCTTCTGTAAATAACTCGTGGATGACAACAGTCTGGGTCATATACGGGACCCCTCGGTCCTAATTTCTGTTTAAGGACCGGAAGTCCCTCGAGTGAGGAATTCAACTCAGTCTTAGTTATATCAGAGTCAAGGCAGTCAAGTCGGAGAGTTAACGGAGACTGAGAAACACTGGGCGTCTGACGTCGTACGGTCCGAAGGAACAGGTAGTGGTTGAGGGTCTCGAAATTTCTCCTGATTTCCGGAAACTTTTAGAGGTCCTGGAGATTAAAATGAACTTGAAAAGTAGTTTGGGAAGTAGACATTTTGCCCCTACTGTCCTGAAGTGAATCTCTAAACGACACGTGTATTTTTTTGTAGTACACCGTTCCACCCGGGACCCGTCAGTCCGGGGACTGACCGAGTCGCTGACGTTAGGACAAAGTACGGAGCCGTCTGACTGTTTAGTGATGCACAGGACCTCTAAGGGCCGGCGAACTCTATAAATTTTGGAGTTCACGATCTAAACCCCTACGACGCAGGTGGACGTTCACGATACAAACCCCATTTTTGTCCGACAGTCTTCTCGTATGCCTCTCGGGTAGACTTACGATTCGACGAAATACAATTTTGCACTGTCCTTGGTGACCGAATATTCACGAAATTTCTGGTCTAGTGCAAACCACTCTTTATTAGATTGGAAAGTCTTCGAGAACTTGAAAACGGTCTAAAGAGATCGAAGATTCCAGGAACCATTATAATGTCTTAATGAATCTTTGCCAATTGTGCAAATTGAATTTATAATTAGAGTTCATGGTTACCTTCCATTGATCTTCAAGACCTAAGGAAATTGACACGAAAAACAACTGGGTTGTTAGAGTTTACATGCAAAAATTTTTAACGGAAGAATACTAGGGTCATTATGTCTTAAGCTGGCCTAAAGAATAGTTCCTTATTTACTATTCAAAAAAAAAAATTCATATATCTTCCCTGTGAACTAACCTCTTCCCTCCCATCCACGTCTCTCAGGTTCCATTTTAGACTTCCCTCAATCAGACTCCCACCTCTTTTCTTGGTCGAAAATTTGGTCTTCTCTAACCCGTTCATCCAGTTCCAGTCCCTCTCCTTGGACCACGAAGTCAGTTTCCACAAAGTCATCTTGATCTGGGACTCGTCCCGAAAATTCGGAAAAAACACGGTGTTGAGTGAAACAGGTAGACCATTTCGGTTACTTGGGAAGAGTTCTCATTATAAAATTTACGTATTTCTTCCTTTGACAATTTAATGTTACGTCAATAGTCTTATGAATTTTTACTTTCACGTTGTACATAAAGAAATAATTGGATAATTATTATTCACCATCGTCACCCACACCAACTTCAGTGAGTCAGCACAGGCTGAGAAACGCTGGGGCACCTGACATCGGGTGGTCCGAGGAGGCAGGTAAACTAAGAGGTCCGTTCTTATGACCTCACCCAACGGTAAAGGAAGACGTCCCCTAGAAGGGTTGGGTCCCTAGTGTGGGTCCAGAGGGTGTAACGTCCGTCTGCGAAATTGGAGACTCGGTGGTCGCTTCGTGATGGTATTAAAGTGTCATCGCCACTCCCATTTATTTCAGACGCTATCCACGTCATTGTCCCGACATAACACTCTTATAGACTAAAGATAGTCAAGATCTTCGTGTGTAAATTATCCTGACACCAAATAACGGGTGTAAATATTGACTACCACCAAATCAGTGTTTCAACACAGGCTGAGACGCTAGGGCACCTGACGTCGGGCGGTCCGAGGAGACAGGTACCCCTAAGAGGTCCCTTCTTGTGACCTCACCCAACGGTACGGGAGGGTTTGGTCCCTATACTGGACCAGAGGACGTTACGTCCGTCCGAGAAATGATGAGTCGGTGGTCCCTTCCGGGGAGTTTTATGCCTTGCGAAGTACCTAAACGCACTCCCTAAGGATTTAAAGTCATTTGTGATTCATTTTAATTTCTACATAAAAGGATAGGTTGAAGTAGGATGGTAACTGGTGTCTATTACTCGGGGATCAAAATCCAACATAGCAGATTTGTTTAAAGGGACGGAAGTCAGTCTAGGACGGAGAATAGGTCACAGACAAAATCTTTACGTGTTTAGAGTATTTCGGTGAGAAAGGAATTTTGAGAAGGAAACAAGAGGACCGGAAATCCCAATTTAGGTTTCGGAAAGAACTGTGAGTATTTAGAGAGGTCCTACCCACAGAGAGGTGACAGAATGAGGACAAGAAAAAGGATGTGTTTGTCTTGTCCAGTTCGTGTTAGGAGAGAACGGAAGAGTAAATAAGAAACGAGACTACCCTTAGAAGAAGGAACTGACGTGGGGAAGCGACGAATCCATGTGAAGAATCACTAGTGGAGGAAGGATTTAGAGTAAATAGATTCAGACATACCAAGGACCGGAGTGTCCTAAATGTAGTATGATCCCTTCCGTTACCGTGGGGTGAGGTCATGAGAGCGGACCCTTTAGGGTACCTGCCTCCTCGGACCATCCGACGTCAGGTACCCCAGCGTGTCAGTCTGTGCTGACTCGCTGAAGTGAAAGTGAAAAGTGAAAGTACGGGACCTCTTCCTTTACCGTTGGGTGAGGTCACAAGAACGGACCTCTTAGGGTCCCTGCCCCCTCGGACCACCCGACGGTAGAGACCCCAGCGTGTCTCAGCCTGTGCTGACTTCGTTGAATCGTCGTCGTCGTCGTCTCCTCGGTCTATTGATGTAAAGATTGACATTGTGTTACGGAACAAAAGAGAAAATGGAGGTTCCGAATGTTTGACGGACTTCGTCTTGGACGAATTACGGATTCACAGGCGTTGACTGTTAGAAGTTAAGTGACATGAGACACACTTACCAGGANCTGTGCTGACTTCGTTGAATCGTCGTCGTCGTCGTCCCCTCGGTCTATTGATGTAAAGATTGACATTGTGTTACGGAACAAAAGAGAAAATGGAGGTTCCGAATGTTTGACGGACTTCGTCTTGGACGAATTACGGATTCACAGGCGTTGACTGTTAGAAGTTAAGTGACATGAGACACACTTACCAGGAAGACCTCAACACACAGACAGATAGTCGGGACCAGACTATCGTAAAATAACTACTTATTTGTTTACACACTCACCGGAGTCGACTCACTCCTTCTCAGGACGTCTCTGACTTTTAACCCGTTCGAAGTAAGAATCTGATGTACATTAACCAACAAAAATTACTAGATTTTAAAAAATATGTGAAGATTAATATCAGATCTTCTCGACGAACAGGACTAATATTTTCATAATGTCCCTGGAGGGACCACCAGACCACCACTGTTGAGGAACGAGGGTTACGTCCCCCGTGGGCCAAACTAGGGACCAGGGACTATCGAGTCCACCATTTCTTAGGAGGACGTTACGCCCTCTGGACACAAACTAGGGACCCAACCCTTCTTTTGGACCTCTTCCTTTTCCGATGGGTGAGGTCATAAGACCGGACCTTTTAAGGTACCTGACATGTCAGGTGCCCCAGCTTTTCTCAACCTGTGTCGACTCACTTAAAGTGAAAGTGAAAGTCCCTTGACCTAAGGTGTACGGTGTTGATTTTCTGGGACGTCCGGGGTTTCTTTTAGGTTCTACCACGGACGTCGTCGATTCTAGTACGTTAGTTTATTCCCTGAGGGGGCACTGGGTCGTCATTTCTTAGATGAACGTTACTTCCTCAGTGTCCTCTGTTCCCAAGCTTGGGACCCAGATATTCTAGGGGACCTCTTCCCTTACCGTCTCCTCTGACCGTCCGAGGAGATTACTCAATCTATCCTGACTTCGTTGAATCGTCCGTACGCCAGTTAATTATAAAAATTTTATATTTATAAATTTTTCATAATGTTCAAGTAGACATCCTTTGAACTTTTTACACCGTTTTATATGTTTTTATTTTAATCTACAATATTTGTTATAGTACTGACCTATCTTGAGAGAACCTCACAAATATAGTCACTATAAACTTTACCTAATATTTGGTAGTTAGTCTAGTCAAGTCAACGAATCAACACAAGATGATAAACACTGGGGTTCCTAACGTCGTGCGGTCCGAAGGGACAGGTAGTGCTTGAGGACCTAGAACGAGTTTGAGTGCAGGTAGCTTAACCACTACGGTAGGTTGGTAGAGTAGGAGACAGCAGGGGAAGAGGAGGACAGAAGTTAGAAAGGGTCGTAGTCCCAGAAAAGGTTACTCAGTCAAGGAACGTAGTCCACCGGTTTCATAACCTCAAAGTCGAAGTCATAGTCAGGAAGGTCACTTATAAGTCCTGACTAGAGGAAATCCTACCTGACCAACCTAGAGGGACGTCAGGTTCCCTGAGAGTTTTCGGAAGAGGTTGTGGTGTCAAATTTTCATAGTTAAGAAGCCACGAGTCGGAAAAAATATCAGGTCGAGAGTGTAGGTATGTACTGATGACCTTTTTGGTATCGAAACTGATCTGCCCGGAAACAATTGTTTCATTACGGAGATGAAAAATTATACGACAGATCCAACCAGTATCGAAAAGAAGGTTCCTCCTTCGCAGAAAATCAAAGTACCGACGTCGGTAGTAGACATCACTAAAACTTTGGGTTCTTTCATTTCAGAGAGTGACAAAGGTAAAACTTATATATAAATGTTTGGTATAACTTATATATAAACCTGTGACTAAAGAACTAAGGTTTCTTTACATTTAATACATTTGGTATTTCTTATATACCAATTTTTTTTTTTCTTATATACCAATAGTAACTCTACGTCAAAAGGGAAACAATTAGTAAAGTAAATCGTATATAAAAGACTTGCATTTTGTACTCATTCCACGACCCGAACTGTGAGACTTCTTATATTTCAATGTAACGCATGACTAGGGAACTCAGGTCATAAATGTTTGACGATCTCTCTAGTCCGTGTAAACCTTGGAATTATGTTCCGTCACTCCCACACACTGAATCCTTTCGACGTCAGTCGGTGTCACTTGGAAATTTCCACTTAATCCAGTATAGTGTACTTTCACAATCAGCGAGTCAAGACAGACTGAGAAACACTGGGGTACCTGAGATCGGACGGTCCGAAGAGATAGGTACCTTAAGAGGTCCGTTCTTATGGGGTAAGGGAAGAGATCCCCTAGAAGGGCTCGGTTCGTAGCTCGGACCCAGAGGGTGTAACGTCCACTTAAGACTCGGTGGTCCCTTTGGTGGTCCAGCATAGTACAAGAATGAATTTTGGAAGTGACCCAAGAATAACTTAAGTAAAAATAATTTATTAAAGAATAATTCTACAAGTGTATAGTGTGTTAAAAGTGAAAAATTTTATATGTTGAGGGTCACAACACGTCTGTAGAGAGTAACTTAAAAATTTCTTTTAAGTTAGGAAATTGTTACCGGAACACATTATACCGATAACGGACGTGGAGAGGCTAAATGAAGTACTGTGTAAACGTTAGTCACAAAGGAAGTGAATTTTAGGACCCTAGGAAAAGGATGACCATAAATTGAGTCGACCGACTAGAACTCCCAGAGTTGACTTTATTGCGGAGACGTCTCTTCCAAACAAGACTTGTGTCAGAGGTTTTATCCGAGGGTAGATGGGTTGGTGAGTAACAGGACAGTGTAAATAAAAGAAGTGACTGAAAAGAATATTAGACATTTGCCAACATACAATGAATAATTGTTTATTCATTTCCTACATTTAAAACACCTTGTCCATAAAAACAAATAAACAAAATCGAGAGAAAGAATTTTTTTTTTTAAAGGGTTTAAAGATAAGTTTTTTTAAAGTTTGGATTTCC
Source organism: Capra ibex (assembly GCA_006410555.1). Taxonomy (NCBI): domain Eukaryota; kingdom Metazoa; phylum Chordata; class Mammalia; order Artiodactyla; family Bovidae; genus Capra; species Capra ibex. The sequence goes on along the minus strand of SJYO01027916.1, from coordinate 148,163 downwards.
CATCAATTTTCTGATCATTTTACTTGTGGATTTATAGGAAGTGGGCTAGAAGTTGACAATCGTAAGACAGTGTAAACGAGATGAAGACAGAAACATAAACATACAAATATAAAAAGACTTGATAAACTTTCAACGCCTATAGTATGAAGTGGGGATTCATTAAGTTGAACTTAGAGGATTCTTGTTCTTTAGAAAGAACGTATTGTTATGGTAATAGTGAGATTTTATAAAATTCAACGGTACTATGACAAACATATATTAGATACAAGTTAAAAAAGGTTAACAAAGAACAAAATTTTAAATTCATATCAACTAAATGTTATAATATAATCACAGTCCACATATCGTATCACTAAGTCAAAAAAGCGTCTAATGGGAAGTAGTATTCAATAGTGTTCTATTACCGATATTAAGGGATAAGATATGTTTTTAGGAACAACGAATACATAAAAAATGTATCGTCAAATATAAATATTTAGAGTATGAGGATAAAATAGGAAGGGATGGAGAGAGAGGGGAAATAATTGGTGTCCAAACAAAAAACATAGTCTCAGAAAAGACTAAACGTATATGTAAGTGAACATAATAAAAGATATAGTATTTTATAAAGAGAAAGAGAGACACTGAATAAAGTGAGCCGTATTATAAGAGGTCCAGGTAGATGTAACGATATTTATCGTTTTCAAGTAAGAAGAAATACCGACTCATTATAGGGTAACACACACATATATATATTATATATATATAAATGTGTATATGTATATATGGAGTAGAGGAAATAGGTAAACAGACATTACCTGTGAACCCAACAAAGGGACACAAACGATAACATTTATCGTGACGACACATATAACTCCACGTGTCTATGAAAGGTTAATTACAAAAACAAAAGAGACCTATAAATAGATCCTCACTTTAACGATCAAGAACTCGAAAGGGCCACCGAGTCGTCATTTCTTAGACGGACATTATGTCCTCGGTGTCCTTTGTGTCCGAGTCGGGAACCAGCCCTTCTAGGGGACCCCTTCCTTTACCGTTAGGTGAGGTCATAAGAACGGACCTCTTAGGGTGTCTGGACCACCAAGTGTCCCAACGTTTCTCAGCGTGTGTTGACGTTACTGAATGTGCGTACGTCCTCCATCAAGATAAAAATCAAGAAACCTCCTTTGAAGTACGACAAACGGTATCACGGACCTGGTTAAATATAAGGGTGATTGTGTTACATGTTCCCAAGTGAAAAGAAGTGTAGGAAAGGTTGTAAACAGTAAACGTCTGTCATACTACTATTGGTAAGACCGTCTACACCTCACTACAGAAGAAAACCAAACGTAAAAAGATTAATAGTCCCTACAACTCGTAGAAAAGTACACGGATAATCAGTAGACATACAGAAGAGACCTCTTTATAGAAAAGTTCAAAACATGGGTAAAAAACGAACCCAACAAACAAAAGAACTATAACTCAACATACTCGACAAATATATAAAATTATAACGGAGAAACAATCAGTGTAGTAAACGTTTATAAAGGAGAGTAAGATATCCAACAGAAAAATAAAACACTTACCAAAGAAAACGATACGTTTTCGAAAATTCAAAATAAAATTTTTTTATCCAGAGTATTTTTTAAAAACGAAAATAAAATGAATAAACGGATTCCTTTGACCAGGTTCTTTTATGACAATACTAAATGTAGTTTTCACAAGGTGAATACAACAGAAGATTCTCAAAATACCAAAGTCCAGAGTGTAAATATAGAAATCTGATGAAATGTAAATAAAGACACATACTATTACGTTCCCTTACAAGATTAGAGTAAAAAAAATGTTTGTCGATAGTTCAAAAGGGTTATGGTTCACAACTCCTCAGACAGAAAAAAGGTAAGGAACATATAAGAACGGAAGGAACAGTATCTAATTAACTAGTATACACGGACTCAAATTGAGACCTGAGAACCAAGACAAGATAACTAGATACACAGACGAAAACACGACTATTCATCGTACACAAAACTAACAACACTGAAACATCATATCCGACTTCAGACTCTGAAGGTCCAAAGAAAAAAAGGGGGAGGAGTTCTAATGAAGTCATTTAACTCCAGAAAACACTAAGATATACTTAAAATCCTAATAAAAAGTCACTTTTTATAGTGCCCGTAAAACTATCCCTAAAGTAATTTAGGTCATGACAACGGACCTTTTAGGGTACCCGCCTCCTCGCACCATCCGACGTCAGGTACCCCAGTGCTTCTGAACCTGTGTTGACTCGCTGAATTGAAAGTGAAAAGTGAAAGTACGTAACCTCTTCCTTTACCGTTGGGTGAGGTCACAAGAACGGACCTCTTAGGGTCCCTGGCCCCTCGGACCACCCGACGGCAGATACCCCAGTGCGTCTCAGGCATGTGCTGACTTCGCTGAGTCGTCATCGCCGTCGTCATCTAACGAAACCCATCATACCTTTAAAATTGTTATAATTAAGAAGATTAGGTTGTCGTACCCTATAGAAAGGTAAAAGTTAAAGGAAGTAGTCACGAATTATCAAAAGTCTCATATCCAGAAAATGGAGGAATTCAAATATGATTCTGTAAAATAAGAAAACAAAAAAATTGTGGAGTGACGTACCAAACGTCTTATCTTTACAGCCCTGGTTTGGATCCTGGCTCCGTCACTTTTACGGCTTAGGATTCGTGACCTGGTGGTCCCTTACGAGTCCGAGGAACAGAACATCTTAGAAAAGACTAGATAAAAACCGTTCTTATAATTACACTACACGATTCATCGAAGTCAACGCAGACTGAGAGATGCTGGGATACCTGACGTCGGGCGGTCCGAGGAGACAGGCACCCTAAGAGGTCCATTCTTGTGACGTCACCCAGCCGAGCGGAAAGAGGTCTCCTAGAAGGACTGGGTCCCCAGTTTAGGTGGAGAGAACGGAGAGGGCGTGACCGTTCGCCCGAGAAATGGTGATCGCGGGGGACCCCCGAAGGGAACACCGAGTCGACCCTTTCTTAAACGGACGTGACGCCCTCTGGACCCAAGCTAGGGACCCAACCCTTCTAGGGGACCTCTTCGCTTTCTGATGGGTGAGGTCACAAGACCGGATCTCTTAAGGTATCTGATACGTCAGGTGCCCCAGACTGACTCCTGTGCTGACTCGATGAAAGTGAGTGAGTGAGTCGCGGTGGACCCTTCGGGCATATCGCTACTCCATGAATGACGTAGTCTCGTCCTCTGGATTACAATCGGACACGATAACCACTACGACAACCCAGTAAACCAATTCTGCCCCAGATAGTCTAACAAAGGAATATTTTTATGGAAATGACTTGTTGTCCGTTTGATTCTTGACGAAGATAGCCTGACATTTGAGGAGGTTCCGTGCTTGACACAGAAAAGAGGGATTTAGATCTCAAAATTTCACGATGTATTACATGTTTAATCTCTAGTTCACTTGTAATATATCTTTCGACAGGGTAGACTATCAATTATAACTATAAAACTTTTGTACACTTATAAATCAAGAAATTGTTAGAAAGTGAGTAACCAAAATCACAGGAAACTATTGAGAACTTAGTAAAATGTTACCATCGACTTTTTTACTAAAAAAAAAAAAAAGACTTTTGTCAGGAGAAAAGACTGGAGGAGTGGCAACACAGGAGTCAAGGACCGTATCACGGCTCTTACTCCATCCGTGACTTATTTATAAGACACCTATTCACGTGCCTTGAGATGCAGTCATCGCATTCAGGCAGTGGACGCACGCATGAGTCAGTGAGTCAGCACAGGCTGAAGGACACTGCGGCACCTGACATCGGGCCGTCCGACGAGACAGGCACCCTAAGAGGTCCGTTCTTTTAACCTCGCCCAACGGCAAAAGAGGAGGTCCCCTAGAAGGGCTGGGTCCCGAGTTTGGATGCAGAAGAGATGAGGACGTGACCCTCCGTCCAAAGTGGTGACTGGCGGACCCCTCCGGTGCGCAGTCAGAGTTTAGGACAGGTTTGTCGTCGTTTCATTAGCCGACAAAGTCACAATTCTGATCTTGAAGTGTCAATGAGGACAACAGCTTGGACTGAAACATACGGACTACGTGTCACTCCGGTTTGGTTGACTTTATAACCTTAAACCTCCTCTCCCTCAAAATACGGTACCGGTTCGGTCTTGTCCACTGAACACGAGTTTTGTGAACTTGAGGTGCTACTAATATTTCCGATGTATACCCTACTCCGGATGTCTGACGGACTGAGAGAAGACTGACCAACCACACTCGATTAACCCCTCACTTTAGAGTCAGTAATTGGGAGACCAAGACTGGGTAGACCCGTACCTTTATGGTAGGAGATGAACCCATCCCCGGACAAAAAATTTTGTAGTTTTCTTCATATTACATAGTATTGTATACGTTTAAAATACTTTAAGTTTAAAGTCCCAAGTATTTATTTTAAAATAACCTTATGTCGGTAAGAGTAACCAAATTTGTCATAGATAACAACGAAAGAGTAACGTCACTGTCTCAGTTTATCAACTCTGTCTCTGGTATACCAGACATTTCAGATTCTATAAATGACTTATGAATAAAATTTTTCAAACGTCTGATTACGTAATCTAGAATTTGAGGAACTACCGTGTTACAAAACGTGTGTTTTCTATAAGTCATGTACAAATAACCTAATTTTACTTTGATGTTTTCAGATCTAAATTAAAAAGACTGAATTTTAAGGAACAGACTTAGATGAATTCTGTTAATATTGTGGGTAATATATCATAGATTATACTTATTCATCATAGAATTGTACTACTTTTCTAAATCATAAACAATTTCAGACAAATAGGGAATGTCCGATTATTCCCTATGTAAATGGATTGAGATTATGATCCGACTTACATAAATTACGGTAGTCTTTAGAATGTACATTGACTCTGAAGAGACGACCAGGTCACCGAATCTGGTGAGGGTTGTGTTCCCCTCGAAAACTTTACACCACGATCTCTTCCGAGAACTCTTGGGGAACCTGACTTTCCTCTAACTTGGTCAGTTAGGATTCCCTTTAGTTGGGACTTATAAGCAACCTTCCTAATTACGACTTTGACCTCGAGGTCATAAAACCGGTGGACTACGCTGCTCGACTGAGTCATCTCTACTGGGACTACGACCCTTTCCAACTTCCGTTTTCTTCCCCTGTCCTCTCCTACTCTACCAAGCTATCGTAGTGACTGAGTTACCTGTACTCAAACTCGTTTGAGACCGTCTATCGCTTCCTGTTCCTTCCGACCACACGACGTCAGGTATCCCGGTGTTTCTCAGCCTGTGTTGAATCATTGGCTTGTTGTTGTTGTCGTTACGTCCCCGGGCCCGAACTAGGAACCAGTCCCTCGATCTAGGGTGTACGGCGTTGACTTCTGGGTACACGACCCGAAGGGACCGTAAGGTCACGAATTCTTTTATGGACGGTTACGCCCCTGTGGCAAGTCAGGGAACAACCTTTTTTAAAGTGTACGACGTCCCGTCGATTCGGATCCACGGTTTGATGACTTCGAACACACGGATCTCGGACACTCCCCCGCCCCCCACCTTTAGTTTGGTACACGGTGTTAATTCTGGACCACGTCGGTTAATTTATTTATTAAACAATTTTTTATTCCGAACGTACAATAGTTAAAGTCCCGTTTTGTCTTGTATGATTCGACCTCGTTAACTCTTTTCTGAAGACCTCAAAGTCCTATGAACTGTAACCTCGGAGTCCAGTGAACCCCTCTTCCTTTAGGACGTCTACCCTTTAGTGATACACATTTTTTCTTCGACACTATACCGACCGCACCGACCTCTCATCTGAACACCTCCCGTACCTATACAGTAGGACCTGGACTCGAGTTGGGACTTCGTCTTTATCAGATATTGGACATGACAGAAGGTCGGTCAATAGTGGTGGGTGAGTGAAAATTCCGAAAACTCCGAAGGGAACATCGAGTAAACCATTTCTTAGACGGACGTTACGTCCTCTGGAGCCAAGTTAGGGACCCAGTCCTTCTGGGGGACCTCTTCCTTTACCGTTGGGTGAGGTCATGAGAACGGATCTCTTAGGGTACGTGTCTCCTCGGACCGTCCGGTGTCAGGTACCCCAACGTTCTCAGCCTGTGTTGAATCGTTGATTTGGTAGTGGTGAGTGAAAGTTCGGATGTCATTTGACCGAAAAGGAATAGTGAATTGACTCTGGCAAGATCGAGCTGACTTCCAGTAGGGATTGGTGGTCCTTTTGGTTACCTGGAAATAGTCGGGAGTAGGAAGAGATTGATAGACGTAAATTGTTAAATTAGAAGACAGAAAGAATTTTCCGACAGGAATGGTTGAGTAAAACTGCCATTGACATGAGGGAGGGGACCAGGTAAAAGGTGACTGTCTTAATTTTTTCCCGAGGTCAGTCCTGTACTGACGGTTACCCTTTGTCGCTCTAGGATATTGTCCAAGAAACAAGTCGAAGATAGTAAAGTTACGCCCGAAAATACCTTTTACATGATGTAGGTTCTGTAGTACGGTCTCCAACATTCCCCCCTTTCTGAGTTTCTTAAGTCAGAACACCTCCTTCCTCTAACCGTTCGTTCACTTTCACTTTCACAATCAGAGAGTCAGTACAGGTCGAGAGTACCTGATATCTGGCGGTCAGAGGAGACAGGTACCCTAAAAGGTCCGTTCTTATGACCTCACCCAACGGTAAGGGGAGAGATGCCATGGAAGGGGTAGGTCCTTAACTTGGGGCCAGACGGCGTAACGTCCGTCTAAGAAATGACAGACTCGGTGGTCCTATTCGTTCCCGAAAATTTTTCGTTCGGGAAAAACTTAATTTGAGTTTCGTCTTATTCCACTCACAACTATTCTTCGTATTCGTCATAAAACACCTACACTTTTCCTCTCCATTGATTTCCACTGGAACTTCGATTCTAACCAAGTATAGAAAGGTGTCTTCTCCCACAGATAATGGTTACAAAGTAACCATTATTCTATCCTTGATTCAATATTTCAAACACACTAAGAGTTTCTTTTTAACCAAAAGGTTAATAAACGAGTAATCTTTCACTTTCACTTCAGCGAGTCAGCACAGGCTGAGAAACGCTAGTACCTGACATCGGGTGGTCCGAAGAGACAGGTACCCTAAAAGGTCCGTTCTCATGACCTCACCCCACGGTCAAGGAAGAGGCCCCCAGAAGGACTGGGTCCCTAGCTTGGGTCCAGAGGGCGTAACGTCCGTCTGCGAAATGGGAGACTCGGTGGTCCCTTCGGGTAAACAAGTAATACAATACATATATTTTTGAAAGAAAATTTTCACTAATGGTATAGATCACCATTAACAAAGGAACGAACTAGGAACCTTGTTGGGTAGAGTATCCAAAATAATCAGGACAAAATATCTACTTCTTTTACTCTGAGTCTCTTTAATTTATTCTTATATGTTTTACCTGAGGTTTATCTTAATTTGAGAGGAAAGGAGTAATAAACTTTACTTAAGAAATCCGTTGAACTTACTCTTATAAATAAATTCACATAAGGAAGGAAAGTAAAGATGATTTAGTCCTTCGTTTTACGGTAGTAACTTTACCTTACCTAAGTCCCCAGGAATCTAAGTCATGGAAAATAAATTGGGTTCCCTGAGTAAAAGAAGTAACAGTTTCACCGGGTCGTTAACCAATCCAAGAACCTCTGGATTGAGAAGGTAAGACTCTCCCATATTATCTCAGACGTGATAAACATTCTTGTTACGTTGAGAGATCTCGAGACAGTTGTACCGTCAGGATTTTACCAATTTTTTTTTTTTCACATAATCATCAGTAAGTATCCGGAGTTTAAGTCAAAGACGTGACTCTTCAGGTTTGTCACTCCAATAAAACAGCAAAGGTAAAAAACGATTTTGACCCTATTGGTCGGTAGAAGTTCGTCAGTTTGGTCAAACTACCCATGGAGTGGGGGACTGAAGGGGACAGCCTTCGACCAAAGTCTCAGCCTAGCTGTCCACGTCGGTGTTTTTTTTCCCCTCACCCCCTCCTTCTTTGCTTTGTTTATTGGTTGAAGCGTTTGAGGCGTCTCTCTAAAACATTTGTCTTTACGTCCGACACATTTGTATCATGGACATTAAAAAGATCAACCGTGCGATCCTTGCGTCATCTTTCTCTAGTGCCATCTATTGGGTGTCAGGTGGTTTATTCTCAAAATAAGCTCCTCCACCTCCACCTCATCCTTCCGACAGACCAACGAGGACGTAAAAAGGTTTTTTATGTTTATTTTGCTAGGTTTTGAAAACTGAGTTTATGAAGTACTCATCCTTGGGACTTCGTAAAAGTCACTAATTTTTTCCCTGGTTCTCCACTCACTCTTGAATCGAATGAGGTTTTCTTCAGTCTCATTAAGAAAGAACTACCTCCTCGTTTTCCTAGACCGCTCCAACTTGGGACGACGTCCCGTATCAGATACTCGACGACCCCTCCACGGCCTCCGCCCACGTCGACGACAAAGTCCGTCTCGTCTTAAGTCTCGAAGAGCCACGGCCACTTGAAGCGAGCCGTAAGAACGGAGAGTGAGGGATACCTCTCGTCGTATCTTCTTCGTTCGTCGGAACTGTCGGATCGCCCGTCCCGTCCTCGGAGATGAGCAAACAGCACAAGTCAGGATCTAAGAACAACTATATAAAATAGACTATTCGTGACAAGTACACGAATCGTGACAATTCGTGACAAGTAAACACTAAACTTTAAAAGACTTTTTCTAGTCAATTTATCAAACCGAAATACCTACGGATTACCAGATTCATCTTCTTTCGTTACCGTTGGGTGAGGTCATGAGAACGGACCTCTTGGGCTCCCTGCCTCCTCGGACCACCCGACGACAGATACCCCAGCATGTCTCAACCTGTGCTGACTTCGTTGCACCGTCGTCGTCGTCGTCGTTACCAGATTGACTTGTTTCTTTTTGGGTAACAGTTCTCGATGGAGAAACCCAGGTTCTTTGATTACTTTAAACACTAACTTAGTTTTTAATATACGTCCCAGACTTACGGTCTTATCGACCATTTGCCTTCTCATCTATCGAAATAACTAGTCTTTCACAAATATTAAAAAAGTTTTTAATTTTCATGTAAGTTAATTGTTGTACCCGAAATTAATAACAATATTGCCGAATGTAAATGACTCGTGATTAACGAAAATCCCATGGTAAACAACAATAAGTCAATGAATCAGTACAGACTGAGAACCGTTGGGATACTCGACGTCGTGCGGTCCGAAGGGACAAGAAGGGACAGCGGCCCTCAAACGACTTTAAGTACAGATTACTCAACCACTGTGATAGATTGGTGATGTAGGAGACGGCGGGGGAAGAGGAAATCGTGAGTCAGCACGGTCTGAGAACACTATGACATCGGGTGGTCCGAGGAGCCAGGTACCCGAAAGAGTCCGTTCTTATGCCCTCACCCAACGGTAAAGGAGGAGAACGTCCCCTAGAAGGGTTGAGCCCTTACCTTGGGCTCAGAGGACGTAACCATCCGGATAAGAAAAAAAATTGGTGACCTGCGGACTTTTCAGTTTATTTCATTATTATATGTCGATAAAAATTCCAGTATAAATTTTCTGTGTCTTTTACAATCACTATGTAAAGATTCACTTTTTTTCTTCCGATGTTCGTCATACAAAGTGGACTAGAGTGAAAATATTATTAGTAAATAAATACCCCGATGTAAACATGTGGTTCCCGGTTTCTACATACCCACAACGTTATTCCCACATTAAGAAAAAACAAATCTGAATAAAAAAAGACGTGAAAGGGTTTGAAAGAAGTTGACTGTACGTAATAAAAACAAAACAAAAGAACAAGAAAGGAAGAAAAACCGTATACGTAATGAAAAATTGCACTCTGGGAAGTCGCAACAAATTTCATCTTCTCTTTTTATGGTATTCTCCTTATTATTTACACGGTAGTAGTCAAAACAGTGTCTATTGCTGTAAAACACCCCTCGTTCCCACCCGACTTGACTTGTGTGCTTACAACGACACTGTGTTTTCGGGTAAGAACGTGTCCACGTCGGTGGCCATGTCTCTACAGAGTCTTAAAAGGTGCTCGGTCATAGTATACTTCGTCCCAGTGCTCATTCGTGTTAGAACGGGACTAGTAAGAGGAGGACCAACTGAACGAAGGGAGGGACCGAAGTCGCTGAAGGGTGAGGACAAAAAGTGGATGGAACAACCGGAAGGGAAAGAGTCAGAGGAAGCAGTCGAGGAAGAGAAGAGGAGTGGAGGGAAAGGTAAAGTCTCTCGAGGTCCGAACTAGACCCCAAAGGAGAAGTGGTAGGTGAATCTCCCCTTTTTTTTTTATTTAATTTTACGGAAGCCCTCGATACCATCATTGTTCACTCACTTCGTTCAGGAACTAATGTGACGGTTGAAAAGAGGGTTAGGTTGAGGTCAGTGGGGGTGGAGTCCGTTAACGTATAGGTGTCTAACGAGTTCCGTTCTGCATCTTCGGTGAAAAGTACCGAGGGAAAGAAAGTAGAAACGGGTGTTTATAGGTTATGTAGTCTCTTCCTTTACCGTAGAGTAACGTCATAAGAACGGACCACTTAGGGTGCCTGTCTCCTCGGACCGTCCGATATCAGGTACGCCAAGGATTCTCTCCTTGCACTCATGTCACGTACTCGTTTAGGACAATCAAGATAAAATTTTTAAATAGAATTTAAGAAAGGAAAGGGAAAAGACGGAGGTAGAACACATCCGATGCATTCACAATAGGATCTACCAGAGGACCGAAAATGAGTGCCGGTGGCTTCCAAGGAGTGCGTGGGTCTGCATGATTGTCAGAGACCTAAACCCCACTTTTGAGTCATCTACAGAGACCAGAAGAAAATAAGAAGGATAACTTTTCCATTCTAGATGGATGGAACTGACTCAATAGTGTTAAGTCTTAATTGATTATCATGTGTTTTTTCACTTAAGTGAAACCAAAAAACCGTCAGTCTATAAATCCTTGGACTCCCCTTTTTTTGTGTTTTAAATAAACGAGTCAACAAGACGAGCAAAACATGAGATGGCGGAACAAATTGTTACCAACTCCCTCTTAAATTTTTTTTTAATAAAAGATAAGAATTAAGAGTAGGTAGACATTTCCTGTTTTGTCTTCCGACTGTATTTACACATAATATCAGACCCCCACCGAATGGTATGAACAAAGGTGACTTCAAGTAGAATGGAGTAAAAAGGTCCTGAAGTTAAGTTATCAAAAAAAGAAACGGAAAATTCGAAGATGTTGATACTGAGTGCCTTGATCAGGATAGAGTCATGACCAAACACAATGAAAGACATACTCTAAAAAGAGTTCGCCAATTTTACTGGATTCGTTTTATGTAAAACAAAAAGATTTCGATTTTCTGTATTTACAACTTGATATTAAACAATTGATAGTAAGAAATTGAAAGGTAATTTTCTTTGACTTAAATCGTCTCCTTATTTCTGAAAAATTAAAATGAAATGTCGTATTTTATTAAAGGGAGTCGATAAAGAAGGTATCAACAACTAGTGTCTGAAAATCGTTAGAGTGCAAATCTAGAACCTTTGACGTAAAAGGATTTACGATTAAAGAATGATGTAAAAAGAAATCTTTCTTTAATAAAACTTCAGCTGTGATAAAGACGGAACGAAAATTATACGTTGGATCGCTGAGAGACAGTAAAGGATAAATGTGTCTCGAGAGCCAACAAGAGGGAGACTAAATCTTCTGACAACGAAAACCCGATCTTTATGTACTAGGTCTAAATCTCTGAAAGGTCCCCCAAAGATTATCAGACTCACTGTGATTTTAGAAATATAATTATGTCGAATAAAAATTAATTATATTTGTATCAAGTAATATATATATATATATGTGTATACAGTAGTGTCTTCAGTACTCATTCGTGTTAGTATACGATTAGTTTATTTTTAATCAAGTCCCTTAAGGGACCGTCAAGTCACCAATCTGAGAATATGAAGGTGAGAGTTCCCACGTCCAAACTCAGGACCAGTCCCTTAATTCTAGGACGTTCCGACTTTTTTGAAGGGACCACCGAGTCTCCAATTTCGCAGACGGACGTTTCGCCTTCTGGACCCAAGCTAGGGACCCAGCCCTTCTAGGGGACCTCTTCCTTTACCGTTGGATGAGGTCATAAGAACGGACCTCTTAGGGTACCTACCTTCTCGGACCACCCGATATCAGGTGCCTCAACGTTTTCTCAGTCTGTGTTGACTCGCTGAAGTGAGTGAGTTCCGACTTTTTTTTTTTTTTCAAGTCACCAAAATTTGATCCGGAATATAACATTAATGGACCCTTCGACATTTTTGATAACTACGGACCCAAGATGAGTTCTAAGACTAAATTAACCGCCCCCGTGACCCTAAATATTTTCCACTAAGAACTCTTACCAGTTACCATTCTTGGTGTCTTCATCCGTCAATACCGAAGTTTTACAGTAAAAGATATAAACGCGGATCGACGTATATACTTCTTCCACCGTTATATGAATGGAAAAATATGTTTTTTGACCGAATTTTGTTATGTTTAAGTAGAATGTAAAAATCTCCAGTCTTAAGGTTTTACCCAAAGTGATTTTATTTCCGTAACCACCCCGACACAAGGAAGACCTCTAACGTTCACTTTTAGACAAAGCAATGGAAAAGTCGAAAATCTGTGAAGGACTTGAGGAACCGGACACCGGAGAAGGAGGTAGAAGTTTCGGTAGTTCCACTGCAGAAGTTTAGAGAGTGACTGAGATATGAAAACCGGAAAGAAAAAGTGTATACCCCTAGAAACAATAATATGACCCGACTTTATAAATTACGTCCTATTATAGGGTAGAGTTCTAGAAAATTAGTAGACATTTCAGGAAAAAGGTACACTTAATTACATAAGTGTACCAAGGTCCCTAACAATACAAGCACGTTTTCATTAACTCCAAAAGATAACAACGAGAAACGGTTAACTATAACCTTATATAAGAATTTATTTACACCAATACAATATGTAGTAAAATTAAATTAAAGAACGTAAGAAATATATATATATACAAAACGATTACTGAATAATGAACGACAAATAAAATATCAATAAAATCTGATCCCTTCACTACAATTTGTTTTTCGTTTAAGCTCACTATAAGAATAAGTTCAAGTTTTACCCAGCATTTCGTCACCTCTGTTGAACGTTGTAGTTGTTGCGTAAACCAGGTCCTTGACGATTGTTTACGTGTTACTTCATCACCAAGTTCTTCTAAACGTTTCCTCTTCTCTCGGAACTTCTCCTTCTCTCGTCACCGACTGACAACCTTCAACTGTTGGTGGTTGACTCTCCTAGTAGTTTCTACTAGGAGGATGTTGATGTGTTCTTCCTTACTGGGTCTCTCTACAATACCCCTCCCTCCACCCTCCCCCCAAGTACAAACCCTTGCGTACATTCTTAATTTCTAAAATTTTAATANCTCGGAACTTCTCCTTCTCTCGTCACCGACTGACAACCTTCAACTGTTGGTGGTTGACTCTCCTAGTAGTTTCTACTAGGAGGATGTTGATGTGTTCTTCCCTACTGGGTCTCTCTACAATACCCCTCCCTCCACCCTCCCCCCAAGTACAAACCCTTGCGTACATTCTTAATTTCTAAAATTTTAATAATTTTTTTTTTTTCTTCAACGACTTCTTGAGTCACAGTTGGTAAGATATCAGCAAACAGTAAACTTCGTTTAACCTTTCCCCTTTTTAGAACTAGTCACCTACGAGTACTCGATTGTGGTGGGATTACCGTCTTTCGTTTCTCCTTGATTTCTCGGAGAACTACTTCCACTTTCTCCTCTCACTTTTTCGACCGAATTTAGAGTCGTAAGTTTTTGATTCTAGTGCCGTAGACCAGGGTAGTGAAGTACCATTTATCTACCCCTTTGTTACCTTTGTCACTGTCTGAAATAAAAGAACCCGAGGTTTGAGTCACGTCTACCACTGACGTTGGTACTTTAATTTTCTACGAACGAGGAACCTTCTTTTCGATACTGTTTGGATTTATCGTATAATTTTTCGTTTCTGTAATGAACCGGTTGTTTCGAGACATTTTCAGTTTCGATACCAAAAAGACCATCAATACATACCTACACTCTCGACCTGGTATTTCTTCCGACTCGTGGCTTCTTAACTACAAAAACTTAACGCCACAACCTCTTCTAAGAACTCTCAGGGAACCTGTCGTTCTTGTAGTTTGGTCAGTTAGGATTTCCTTTAGTTGGGACTTATAAATAACCTTCCTGACTTCGACTTAAGACCCTCTATCACTTCCTGTCTCTTCGGACCGCACCACGTCAGATACCCCAGCGTTTCTCAATATGTGCTGACTCGCTCACTTGTTGTTGTACTGGACTACCGTTTAGTTTTTTTATCAGTAAAACTTTACAGAAGACAATCTTGTTGTCACTTGGTAAAGAACTAGTCTACCACTGTACGTTGTTTTTCACCTAAAATATGTTGTTGACCGCTGCTGGTCGAGTCACCAACCTGGGTCTTCGAGGTTTCGTGAAGGGTTTCGGTTTGAACGTGGCTTTTTTCTAGTACCAGTGAGTGACAACCAGACGACGTCCAGTCTAGGTGATATCGAAGACTTAGGGTCGCTTTGGTAATGTAGACTCTTCATACGAGTCGTTTAACTACTCTACGTGGTTCTGAACGTTACGGACGTCGATCGTAGACAGTTGCCGTGGGGTGAGGTCATGAGAACGGACCTTTTAGAGCACCTACCTTCTCGGACCATCCGACGTCAGGTACCCCAGAGCTTCTCAACCTGTGTTGACTCGCCGAAGTGAAAGTGAAAAGTGAAAGTACGTAACCTCTTCCGTTACCGTTGGGTGAGGTCATGAGAACGACCTCTTAGGGTCCCTGTCACCTCGGACCATCCGACGACAGATACCCCAGTGTGTCTCAACCTGTGCTGACTACGCTGAATCGTCGTCGTCGTCGTCGTCGTCGTAGACAGTTGTCTTTCCCAGGTGAAGAAGACGTACTGTTGAGGAGTGACGTACAGTGTGTTGGTTGTGAAGTTTTCAACTTACTTAACCTGATGCTTCAAAACCGAGTGGTCGGTATAAGTGCACTGGAGAACGGTTGACTGATGGTGAAGAAGTTCGTAGAGCTGTTGAAAAACGTCCCTTTTGCGGAGGTGTCGGTTGTCCTCCGTCTTTTACGAAAGGTTCTCAAGCAGGTTTGGATTTGTACCTAAAAATACGATATCCTTATTTGTTTGAATAAAGAGTGACCGTTTTTTACACAACTAAAATTACTAAAGATAAAAATAATTATTTCGATACAAACTCGTAACAATATTACTAAATTTTAAGTGTCAGGTTTTGACTTTAACCCAAACATGGTTGGATTATCTTACACCTATAGGAATACCCTGTAAGACAATAGATAGTGTTCGGGGCATGAGACATCGACACGAGGAGAAGTAAAATGTGTGAGAAGGACTACTAGAAAGAGTAGAGTCATCTACTAGAATGTAATGGATAAGTAACCTATATCGGGGACACACCAAGACATCCGGGATCTTGCATATGAAAAGGATTGGAAATCCAGAACTGTCAGAAACGATAGAACCAAACTTGTGAAGTCCTTTTAACGGAAGAAAACTCAGTATGATAGAAGAAACAAGAAGATCTGAGTTCCGTAAAGGAAGAGGTCCTTCAAAAAAAAAAAAAAATTAACTCTATATTAACTATATATTGTAGTGCATTTAAATTCTACACTCTTCCCTACTGTTTCTACTCTACAAACCTACCGTAGTGGTTGAGCTACCTGTCAAACTCGTTCGAGACCCTCACCCACTTCCTGTCCCTCCGGACCTCACGTCGTCAGGTACCCCAGCGTCTCTCAGCCTGTGTTGACTCACTGACTTGACTTCAAATTCTACATGTCGCACAACTAAACTGTATAAAAGTTATAACATTATACTAATGGTGGCAACCACACGATTGTGGAGATGGTGTAGTGAAAGAAAAAACACCACCCCTGTTAATTCTAGATCTGAGAATCGTTAAGACTTCAAGTATTATATCATAACAACTGATATTAATGATACGACACGTAATCTAGATGTCCTTAATAAAAAGAGAATCAACAAGACCAAGAGTTTGTTGTAGGGGGGTTAAGAGGGTGGGAAGGGGGGTCGGAGACCAATAGTGGTAAGATGAGACAAAAATACTCAAAACGGAAAAAAAAAAAGTCTAAGGTGTATATTCACTATAGATCATCATCGGAAAGAAACGGACTAAATAGAGTGAATAGTATTAGGAGAATACCAGATAGGTATAATAGTGTTTACCGTGATACAAGAAGAAAGACAACCGACTCATTATCAGGTCACATATATGGGGTAGAAGAAATAGGTAAGTAGGTGAATACCTGTGGATTCAACAAAGGTATACACCACGACCTCTTCTACGAACTCTCAGGGAACCTGACTTTCCTCTAGTTTGGTCAGGTAGGATTTCCTTTAGTTTGAATTTATAAGTAACCTTCCTGACTACGACTTCGACTTTCAGGTTAGGAGACCGGTGAACTACGTTTCTCCACTGACTGACCTTCTCTGGGACTACGACCCTTTCTCCTGTTCCCCCGCTGGCTCCTACTCTACCAACCTACCGTAGTGGTTGAACTGCCCGTACCCAAACTCGTTTAAGGTCCTCTGTCACCTCTTGTCCCTTTGGACCACGTGACGTCAGGTATCCCAGTGTTTCTCAACCGGTACTGGGTCTCTGACTTGTCGTTGTTTTGACAATAAAGGCATAGAGCCGGGAACACTTTTTACGCCCGTGTTTCCACCCTCACGTCCACGTAAACAGTAAAGTTATAGGATGAAAGTAAGGGAGACCTATATATGAGTCTTCACCTTGCCAACCTAGTATACCATCAAGATAGAAATTAAAAACTCCTTGGCGGTATGGCAAAAGGTATCACCGACTTGTTTAAATGTAAGGATGGTTGTTACATGCTCCCAGGGGAAAAGACGTGTATTAAAGGTTACGAAAAGTAGAGAAAAGAAGAAAAATTTTTTATAAATAAATAAAAACCGACACGGCCCAGAAGTAACGACGAACCCGAAAAGAGATCAACACTGCTCGTCCCCCCGGTGAGACCCGAGGAGTGACTCCACCGAAGAGAACAATCACTCGGGCCCGAGACCCCGCACGTCCGCAGTCCTCGACGTCACGCGTCCGAGCCATCGACACCAACGACCCGAGATCTCGTGTCCGAGTCATCAACGTCCCGCACCCGAATCAACGAAACGCCGTACACCCTAGAAGGGTCTGGTCCCTAGCTTGGCCACAAGGGACGTAACCGTCCGTCTAAAAAAAAATTGGTGATTCGGCGGTCCCTTCGGGGGATAACAGAAGAACCACCATCGGTAAAATTATTCACACTCCACTATGGAGTTACACCAAAACCAAACGTAAAAGGATTACTAACTGACCATTTATTATAAATATTTGAAGACTCGGGGAGTCATTTCTACCACGCTATAGATGGTTACCCTTCTATTCTGAAAAAGAAAACCGACTCAACACTCCGTACTCTCTAGGATCAAGGGACTGGTCCATAACTTGGACGTGGGGGACTTAAATTTCGCACCTCATGGTTATAACCTGACGATCCCTTCGGAGACCTCTTCCTTTACCGTTGGCTGAGGTCATAAGAACGGATCTCTTAGGACACCTGTCTCCTCGGACCACCCGACGACAGGTACGCCAGCGTGTCTCAGTCTGTGCTGACTTCGCGGAATCGTACGTACGTACGTAACCTCTTCCTGTCACAAGAACGGACCTCTTAGGGTCCCTGTCACCTCGGACCACCCGACGGTAGATACCCCAGTGTGTCTCAGTCTGTCCTGACTTCACTGAATCGTCGTCGTCCCTTCGGGGTCTCTTCTGCAAAATTGAAATGAAAGTCAAAGAGTTGTAAAACTCCTATTTCTGATTTGGATTCGTGGGAGGATGTTACTTACACAATTAGAGTAATAACGTGTGTCAACGTGTGGAGATATTTACGTTTAATAACATTTGATTATATTTGTGACGTTGGGTGGTGATGATATGTTACCCACTAAGATGGGTTTATACATAACGCCAACCCATCAACGATCACCAAAATCCTCAGATCACTTTAGGATAGTGATCCATCCCAAACTGTAGGGATTTCCGTCGTCCAACGGAAGTCCCATCTTAGGTCCGTAATCGGACCAAACGGGACCAGGGGAGTCGGAGACATCGAAGGAGAAAGTAGTTGAACGATAATTGTTAGCCGGACGGTAGGGTATGAGTAGTAAAAATATATTGTTAATATCAAATCGGTACCCAAGAACTAATACGATTGTATTAAAAGTGGGTATTATTTCGGTTCTTACCTCGAATTAGATAAGTCACAAGGGAAGACGTCTGATAAAATATTTGTGTCTGAGTTAAGGTCAAGGGAGAAACACGTCCCTATTATTTTCGATATTACTGTAAAATTTGTTAGTCTTATGGTAAATTGAAGTACCCTACTCTCAAAGGGTGTGAATCCAAGGAGTATTTATTTGTCTTAGTGTGTCCTAGGTTTATCCCCACAATTCTAGACGAAAAGTTATATACACAATTGTCATATACGTATATATATAAAAATGACGAGATATCGAGATAGATATTAATAAATTCTTATTGTCAAACTAAGTCGACAGAGGATTCTCAATTTTACAGGTTGGTAAGACCTCTGAAAAATTTTTAACTTCATATCAACTAAATGTTATAACACAATGAAAGTCCACATGTCGTTTCACTGAGTCAATATGTACAGATATAAAAACAATAACAAAGATGATATCCAATAACGTTCTATAACTTACATCAGGGGACACGATATATCGTCCTGGAACGACAAATGTATATATGTCATCATATATAGACAATGAGGGTATGGAAATTAAATGGGGAGGAAGGGGGTAGAAAGGAGAAACCATTAGTATTCAAACAAAAGATACATTCACTCAGACAAAGACAAAGTATTTATTCAAGTAAACATAAAAAAATCTAAGGTGTATATTCACTATATATTATAAACAGAAACAGACTGAAGTGAGTCATATTATTAAAGATCCCAGCGTTTCCAACGCGTTTACCGTCATAAAGTAAAAAAGATACCAACCCATTATAAGGTAACACACATATATAGTGTAGAAGAAATAGGTAAACAGACGACTAACGATGAATCCAACGAAAGTATAGGACCGATAACATTTTATCACGACGATACTTATGACCCCTCGTATATAGAAAGACTTAATCTCAAAAGTAGAAAAGGTCTATATAAGGGTTCTCATCCTGAAGACCGAGTATTTATTGAGATAAAAACCAAAAGATTCCTTCGAGGTATGACAAAAGGTATCACCGATGTGGTTAAATGTAGTGCAGTTGTCACATCCTCCCAAGGGAAAAGAGGATTGGGAGACCTCTAAAAAGTATAGTACCATAATGGAAGGGACTGAAAAAGTAGACCGGACAAGCTAAATAAAAAATTATGATAAATAAAACATTAGAAAAGAACCTTCAGAGGGATAATCCAAAAATATCCCAATTATATAACGTAACACTACAGACAGAGTTACTAATCTGACACTCAAGAGTTCTGCCCGATCTAAAATTACAGATCACATGACGAATTGTCAGTCCTTTATAAAAACCTTTCTAAACTTAATCATTCACTTCAGGGAGGACGAATTTTATAAAAAACAAAGACAAATCATGGTATAGTAGTCACCATGTATTGAGTTTTTCCGTCTCAGGGAACTAAATGATATATTACTTTTTAAACATACAGGTAAATGATAGAAGTTACGGTAAAAATTACCGAAGTTTCTTAGGGTGTCACACCTTCTTGGTATCAATAGATAGATTGGTTGGAAACACACACACACACACACACACACACACACAATCTATGTATGTAACTAAGATTTACAAACTTTAATATTTATTATGACTGTATTTGTACCAAAATTGAGATGGAGACTCGATGAACTAATACGAATCCTGTGTAAGAGTTCTCAGCTTCTCGTCATATGATGTTCTGAGAAAGAGTCACTATATATAAACGTCATTTATTCTCATATGTAAAAAGGACGCGGTTGTGACTCATGACACTTATAAACATTACTCTCTCTATTTTACATAGAGTTATAATAAAATTAAGTACAAAGAAACTAATCATCATCTTAACTTGTAAAATAAGGACACAAAAATAAATAAAAAACCGGTGTGAAACTCCGTACACCATAGGGACTGGTCCCTAGGTTGGTCTCGAAGCACATCACCTTCATGTCTCACAATTGGTGACCTGGTACACCTTCAGAGAGAACATAAAAAGAGGGGGAAGGACATAAAAATTATGTCCATACGCATGTTTACCACCAACATTGTAAAGAGGCGTCTCTTTATTAAACCCCACCACGGACATTCCTTTACCCATGAAAAATTTTAGTTTAATTTGGATTCAGAAGAGTCAATCATTGTTTCTCTTTTGGAGGGATCTTTTAAAGAACACTTGAAATATTGGGGTTTACACTAATATTGTGTTTTAGGGGGAAAGGGGAACACCAAGAGATCGATTTATACAATAATGGTGGAAGAAATTACATGTCCGGGAGAAGCAATATCGTATCGATACTGGTCCGACCTTATAAAAAATTTCAAATATGTGACCTGGTTGTTTTCATTGTACCAATCCCTCTCATTAGGTTTCAATGTATTAGACAAAATAGACTATAAAATCAAAAGATAGATAACGGTATATTGTTTCTTAAGGTTTTAAGTCACCGCAATAAGTTGTTCATAAATATTGAAGAATGTTAAGGATACACCCAATTGATCTGGGTTGTCACGTTAAATATAGTGCACCATCCCGACGTCAGAAGACTTCGGAGTTGGACCGGCCTCATAGGTGTTACCGAGTGAGAGCACCTCCTGTCTACAACAGACTACCGACCCTTGAGTCGACCCCGATGACTGACTTTCGGAAACTAACAAGAGGTCAAAGAGGTACACCGAACCCAAGGTGCTGCCTTATGAGATTCACACGGAGACATACTGTCTTCAGTGGAACACCTCACTTTCACTTTTCACTTTCACAATCGGTGAGTCAGCGTAGGTTAAGCAACACTAGGGTACCTGACATCGGGCGGTCCAAGGAAACAGGTACCTTAAGAGGTCCGTTCTTATGTCCTCACCCATCGGTAAGGGAAGAGGTCCCCTAGCTTATAATCGTTCGTAAAGTTTCAAGTTTGGGGTCTCTTACTCCCGACCTTTTTCCTTAATCGAGAGGACAGACGAACCTTTGTTAGAGAACAACCAGAGTAATGGATATACTTGGTAGTGAATATAGAACCACCGACGTTACCATTGGATGGTGAAAGTCCCCTGTGTGACCGAAGAGTCTCTGGAGTGGATCTATTCGTTAAGTCTTCACTCCCTTGTCACGGTTCTCAGTGAGGTCCCTATACGTGAATATATCTAACGTTTCCTCCCCCCTCATCCCACCACCATGTAAAGTAACGTCAGAGTACTGTTAATGATAGAACTTTAATAGAGAGTAACATTCTCCCTATGTAAAACTCTCGATGAAATCGAGAGTAACATTCTCTTGTGACATTTGTCCGTTGGATAAATATGTGATAAATTCTTGTTTTAACTGTACCCTTTTATTTTCTCTGTTTAGTTGGTTAGACCACATACAGATATAGTTGATACGATTTATGAAGTAATTATAAAATACGGAATTTTACATACAGAACCGATCGTATGAACGGGAAAAGTTTCAGAGATAGGGACACACTGTATGTGTTCCTTTTGTTCTTAAAATTTTACGAGGGTTACATTAATTGAACTATACCTAGTAAAACTTGAAGATCTACAACTTATTAACGTATTTAAAAATTAGAATTTATAAACTCAAAGGTTGATATTCCCATCCGTTTACAGAAAAGGAGAATTTAACGTTAACAAGGTTCCCCGATTTCGGGTTATTTCTACAGTGAGGTTCAAAAGGAATTGTAAACATTCTAAATTGCTTATCATTTTCGTTACACACGGAAAGAGTACTCCTCCCACGACGTTCGGTTCCGGTACTTAAAGGTCGGACACTATATTCAATGTGACTTATTATTAAACTTCTTTTGATGTTTAGGTCGTTATGTGTAAATCCACACATCATTCAGTACATTTACCATGGAAAAGGGATTTAATATTAGATTAATCGTTTTACGGTTCTTCAATATCACCTGACCCACATGAAAGACCATCTTTGTTTCTTTTTAAGGTAGGATAAAAATAATAGTTTTAAAAGAAAAGAAACACATATCACTTCCGAATATCTAGTTCAGAAAAATTAAAATGGAACCTTAATGTAAGAGAAACGAAGTCAGACTCAATACGTGTTCCGGAGAACAAGATTTAGGTGACGAAAAAAAGAAGAAACGATACTGAAGTTACATGTGACTTCCGTTCATTTTAATACTTTTGGGAATCGGGAATTAAGACACTTCCACCACTACGATCTCTCTCTATATACAATCTACCACTACTTTTCAAATTCAAACCGAAATGTCTTCCATCAGAAAAAAAAGGGGGTAAGGAAGGAAAGGGAGAACAAAATTTTCGTTTAAAAAAGTAGAAATAAGAGGTTTAAACCCACATAAACGGGGAGTCTTAAAGTTATGGAAAAAAGGAGAGACGATTTGTTCTGAACACTACTAGACAAAAGGGAAAGTAGAATTTTGTAAAACGAAAATAGAAAGAAATACACTATGTAAACCCGAAGGGACCACCGAGTCTGTCATTTATTAGACGGACATTACGTCTAATGGGACCCAAGCTAGGGACCCAGTCCCTCTAGAGGACTTCTTCCTTTGTCGTTAGGTGAGGTCCTAAAAACGGATCCTTTAGGGTACCTGGCTCCTCGGACTACCCGATATCAGGGACCTCAGTGTTTCTCGACCTGTACTGACTCGTTGATTGCGACTACTACTACACTATATATTTAAGTTTACGAACGAAATCAAAGCAAAGACAACTTTGTTAGTGTGACACAAATCCCGTACGTCGTAGTAGACGAAGAAGAGTTACTCCCGTAAATAAGAATGTTTATGAGATAAATATCCGGTCTATAAATTCATGAGTTCTAATCTGAGACGGGTTTAGCCTCCCTCGTTTACGATGCTCTTCTGAAAGTACCAAATTTACGGCGGAACGGAGGAAGGTGTCCACAATTGTCACTTCACTTTCTACAGAGAGACAGGACGACCGTGTGGGTGAAGAGGAGGTCTAAATAAGTGAATTCCTAAATTTTACATTTGGACTCCACAATCTTCAAAAGTCCTTATCGTTCAAGAACTATTGACGGAGAATTGGATCAGCACGTGTTCAGTAGTAAAGTCTAGTACTCTTTTGACAGACGGAGTAGAAACCTTATAATTTGGGTAAATATCTTTTGTTTGTAAACGTTGGTACTCGACACCTTGTCGACTTAAGTGAAATCACAAAATTTTTCCATATTTGGAAATTTTGGTTCTGTGAGGACACGAAGACCAGAAAAGAGTACAACGAGGGGAGGAAAGATTTAAAGGTACACTACCAACTTTATTTTAAGTAAAAAGTTCGGGTAGAGTTTATTGGGAAAAACATCCTTTGATAAAGGAGAGAGTTCGGTTATATTAAAAAGAGGACTAAGGAGGTATCATGAAGGAAACTGTGGTGAAAACAAAGTGAAAACTGAGGATCATAAAATTTGTAATATATATATATATATATAAATTCCAGAATTCCGAAGATTATCATTCATGGGATTCCCACTTTACGGTGCAAGAAGAGATTACACACAAATAAAAGGTGTTTACGCAGGGACCACCGAGTCTGCCATTTCGCAGACGGATGTTACACCCTCTGGGCCCAAGCTAGGGACCCAACCCTTCTAGGAGACCTCTTCCTTTACCGTTGGGTGAGGTCATGAGAACGGACCTTTTAGGGTACCTGCCTCCTCGGACCATCCGATGTTAGATACCCCAGTGTTTCTCAGCCTGTGCTGACTCGTTGAAGTGGTTGCGCAGTCCTTCTTGTGAAGTGACAACTACCCCCCGTCCCCCCTTCCTGTGTCTACTAGGCTCAACAAAGATTAGGATTATATGAACTAGAGTATTTGATTAGACTCTTACTCCGCTTTGATTGAAAGTGTAACCTTTTTAGGGCTCTCCTTTTGTGGGAAGTCTCTGGATGTCCGTCTTACTTGGGCGGAGGTGCGACAAATCTCGTCGACAGAGTCCTTGGGAGGGAAGGAATCTTACACCCTCTCCAAGCCACCCCGCCGTCGACGTTCCTTAGAAGGGGCAAGGAGCACGTTTACTAGAACGGCGGGATGTGAGGGAAGGCTCCCCTTCCACCGTCGACAGTCTCGTAGGGTCACCATTAGAGAAGGGCTCAGAACCGGCTCGCGCCGCCCGCCCGTCGTCGACTTTCGACAGTCTCCACCCCTGAGACACGAGGGGAATCTGTTCCCGTCGTCGGAACGACCGAGGCCGCGACGGTGGAGAGACCGAGCATCGCCAGGGAGTCCACAGGAAGAGGCTCAGGTTCTTCTGTGGAACCGTTGCTCCCCGCACAAGGGAGGCGCGGCCCTCTAGGATGCCATTGAATTATTGTCTTCCTCGGATTCTTAGCGGCGGACCCGTGAGCGGTTTCGTGGAAGTGTCTAGCCCCTCACCTTCCGCCCCCTTCTCACCCGAGGACGTTTCTTTCCCGAAAAGACCGGCCGGATTCCTCTGTGGACCCCGATGGACGCACCGCGCGGGCGGGCAGGAGCGTCCGCCAGGGCCTCGGTCGGGCGCGCGCCGCGGGGGCGGGGCGGCCCGGGGCCCCCGGCGGGAGCGAAGGGGTGGGGCGGCGCGCCAGCGGAGGCGGCAGCGCGGGCGGGGTGGCGGGGCGCGCGAGCGCGTGCGCGTGCGGCGCGGGCCGGCGGGAGCCGCGACAGTACCGCCGCCCCTCGTCGAAGTCGCCCGAGTCCCTGTCGGCGCGGTCGCCACCGCCCCGCTCGACACCGTCATCGTAGGAGTGGCGGGCGCCGCCGGAGGCGTCGGCGCGGGCATCGCGGCCGTCGCCGACAAAAACGTTTCCGACTCGCGTCCCCACCCCGCCCGGTCCTTCGGTACCTCAAGACACGTCGGAGCCTGAGGGCCCCTCGCCTGATCCCTTTGAACCTCCGACGCTGGTCCACGCGACTGGAGAGAAAGGAGGGAGGAGAGGAGCGGCATCGGCGGCCCGGAGGGGGAGGGAGGACCGGTGACGTGTGGAAGGGCGGAGAGGGGCTGCTTGGAGTCCACGGGCGCTCCACGAGGTGAGGAGGGGGACCCGGCTCGCAACTCTCAGTAGTGGCGGGGGAAGGGGGCGGGAAAGGACGGGACCTAGGCGGCGGTGGAGGCAGAGCGCCGACGGCCCGCCCCCCGCTCCTGCTCGGGCCTCACAGACCCACTCCCCTTGAAGGGTGGAGGTCCCCCCGAAACCCTGGGGACGAAAGGACGTCGGGGGGGAAAGGGCCGCTGTCCAGAGAAGGGCACGTGGACACTCCTCTCTCACGGGACGCGGACCTTGGACGCTCCCACACCCCCTCCTCCCTCGGACCAGGGCCCGGAGGCCGAGGGCGGACGCGAGCCCTGGGGCGCGGAGCTCGGCGCCCGTTCGCCCACCGACCGCCGCCCCACGACCATCCTTGACTGAACTGCCTGTCGTTGATGAGGGGAGCGAGGGGCTTTTGGGATGTTGTTTTGGCTCGGGGAAATTGTAGCTAGACTAGAAGGTTATCCCAAACCGCAATAACAGTCGGAGGCCCTCTCTCTAACCTGTTTGTAAGAGGTCTTAGTCGTCCCGCTGCGGTTCCTGAAAGGTGTGGTTGACGAGAGCCCCAAAGAGGTGTCGAGCCTTCTCACTGGGAAAGGCAAAACGCACCGCAGGCACACGAATAATGATCGCGCCGCTGACCCAGGGCCGCACTGAGAACTCAACAGGAAAGGGCACTTGAGCGGTACCGGTCACTGCTGTTATGACAGGGTAGGGGCGGTGGTTGTCCACTACGGCCCCCTCCACCTCCCTTTCCTCCTCTTCGGGGAGGGCTTCCCCCACGGAACAGGGACTGTGGTCCTGAGGGGTAGTCCCCATAGTCTTACTTTAAACGGCACGACTGTCCGAACCAACTTCAACCTCTTCATAGGTTATCCCTGTAACACCTTTGACAGAAATTGGACCATTCATCTAGAGATAAAATGGTCACAATAGAAGAGTCACCCAACCTCTCGTTCTGGAATCTCGACTTCGGTACACGAAGTGAGTCCGACCACTATCTTTGTTTTAAGACGACTGGATTCAGTTAGCGAAAGACTATAAAAGTCGAATTCCCCTTAATACATTTGAATGTGGGAGGTCCAAAACACTTTCACTCGTCTAGGAAACCAGGATTCTTTTATTAACAATGGTACCTTCATAATACCTCCTGAGGATACCTCCTCAAAATAAGATGTTAAAAAAAAAAGAGGGGAACCCTACATATAGATTCACACGTAAATAGAAACTGTAAAATTTATTCAAGAACACGGGAAAAAAACCTCAACTCTTTATTACATTTCGCATCAAGACGGATGAGGAAAAACTCATTCAATACAAAACGGTATTTAAAACTTGTCTTTTAAGAACAAGTGTCCCGACTACTTTCTAATTAAACGACGTTTCAATCGTAAATATAAATTAAAGCTAATCAAAATAAAAATCTGTAATCCTTGTTTTCAGTTTAAAACCTTACTTTAAATCCCAATGTAGAAAACGTTTAACTTACCGTCAAATTTTTCTCCTAACGCCGTCTTCATCATACTAAAAATAAAGAGAACACTTAAGTACAGATAGTCGTTTCCTACAAACCTGTAACCTTCAACGACCAATATGATGATACTCGGTGCTTACAATAAATATTTTCCACCTATACGGTATGAAGGGAAAAGAACATCAGTATCTTTATCAAAAGTAAAGATTACCCCTGAAAAATCTAAAGAAATAAAGTTCGACAACGGACAGTTACATGCTATTTAAACCGAAACTATAAAGAGGAGGAAGGTGGATGAGTGGACACAATGTTCTATTATCTTCCCTTCTTTATACGTACACGTCATCAACTTATTGACAAATCGGGGAAAGGGGAAACGGAGATAAAAAAGTTCCAATCCGAACAAAATAAGTCCCGTCAATTAATAAAGGAAGGGATCTGGAAATGATTATCTAACCAATGGACACCATGTCAAGGATCTTACTCTTTCATCGATCTACTTTAAGTGAATGGATACCTTATACTTTTCAAACTTGTTATCTCATAAAGAGATCGTCAAACAACATAACCCTCAAATATACGTTTCTGTATGTGTACGTGTGAAATTTCATCCATATAACACCTTTATGACTCTACATGTGTTTTATCTTCTCACATTATTCTAGACCACAGATAATAGGTCAAAGTTGCCAATTTTTGTAAAACTCTTAGAACGTACATACACCTGAAAGTGTCAAACACTTAGACTCCTTCTATTTACCGTTTAACTACATAAGGAAATAGAGTTCTATCTAAACTTTTAACGAACAGTTAAAAGGAAAAAAAGAAAAAGATTTGGAATACAAAGAACCTACAATTTCTTTTTAGACGCCATCATTATATCAGGTAGTAATTAACACAC
The DNA here is from genome assembly GCA_006410555.1 of Capra ibex. NCBI lineage: Eukaryota > Metazoa > Chordata > Mammalia > Artiodactyla > Bovidae > Capra > Capra ibex. Next base: position 120,346 of record SJYO01027916.1, on the reverse strand, counting down.
ACACACATTGTGGTCTAAGGAGACCGTCTCCTAAGGTTGAGGAGACACCTCCACCTACTGGTTTATACTCATTGAACATAAAATAGCAATTCCTTTTAGGTTTAAGACATCACTATCAAATATACGACGGATCTTAAGATCTGGACCCATACCTAAAATTCCACTAACCAATTCAGAAAGTATCGACAGACACCCCGTTGTCCACAGACCCATTTTCCTCTCCCCTTTTAGACAAGTCAATGTGGACGAGAAGTGGTGGTAAGAGAAGAGTACATGTCGTCTCTTTCAACGACTTTCCTAATCTAATCAAGAAAAGAAGACGAAGGAATGTTCTGAAAAGTACGAGGATGGGCCCATAGTCCCCAGAACCGGTCAGAAAACTTTTAGAACCTTTGACTTTTACAATCCTTAGACCATTCGATCAGGTAAAGTCACAACAATCCTGACGATGTGAATTATAAAAGATTAACTACCAATAGTCGGAAACAGAGTTAAGATGAGTTTCTTCCTTCAACATAATTGATTATTGTCCACACTATTTTTTTTTTTTGCAATCACGTCAAATCGTGGTCGATCCGTCACCCGGGCCTCTTCAATTACCGTTGGGTGAGGTCATGAGAACGGACCGTTTAGGGTACCTGTCTCCTCGGACCTTCCGACGTCAGGTACGCCAGCGCTTTTCAGCCTGTGCTAACTCGCCGAAGTGAAAGTGAAAAGTAAGTAACCTCTTCCTTTACCGTTGGGTGAGGTCACAAGAACGGACCTCTTAGGGTCCCTGTCCCCTCGGACCACCCGACGGCAGAGACCCCAGCGTGTCTCAACCTGTACTGACTTCGATGAATCGTCGTCGTCGTCGTCGTCCGTTACCCGGTCCACGAAATGTTCACAAAAATTTAAGAAACGAGTACTTTAGAAATTGTGTACCTCGAATAAAATATCTACTCCTTTGACTCTCGGACCGTCTACTTCGTCTAACCACTAAGAATCTTACTGCTGGGAAGATCCTTATGTGGACAAAGAACTCAACTACATCTCAACAAACGAAACGACTTGTCTATAGATATCGTATCCATATCGAAAGGGGTTGGATTCCTGTCACCAGCACGATTTCCACTCATCACTTTGAAACAAGTGTAAAGTAAAGAAGAAGAATAAGTTCATCGAAAGTTTTTTGACGAATCTTTTCTGGATTTTTCATTACATTTAAAAAGTCCAAATCAATCACAAAAGTTAGTCTTACATCTACATCTTCCAACTACTAATCGAAAAAAAAAAAAAAAAAAAAATGTCAAACAACCTAATTCTTAAAAATTCAACACTTTTTATCGTATGTCTGTTTTCTTACAGATTTTACATATTCATTACTTATAATATTGATATTCGGGGTACTTTGAAGGTAGATTGGATTTCTTAGTCGTACAACGGTCATAGTGACTTAGGAATACGTTCGCGGAGGAAATAGGAAGGAAGTGACCTCAAAAAGAATCATTCAAATATATCGAAAACATTGAAAAAGGATAAAAAGTCTGTAAAATAATTTTTATCTCATATAAGATGGGTAAGAAAGATTAATTAATGTACAATCAATGAAATTTGGTACATCAAACATGACAATTTTAATTTGTTGGAGAGGAGGTACTCTCAACAGGTCTCCCCACCATCTCGACATATTAGGGACTCCAGCGATGCCTCACAACCCGGGTTGAAACGATCACTCGAACTGGAATGCGATAATTTCTAAAGAAACTTTAAACGGTGGGAAAAACATTACAGAAAACTCTTAGAAACATCCATTAAAAACTAATTGTCATGTGGACACATAAGGTCACAAAGTTTGAACACCAAAATGTAAAAAGAACAGTGTCAAATTTTTGTAAAATAAAACAGAGGTAGACATACGATTTCATTAAACAGTTTGAAAACCTGGGTCTTATCAGTTACAAAACCGTAAAAAGACCTTGAACGTCGACTCAAATTCCGAAGGTGGTTCACAAATATCCATCAGTCACGATAAATTAAATTCTTACTACAAAAAGTACCCGACCACTGTTTATGTGTAAAAGTACTTTAAAAAAAAAAGAAAAGTTAATTGACATGGTAAAATAAATTTACAATTTCGAAGTCCTAAAGGATCCGTCAAGTCACCAATCCTGAGTCGTGAAAGAACGGTACTGAACCCAAGTCAGTGACCAATCCCTTGATTCCAGGACGTTTGACACACCACTCACACTGGTTTTTTTTTTTTTTAATTTCGAATCTTCCACCTTATATCAAGAAATAATGAGTAATGTACCGTAAACTATGTCCAAGACATTTTATAATTACGACGTTTGAGAACTATGTATATCATCGACCCGTCTAAGATGTCTCGGAAGTAAACATAACTAAGACACGCTTCCCATATGAACACCCCGTCGATGACAAGGCACAATCGACTAACAACAGGACGTCATTGTACTCGGGTCACTACACACTTGGAAAACTAAAAAGTTCTTGACCTCTAGATCTAATTTTTTGTAAATTTTATAGTTTTATTTTATAATTTTTTATGAAACACCCTGTGTACTTTAACGTCCGTCAAAGAAAAGTTTGAAAATAGACTTTGAAATAATCTTTCCATTAATACGTAACACAAAGACAGAACTACACGTATAGATCTTAATAAAGGAGGAATTATGGACTTTGATTAAATTCCCAATTCTCTTTAGATAAGATTATCTTTGTACCAACAATTACCCGAAAAGGAGGTATAATCAAACATGAAGTACAACATTGTCTTCTGAGTTTGACCAAATTTATGTTATTTTTCCTAAATATCCGAGTAAATAGACGTCAGATTTCCATCCCTTTCAATATATCATTGTCATTATAATTTCTCGTTGTCAAAGAAAGACAACGAGAAGGGGAAAGACACTACAGTCAAAATTAGGCAACGACAAGGGGAGTACGACCATCCTACCAACGATCACCAGGAACCCCGGTATCCTAAGAACAAGTCCAGCGACCCCTCTCTCGTGGACAGGATTGCAAGACTTGTTCTCGGGACTAACCTGGTGACTTCGTCACGGACATCGGTAACCTTACACGACTAACCGAATTCGTTTGGTACCGGTTGACCAAATGGATTCTCTAGTCAGTCAAAGGAGATTTCATAAACCCGACAAACCCCTACCTACCTATGTGTTTATTTCTAGACCCATTTTGTAAGTTTCACACTTACCTACGACCTATCCGTTGGGTATTACAGGCAATGAGAGGAAATGTTTACGTATTATTACCTTGTCCCAAAGGGACCACCGAGTCTGGATTTCTTAGACCAATATTACGTCCTCTGAGTCCAAACGAGGGACCCAACCCTTCTAGGGTACCTCTTCCCTTACCGATGGGTGACGTCATAAGAACGGACCTCTTAAGGTGTGTGTGTCTTCGGTCCATCCAACTTCAAGTACCCCATAGTTTCTTACCTTGTACTGGCTCGCTGACTTATCATTACAATTTCTATAAACACATTTCTCTTTTTTTCTTCGATAGAATTGGGGAACAGCACTAGAACTCGTTCAAAAAAATTGGAAACACGGAAGCAAGGGGGTCGAGACGTTTCCCCTTTGATATAATATCGTTCTCAATTTACTCATTTATGAGTGAGTCAACACGAGCTGACAAACGTCGGGGTACTTGACGTCGGGTGGTCCGAGGAGACGGGTACCCTAAAAGGTCCGTCCCTATTACCTCACCAAACGGTAAAGGAAGAGGTCCCCTAGAAAGGCTGGGTCCCTAGCTTGGACTTAGAGGACGTGACGTCCATCTAAAGAAAAGCCTGACTCGATGGTCCCTTCGGGAATATTTCGTGAATTTTATCACACACCGTGTAATTCATGTTACAAACATTAAAATCTATCGATTTTAGTAGTATAAGGTCGGAATAGAATATTAAAACAGTAACGGCGAAAATCTCCACACACACTAACGCACGTACGATTCAACGAAGTCAACACAGACTAAGAAACACTGGATACCTGACATCGGGTGGTCCGGGGAGACAGGTACCCTAAGAAGTCCGTTCTTATGACCTCGCCCAACGGTAAAGGAAGAGGTCCTCGAGAAGGGGGTCCCTACCTTGGACACAGAAAATGCAGAGGACGTAACCGTCCGTCAAAGAAATCTCCACTGAACTAAAATTCGTAGAAATAACTTCATATTCAATGCATGGTATGTCAAGTGAACAAAATTCACATATATCAAGTCACTAAAAATCATTCAAAAGTCTCAACATGTTCGTAATGGTGTTAGATTAAAATCTTATAAACGTAGGACACAAGTTCTGTAAAATATCAAAATCAAGAATATAAATCGGGATACTAGACAAAACTCAATTAAAGACATACCACACTTTCTCATTCTATTCCCAGATTTAAGTAGAAAAACAGAGTGACTGCAAACCTCTTTTCCGACAAGAAAAAAAAAAAAAAAAATTTATTAAATACACTTAGAATATAGGATGTGATGATGATGATGATTCAGTGAAGTCAACACAGGCTGAGACACGCTGGGGTATCTGCCGTCGGGTGGTCCGAGGGGGCAGGGACCCTAAGAGGTCCGTTGTTGTGACCTCACCCAACGGTAAAGGAAGAGGTTACGTCCTTTCACTTCTCACTTTCACTTCAGCGAGTCAACACAGGCTGAGAATCGCTGGGGTTCCTGGCGTCGGATGGTCCGAGGAGGCAGGTACCCTAAAAGGTCCGTTCTCATGACCTCACCCCACCGTAATCTATGTAAATTTTAAAACATAGAGTACGTAAGAATAATCTACAGGTATCCTGTAAATCTTTTTGACCGGTTTTCTATTTGTAATGATTAAAAGTTTTCATCTTAAGAAAATAAAACATACACTAAGTCAATATGTNTTAAATACACTTAGAATATAGGATGTGATGATGATGATGATTCAGTGAAGTCAACACAGGCTGAGACACGCTGGGGTATCTGCCGTCGGGTGGTCCGAGGGGGCAGGGACCCTAAGAGGTCCGTTCTTGTGACCTCACCCAACGGTAAAGGAAGAGGTTACGTCCGTTCACTTCTCACTTTCACTTCAGCGAGTCAGCACAGGCTGAGAATCGCTGGGGTTCCTGGCGTCGGATGGTCCGAGGAGGCAGGTACCCTAAAAGGTCCGTTCTCATGACCTCACCCCACCGTAATCTATGTAAATTTTAAAACATAGAGTACGTAAGAATAATCTACAGGTATCCTGTAAATCTTTTTGACCGGTTTTCTATTTGTAATGATTAAAAGTTTTCATCTTAAGAAAATAAAACATACACTAAGTCAATATGTATACGTGTATATAAAAACTTTAATAAAAGGTAACATCCAAAAATGTGCTATAACTGACATCAAGGGACACGACATACCATTTGGAAACAACGAACAACGTATAGATAAAAAATTTCAATCTTTAGAACGTAAGATAAGTATGATTCAGCTCGTTCACCTTAGTTTTACAACTAGGAAAGGGTAATTTAACGGAACCGTAGAAACATTTTTTAGTCAATTAGTATTGACATTCCTAAATAGACTTGAGAATTAAAAAAGGTAACAACATTTCCAGTCAAAAATGTAATCATGGTTTGGTAGAACTAATGATATCGAACATCATTCAAAAGTTTTTATCCCGAGATACAGGAAAAAGACTCTAACAACCCATAAGATCCAGGAAACATAAAGGTATACTCAACATCCTACTTGAGTTAATTAAACAATTTTTTTTCCTTACATAAAACTAAATAAATCCAGAAGTAAAGAAAGTAGTTACAAAACGTATACTCCTCTACTTAATAAAAACTTATATATATATATATATAAAAAAAAACCACGACGATCATTTTACGAGGACATCCGTAGAAACACGTAACTTTAAAGGTCGTCTCCTTATTTATCAAATTTCATATACTTGTAAATATATCGAGTGCTCATCTATAACAATCGAACAGATAATGACAACTTTTAATTTTCTCTATATCCACATAACCACGTAAAATTATTGAATATCAAAGAATCTTTACTATTTTAAATATTGAATCCGGGGGCGTCTATATGTCAGAACAAAGACAAAACTTATCCAGGTAAAACTTGACCCTTTAGTAAACCCTTGACTTTTTCAGTCACAAAAAAACAACAAAGTATCTTTCCCTTTGACTCATTCGAAAAACAAAACGTATGACTGAATCGACTTGATTAGTTTATGTAAATTAAAAATATAATATATAATGGAGAAAAATATATATCGAAGAAATTTTATAAAAATTACGAAAAAATACAAACGTTCTTTTTACAGGTCTTATGTAAAACAAAATATTATGAATAGAATCTATGTCTTATTTAACAAATAGAAACATGGAGGTCTTGAAGAGTGTCACAAAGAACCATGAAATTTTCACAAAGAATTTGCCTTCATAGAATTAGAGGAGCAATTTATTTAATGTAAGTAATCCTTCAGATCAGAGATAATAAGAAAAGACGTAGTCCATTTTGGAATTACGTATAGAGAAAATAACAACAACAAGTCAACGGGTCAGCACAGACTGAGAAACACTGGGGTACCTAACGTCGTGCGGTCCGAAGGGACAGGGAGTGTTAAAGGAACTCAAACTAGCTTGAGTACAGGTAACTTAGCCACTACGGTAGGTTGGTAGAATAGGAGACAGTAGGGGAAGAGGACGGGAGAAAGGGTCGTAGTCCCAGAAAAGGTCATTCAGTCGAGAAGCGTAGTCCACCGGTATCATAACTTCGAAGTCGAAGTCGTAGTCAGGAAGGTTACTAGTCCTGACCAAAGGAAATCCTGACTAAAGAAAATAATAAAAGACTGATAAATAATACTACTATGAACGTAAAAAGTAATATATTAAAACTCAATGGAGTCATAGACAAAATGGGGTTCTTCTTGTTAAAGTAATAAAAGTTTTCAGATAATATTGAACGAGAATTTCATCAAAAAAGGAAAATGAGGTCATAATAAAGTGATCTAGAGTGGATTGTCTTACACATCAGTCTGTGGATGGAGACTCATTTAAAGGTCACTCAGAAACCGAATTTTCGACAACCCTTTTCTATACTTTATTTTTGGTTTTCCTTTACCATGTTTCTTTTTGTGACGACTCTCATGTGTTTAAGATAAATTAACTGATTAAAGTATTTTGGGAAAACTCAAAATCTAAAATTTTGAAAAAAAACTATGCACATTTAGACAAAACTAAGAAGTTTTCTAGATTAACCTAAAGAGGGTCTTATTATACACTAACTCCACACGAAACACTTCATCTCTTAAAGGACAACAACCTCCAAGATCTTCTCACGTATAACCCCTATAAGATCTCATCTAAGAATGAAGTCAATTCTCTAGTCTGTGGCGCAATACACGGATAGAGTACAAAAACGAGACTCAAAACAACAGAACTAATTGTGAACCCAAAAACGTAAATGAAGAATCTGCAGAGAACTGGTCTGATTCATTAAACACAAGATATTTTTAATCAAAATCTCCTTTCCCCGACGTAAAAGGGACAACTAAGAATGTCTTTCTACTTCTTGACTCCAGAGTTAATTGACACAAAACAATCTTTATTTAGATAACGAACTCTTGACTCTTTCTAAAAGAGGGACGGATTGTTCTAGAAACAAGTACTTATTACTGAAATCATGAAAATAAATATTTGATGTGATTTAGAGAATTTCGATACCGAAGACTACTTCATAAATCGAAAGAACAAAGATTACTTTTATAAAAAGAGTATTTCATTATATTTATATAATAGAGTTCAAGATATATATCATGGATTAACTTAGGTCAGAAATAGTATAAACCCGAAATTATAGAACTTATTTTTATTAGTAATATAGAGTCTCGAATATTTATATGTGTATGTATACATTTTGAAAAATGTGTCGTGTAAAAAAAAACTTTCACACCTAAACTACAATCATGCACTTTGAATTCAGTCAGGACTACCGTTATACTATTAGTTAAAGTTTACCCTATAGTATAGAAAAGATCTTTGTCTCATCCGTGGTCACTCCGGGAGACCATAGATTTTACCTCTTTTATAATTAATAATGTTTTAATATATTTCTATAATCCTTCAATAATAATTGTAATGGTAGTTGGACAAAAGAATCTATTATGTCAACACTTTAATTATCTATATTAAAAAATAGTAATGACTTTCAGACTGGGTTTCATATCGACAGAAGTACTTAAGTAACAAAATTTAGTCCCCCCTCACAGAAACGTTTAGAAGTGGACATGAATGTCTAAAAGTCTGTGAATTATAACACCCTTTTCACAATCGTGTCAACTGTGAACTTGTTGTACCCAAACTTGACACACTAGGCGAATATACACCCGAAAAAAGTCATCATTTACGATATCGTGAGGTGCTAGGTACAACCAACTTAGGTTCCCACATCCCCTTGGAGTATATACTTCCCGACTGAAGTTCAATATACACTTAAAACTTGACGCACCTCCCAACCGGGGGGGTGGGACTCAGGAGCGTAACAAGTTCCCAGTTGACATCAAGAACATTAGTAATTTGGTCCGTGACAAACGTAATCTCCTTTCATCAAGACATTTAAAAGTACAAAAGAATTCTAAAAATAACGTAACACTTCCTAAAGAGAAAGAAAACCCTCTTTAATCTATACTTGGTTGTAGTCAAGGTGTTCTATGGACGTACAAGATGACAAATTGTCAGGACATCCTCCACTGAGTTCCGCTCCTATATTCAATGTCGTCTAGCCTGACACGACAACATCATGAGTGAAATATTTACTACTTTGTCTCCTATTCATCGAACGAATGTAGTGACGTGTTCATTATAACGACTCTAACTTTGAGTCCCTTAGATGTTGGACTCGAGATTTGTCATTCGGTATATATCACATATCGACGTTTCTTGGTATTTACACTTTATCACTGAAAAAAAAAAAACCTTTATCACTGAAAGTAGAAAGTTATCCGTAGACACAATTTCATTAACTTATCATAGACAAATTAGTCTAACAAATTTTGTACGGATCAGTTCTAAATCGAACACCGTAAATCCCAAACAAACAAAAAGGGGAAATTTAGATTTTACACATAATCCTTTCCCCTCAAAAATTCCTGACACTATAATTTTAACTTACCTTAATTACTGTATCAAATGAAGGGACCACCGAGTCTACCTTTCTTAGCCGGGTGTTACACCCTCTGGACCCAAACTAGGGACCCAGCCCCTCTAGGGGACCTCCTCCTTTACCGTTGGGTGAGGTCATGTGAACGGATCTTTTTAGGGTACTTGCCTCCTCGGACGACCCGATATCAGGTACCCCACCGTTTCTTAGTCTGTACTGACTCACTGAAGTACCAATCCGCGGAAGTACCACCGAATCGTCACTTCTTAGGGGGATGTTATGTCCTCTACATCCTCTGCGTCCAAGTCAGGGTCCCAGTCTTTCTAGACCTCTTCCTTTACCGTTGGGTCACGTCATAAGAACGGACCCTTTAGCGTGCCTAATCTCCTCTGATCACCCGATGTCAGGTACCACAGTGTTTTCTCATCCTGCGCTGAATCTCTGATTTCCTGCTGTTACGCTTTATGACCTCAGAGTGAGAGTGTCAGGTACGAACCGACAATTTGGACCCGTTTAACTTCACCGGGACTTATCACTAGACATTTTTCACTTCAAAAATTAGTAAAAAAACAGGAAATATATGACTGGTGTAACTCGTGCATTATCCTTCAAGCAAAGTCAAGTCAAATCAACGAGTCAGCACCGACTGCGAAAGTGCGGTCCGAAGGGACAGGTAGCGGTTTTGGACCTCAAGTGAGTCTGAGTACAGGTAGCTCAACCACTACGGTAGGTCGGTAGAGTAGGAGACAGCAGGGGAAGAGGAGGACGGGGATTATGGAGGGTCCTAGTCTCAGAAAAGGTTACTCAGTCGAGAAGCGTACTCCACCGGTTTCATGACCTCGAAGTCGAAATCGTAGTAAGGAAGGTTTCTTGTGGGTCCTGACTGGAGGAAGTCTTACCTGACCAACCTAGAGGAACGTCAGGTTCCCTGAGAGTTCTCAGAAGAGGTTGTGGTGTCAAGTTTTCGTAGTTAAGAAGCCGGGAGTCGGAAGAAGTGTCAGGTTGAGAATGTAGGTATGTACTGGTGACCTTTTTGGTATCGGAACTGATCTACCTGGAATCAGCCGTTTCATTACAGAGACGAAAACTTATATGATAGATCCAACCAGTATCGAAAGGAAGGTTCCTCAGTCGCAGAAAAGTAAAGTACCGACGTCAGTGGTAGACGTCACTAAAACCTCGGGGGTTTTTATTTCAGACTGTGACAAAGGTGACAAAGGGGTAGATAAAGGGTACTTCACTACCCTGGTCTACACTACTAGAATCAAAAGACTTACAACTCGAAATTCGGTTGAAAAAGTGAGAGGAGAAAGTGAAAGTAGTTCTCCGAAAAATCAAGGAGAAGTGAAAGACGGTATTCTCACCACAGTAGACGTATAGACTCCAATAACTATAAAGAGGGCCGTTAGAACTAAGGTCGAACACGAAGAACGTCGGGTCCCAAAGAGTACTACATGAGACGTATCTTCAATTTATTCGTCCCACTGTTATATGTCGGAACTGCATGAGGAAAAGGATAAACCTTGGTCAGACAACAAGGTACAGGTCAAGATTGACACGAAGGACTGGACGTATATCCAAAGAGTTCTCCGTCCAATCCACCAGACCATAAGGATAGAGAACTTCTTAAAAGGTGTCAAATAACACTAGGTGTGTCAGTTTTCGAAACCGTATCAGTTATTTCGTCTTTATCTACAAAAAGACCTTGAGAGAACGACAAAGTTACTAGGTGGTCTACGACCGCTAAACTAGAGACCAAGGAGACGGAAAAGATTTTGGTCGAACTTGTAGACCTTCAAGTGCCAAGTGCATGACAACTTCGGACCGAACCTCTTAAAACTCGTAATGAAATAATCGCACACTCTACTCACGTTAACACACCATCAAACTCGTAAGAAACCGTAACGGAAAGAAACCCTGACCTTACTTTTGACTGGAAAAGGTCAGGACACCGGTGACGACTCAAAAGGTTTAAACGACCGTATAGCTCACGTCGTAAAAGTGTCGTAGTAGAAAGTCCTAAACTTTATCGAGGTGACCTTAAGGTAGTGGAGGTGAACGAAACAAGCATCACTACGAAGGATTCCGGGTGAACTGAAGTGCAAGGTCCTACAGACCGAGATCCACTCACTAGTGTAGTAGCACTAATAGACCCAGTACTTCTAGAAAAAACATGTCAAGAAGACACATTAGAGTTCATGTCAGACGAGAATAAGGACACACAACTATGAGACTCTTACAAACACTAAAAATATACAATTACTGTAACTAGCGTAAGTATCCTCTCCTACTACAACAGACAGGATATAAAAAGTGTTCCTTAAGAAAATAGATTCGGTAGATCTTCCTATTAGATTACGGTCCTCCATTCACTTTATATTACACTATAAACGACGAAAATGATATAATAGTCGAATATACCTTACTTCACAGTACACCTACTTAATAATTATATGAAAATGGTTATGCAAAGACAAAACTATAAAAGGTGATCCTGATTTAAACTTTACAAAAAAGTTTAAAAAAAGACAAACTTGTCTCATATAACTGACAATAAACTTGAAATTATTGGAACGCAGTAATTATACTTGCGAGCAGGAACTCTATGACCCATAAAGATCTTAGGAAACGGAGAAGCCGTAGAGACCAGGGTGAAGGGATCAGGTCCACGAGTAGCAAAAAACGGACGTATCGATGCTTTTAATAGACAGGACAAAGAGATAACAAGAGAGGAAAGTTTTTGAGACGTGTTGACGACCACACAAGTAGTCCTCCCGTTTAGACCGGTAAACGAAAAGGAAGGTTTTAGTAACACATCAAAAGGTAAGAGAAAACCTGTGTGAAACAAACTTGGACTTAGGACAAATGAAATAATATGACACACTGATAATTAAATTCAACCCACAAGTATGATTTCAGCATCTTTTACCGGTCAATTAATTTAAAGAGTTCTTAACACAAATAACTTTTTGATCAAGGACTATTAATCTTTGTAACTTTTCTTCCTATTCGAAACTCTTTTACTTAATAGAATTTTGACATAGGGACTAAATTGTCACGTATGAAGTAAACTGAAACTAGTAATCAAAAGGACGCATAGTTTAACATATATCATTGACCATAAACAAATTCTATCGGTGGCTAGTCCAAAGAAAGATAAGAAAGAGTATTGACCCTCTTTTTACTTTACTGGTCAAGAAATTATAAATCCCTTAGTATGTAGATTAAACACTAATTATTTATGAGAATTAAACAGAACACAAAAGAAGTACTATAAAAATCTATCATGGAATCAGACTCCCGTCATCATACTTTCTTTTCTTTTTAATATATCATTAAAAAATGAACAATCATAGAACTTTTCTAAACCTTTTTCAAATCGTAATTTAGTTTAGCAATTTTACTCTTTAAAACCGTATACAAAGCCTCAAAGTAAATAAGATTTAAGAGTAATGATACCTTACATTACAACTGGATGTTTTAAAAACCTATGAATCTCCTACAGGATTAATTATTAACAATAATTATGGACCCAAACTTTTCAGAGGATGAAACTTTACTGTCAAAATTATCAACAAAAAAAAAAGGAGACAACTAGGAATAACAGAGACTACGAATGGCAGACTTAGTGAACCCCTATGAAACCGTAGGAGGAGGAAGAGACGGAACGAGTGTGGTCTGAACCTAAAGAAAAAACAAAAAATTTGGTGACTCTGACGAATTCTCAGAAGGGCGAAGTATCCCTTTGACAAAAGAATAAGGGAGACTTGAACCCACCTCAAAAGACCTCGAGACGAGACCGACGATATACACTACCGTTTTACCCTCTCTGTCTTACTGATAAAGACAATAGACGGAGACACTCTGTTACCGATCATAAGTACCTCACTCAGACACTAGATTCATCGTGAATCATCTAAGATGATAAGTCAAATCAGGTAAAACAAATCAGATAAGACCAGGGAAAGGAGAACAAACAGAGAGACGGATCTTACTAGAGGAAAGTCAATAGATTAATATATATAGTTGTTTGTTATATTATATTTATATTTAATATATTAAAAACATATAACTTGGACAAAAAAATACAAGTAAAAAACTATCAAATAAAAGGAATCAGCATACAGAATATAGAAATAAAAGAATTTGTAATTATAAAATCATATCATATAGATTAGTAAGAATAAAAAAAGTCACAAACCTCAACAAAGAACCCTCAAACAAAACAAGTAATAAATTCTTTGGCTACTCACACAAAATGCCTACAAATAAACACACGCACCAAACTCCAGACCACATGCCACACGAGGACGACCATCGCAACCCCAAACGAAGACAGTACGAGGTCACAGAAGTTGAGTCTTATAGAACTTTGATTTAAAAGTCACACTCAAAACAATCTAGAGCGTCGATCCCACTCAAACCTCACTCTCCTCCCTCTGAGGAAAAAGAAAAAACTATCAGGTGACAAGACACTACTCGACTGTCACAACGAAAAGTCTAAGGGACAGAACAAACCCGGCGTGCGAGAAAAAGGAAAAGGGAGATCTGGGTCAAAGAGTTGGCGACCTCCAACCACCCACGAGGGTCCCATCTACGACCGGAGTCACGAGTGACTCTGAATCAACAAAAAAAGGGAGGTCTATAAAAGGAACCAAGGAAAGATCGAGTTGGCAAGTACTTTTTTTAAAAAAAAACAAATTGTAAAGTCGTAAAATTCCTTAAGACTTGCCCACACAAAGACCTGTAGATCCAGAAGACATAACGGTCTTTACCTAGAATAAAGAAGGAGACCAATAGATATACTCGGAGAGGAAGTAAGGGTATTCCAGAGACAAATCTGCAATGGAAAAATCTCTAGGAAATGGATGACGGTCAACCCATGGGAGTCGTAGTGAGATAGACGACATAGGACGAAATAGAAATATCGCAAATAGAGGTAATCTATAAACAAACACAAACGAATATAATCTTTTATTCGAGGTAAACATTGAAATGGTGCAATAGTAGTTACGAATTTTATTACGGACTATGTATAAACCACGAATCATAATTATTTGTCCCCGAAACGACCACCGAGTCCACCATTTCTTAGACGAACGTCACGTCCTCTGGACCCAAACTAGGGACCCAGTCCTTCGAGGAAACCTCTACCTTTACCGTTGGGCGGGGTCACAAGAACGGATCTCTTAAGGTACCTTATTCACACGAATTACGACATTTACCTAAGAGAGAAAATTAGGAGTAACATTGAGACACTCCATCCACTGTAATAGTAGAGGTAAAATTTCTACACTCCTCAGAATCCACACCTCTCAATTCATTCAACAGGTTCCAGTGTGTCATTTACCGTCTCCTTCAGCTTCAACTTGGGGTCCGTCGAACCGAAGTCTAATTGGACAAGATTGGTGACATGAAACCACCACCATCACTACAACGAAGAAATCGACCAAACATACTGTGACCACATTAAGATCTCAAGTCGAGACGAAACATAGGGTAACAAAGAAACCCTTTTATGTAAGACCTAAAGTTTATTAACTAAAAATCTCTTTTCAAACCTGAGATTATCCATTGAACCTTTCGAATACATCACGTCACCAGAGGGGAATGAAATTCCTAATGAAAGATTCTGGGGTCACCTATGGACTTTGGCATCTATCATGGTTTAGGACATATGTGAAAAAAAAAGAAGATGTGTACGTAGGGACACGATACGAAATTAAATATTTAATCTGTGTCATCCTCCAGTACTCGTCACCGTATTACTCTATCTCGTCAACATCGTTACGTGACACTAGTCATAACACACTGACTCGAGAGAGAGCGGGAGCGTCTTATAGGACAGTGTCCGTCCGGAGGAAGACGACGTGGAGTATCCGTGACGGAACAAATCCTTAACTTTCAAACACCGTTGGAAAGTAAGTCGTTCAGACAGTCACGGTAAAAAGTTTATCGTAAACGAGGCAAGTACAGAGACACAGTATAAAACCATTAAAAGTGTTATAACGTTTGAAAGAGTAGTAAAAATGCCACTAGACACTGGTCACTAGAAAACACAATGATAACTTCAACAAAACTGTACAAAATCACTAGTTCAGAAAAATCCAACTCGACACATGTAAAGAAAAAAAATCTGTATTACGACAACGCGTGAATTGTTTGATACCATATAACATTCGCATTGAATATTACCTGTCTCCTTGGACCACCCGATGTCAACGTCTCAGCCTGTACTGTCCCCCAGCGCCTCTTAGTCTGTACTGACTCGCTGACTTGTTGTCGTCGTCTTTGTTTTGAAGACATAGGTGTCTTTGGTTCTTAAAGGGCACTGAGTGACATAACTTTAAAAGTGAAATAACCCCACCAGACCTTGACTTAGATGTGATAGAGGGTCAAAACGCACATGCTCAAATTTCGGAAAAGGTAGAAGTCAAGTCAGCGAGTCAGTACAGGCTGAGAAACGCTGGGGTACTTAGTGTCGTGCGGTCCGGAGGGACAGGTAGTACTTGAGGTCTCAAGTGAGTTTGAGTACAGGTAGCTCAGTCACTACGGTAGGTCGATAGAGTAGGAGACAGCAGGGGAAGAGGAGGACGGGGGTCAGGGAGGGTCATAGTCTCAGAAAAGGTCACTCAGTTGAGAAGCGTACTCCACCGGTTTCATGACCTCAAAGACGAAGTCGTAGTCAGGAAGGTTACTTGTGGGTCCTGACTAGAGGAAATCCTACCTGACCAACCTAGAGAAACGTCAGGTTCCTTGAGAGTTCTCAGAAGAGGTTGTTGTGTCAAGTTTTCGTAGTTAAGAAACCACGAGTCGAAAGAAGTGTCAGGTTGAGAGTGTAGGTATACACTGGTGACCTTTTTGGTATCGGAACTGATCTGCCTGGAAACAACCATTTCATTACAGAGACGAAAAATTATACGAGAGATCCAACCAGTATTGAAAGGAAGGTTCCTCATTCGTAGAAAAGTAAAGTACCGACGTTAGTGGTAGATGTCACTAAAACCTCGGGGGGTTTTATTTCAGACGGTGACAAAGGTGACAAAAGGGTAGATCAAAGGTACTTCACTATCTTGGCCTACACTACTAGAAGCAAAAGACTTACAACTCGAAATTCGGTTGAAAAAGTGAGAGGAGAAAGTGAAAGTAGTTCTCCGAAAAATCAAGGAGAAGTGAAAGACGGTATTCTCACCACAGTAGACGTATAGACTCCAATAACTATAAAGAGGGCCGTTAGAACTAAGGTCGAACACGAAGGAGGTCGGGTCGCAAAGAGTACTACATGAGACGTATCTCCAATTTATTCGTCCCACTGTTATATGTCGAAACTGCATGAGGAAAAGGATAAACCTTGGTCAGACAACAAGGTACAGGTCAAGATTGACAACGAAGGACTGGACGTATATCCAAAGAGTTCTCCGTCCAGTCCACCAGACCATAAGGATAGAGAACTTCTTAAAAGGTGTCAAATGACACTAGGTGTGTCAGTTTTCGAAACCGTATCAGTTATT
Source organism: Capra ibex (assembly GCA_006410555.1). Lineage (NCBI taxonomy): Eukaryota > Metazoa > Chordata > Mammalia > Artiodactyla > Bovidae > Capra > Capra ibex. Next base: position 103,667 of record SJYO01027916.1, on the reverse strand, counting down.
TCGTCTTTATCTACAAAAAGACCTTGAGAGAACGACAAAGTTACTAGGTGGTCTACGACCGCTAAACTAGAGACCAAGGAGACGGAAAAGATTTTGGTCGAACTTGTAGACCTTCAAGTGCCAAGTGCATGACAACTTCGGACCGAACCTCTTAAAACTCGTAATGAAATGATCACACACTCTACTCACGCTAACACGCCATCAAACTCGTAAGAAACCGTAACGGAAAGAAACCCTAACCTTACTTTTGACTGGAAAAGGTAGAATTACTTTGTAATTATTACATGACACACTAGTATTGAAGACGTCAAACTCTAAACTAACGTTGTCTTCGTATCAAAAAAGAAGGAAAAAACGTTAAAGTGTTTAATGTTTCTAAACACTAACTTCTAAGCAAGAATGGTATCCAGAACCGTTGGAGTCGTATACTAAAAAAAGAAAGGAATGATTCAGTTGAATTATTCAACTAAATAATGAATTATTCATTATTCAACTCATAAAAGTTGAAAAACGAATTTTATTCGTGAAATACCGAAGAGAAAGCTTATAGGTTTAACGGCCCTAGTGATGAGAACGTGAAACCCGGTAATAATTCACTTTATTTCCAGTGAACTTGGGTTCGTGACAATGTAACTGTCAACTGGACCATTGGAACTACCGACGATTCTCTGATTTACCACCCTATACGACCTGTTTCTTTACTAAACACGGGACCCACCCTACCTCACTCTCCCGAATTCCAAAGTACTGAAATAAGTGTTACCACACATTGAATACTTAACAAATAAAGACCTTAAAAGGTAAATTATAAAAACCTGGTGCCAACTGAATTCCATTGACTTTGACCTTTCACTTTGGTACCTATTTCCCCTTGATGATATAAATTTAGACTATTCCAAAAGAAAAAGATTAAAGTAAAGAAAGTTAATTTTGTTTAAAAAAAAAAAATCAAAATTTTATTAACAGTCAGACGACAGAGAATTCAGTAACACTTCTAAGACCACTCCAATACGACACAACGGAAATAAAGGATGTCGATAAAACATTTCAACAATTTGTATATTAAATATTATCAGTTAAAATAAATCTCTTCCGTACGTTCATTCGATTGATCATCTATCCTTTTGTCTTCGGACTACTAAGGGAGGATTCTAATAGTCTGTTTGGACATAAAGGAAAACGCCAGGAGTAAAATTACGACAGTGAAATTGAAATGGTCTTTGAACTGGAATTGGAACTGAAAGGAAGGAAGTAGTAAGGACGTCGGCCACACTGTGGTTTATGGAGAATTAAGGTTCAAGTCCATAGAGAACGATCCTAATAGCACTTCCGAAAGTCTTGACAGGAAGGGGAGGCGACGCGGTAAGGCGTCGTACCAGGCGCCGGGTCGAGGGGGACACGAAGGGAGGAGAGAGTCGTACGAGTGAGGCGCACGGCAGGAGTGCGACGCGACTCGAAAACGAATGAGGAGAGTGTCCAGAACGGAAACGTTGGAGACACGACGACGAAGTCGAGAAGAGAGGTGACGGCAGAAAGGAAGGAAGAGACGGACAGTATCGGTACGCATATGGAATTCCGTATTGAATCTATGGTAGAAAGATCCTTAGAGACGGGTTGAGACTCTGTCTATGGCAGAGGAAGGTAAGGTGGTGTCTTCTAAAAAAAAAATATTGAATGTCGTAAATGAATTAAGGTAATATACAAATGTATCAAGACGGTGATCTGGTACTCGAACTTCCGTCTCTACTATTGGAATTAATAGAAGAAAAAATCAGTGTAAATAATTCTATATATATATATTATTTTAAACAACGAAAGTCTACATCTCAAACTACATACATCAAGACATTGGTAGTAGTATCAACTCTAATAAAGACAGAGGGGTCTTTCCAGTGAATGCGAGGACAGATGTCGTCCGACAAAACGGGTAACAGTTAGGTTGTTTGTGACTGGAATAAAGACAGGGACAGTAAAACAGGAAAGGTCTTACAGTTTAATTTTAGTACGTCATCCATCGGAAAACACTGTCGGAAAGTACGAATAACAAATCAACGATTCAGCACAGGCTGAAGCACTGGGGTACCTGGTATCGGGTGCTCCGATGAGACAGGTACCTTAAGAGGTCCGTTCTTATGTCTTCAACCAACGGTAAAAGAAGACGTCCTCTAGAAGGGTTCGGCCCCTGACTTGGGTGCAGAGGACGTAACCGCCCGTCTAAGAAATGGCGAATCGGAGGCCCTTCGGGAGAGTATGACTCGCTCAACGTAGACGCAGAAAGTACGAAAACGCACAAGGGGAATAACGACTCAACATAAGCAAACATACCTACACGGTGTCAAACAAATGCCCCAACGGTGCACCAAAGGTAACCGGTAACCCTGATTTCGACGGCGGTCTGTAAAAACATATTCCGACACACCTGAACAAAAGGAAAAAGGACCTATTTATTGATTCTCATGCGAACGACCGAGTATCTTATTTACACAAGATTTAAATATTCTTTGACGGTTTGCCAAAAGGTTTCATCGACATGATAAAACGGAAGAATGGTCATTACAACTCAAAATCAAAAGGTAAGAACTGTTATGAACCAAAACAGTAACAAAAATTAAAATCAGTAAGACCATTCAAACAACACCAAGTAAAAAATTTTGAACATTATAAATTATTGTATCGAAGACCGTATAAGTTCTACCCTATTGTTTTATAAAAGAAACTAGTCCGTTTACGGAATGTCAAATACGATGACATGTAGAATTCGACGTAGTGACATTCGGTTTAGTAAAAATTCTATTTCACGTCAAGTGAAGTCAGCGAGTCAGCACAACCGACAAACGTTGAGGAGCCTGACGTCGTGCGGTCCGAAGGGACAGGTAGTTGTTGAGGACCTCGAACGAGTTTGATGAGGACAGGTAGCTCAGACACTACGGTAGGTTGGTAGAGTAGGAGACGGGAGGGGAAGAGGAGGACGGAAGTTAGAAAGGGTCGTAGTCCCAGAAAAGGTTACTCAGTCGAGAAACGTAGTTTACCGGTTTCATAACCTCGAAGTCGAAGTCAGGAAGGTTACTTATAAGTTCTGACTAAAGGAAATCCTAACTGACCGAACTATAGGAACGTCAGGTTCCCTGAGAGTTCCCAGAAGAGGTTGTGGTGTCAAGTTTTCGTAGTTAAGAAGCCGTGAGTCGAAAGAAATATCAGATTGAGAGTGCAGGTGTACACTGTGGACCTTTTTAGTCTGGAAACAGCCGTTTTATTACAGAGACAAAAAATCATACGACAGATCCAACCAGTATCGATAGGAAGGTTCCTCGTTCCCAGAAAATTAAAGTACCGACGTCAGTGGTAGACGTGACTAAAACCTCGGGTTTTTATTTCAGACAGTGACAAAGGTACAAAGGTATAGATAAACGGTGCTTCGTTACCGTGGCCAACGGTACTAGAATCAAAAAACTTACTACTCAAAATTCGGTTGAAAAAGTGAGAGGAGAAAGTGAAGGTTGTTCTCCGAGAAATCAAGAAGAAACGAAAGACCGTATTCACACTATAGACTCCAATAACTATAAAGAGGGACGTTAGAACTAAGGTCGAACACGAAGTCGGTGGAGTCGTAAAGCGCACTACATGAGACGTATATTCAATTTATTCGTCCCCTTGTCATATGTCGGAACTAGACGAGGAAAGGCAAACAATTGATCAGACATTAAACTTAATTCTGTATTCTTCATCTTCGTATGAAGTTGATAAAGACACCGACTTTAACAAGAGACGGTCAAAATTGTATACATTAGTTTTTATTAATTTTTGGTGATTTTAAATAACCATTATGACAAATCAGTTGAACACCATACACTTAAATCAGTCAATTAATGAATTTTATCTGACTAAAAAGGAAAGATGGAAGATAGAAACTCTACTAACGGAAAACTAAAAAGTAAAGACAAACGACTGTTCAAGAGAGGAAAAAAGAAAAGTTCCTAAAAAAAAAACCCCCCCCTAGACCTACTAAAAATCAGAAAACGACTTAAACAATGTTATAAAATAAAAAACCGACGTTCCGTACACCCTAGAATTGAGGGTTGGTCCCTAGTCTGGACATGGACGACGTAACTCTCCGTTTCAGGATGTGTGACTTAGTGGTCCCTTCAGGGAGAGGGGAAGAAAGAAAAAAAGTTTGGAAAATAAAACACAACCCCGTATCGACTGATTGTTATAACGTCATCAATGTCCACTTGTCTCTCCCCTGAGTCGGTGTGTATTATGTACATAGGTAAGAGAGGGTGGAGAGGATAACAAAACAAAACATGATCTCCGTCGTTGTTGTCAGTACGAATTCTCTATATCGTCCACGTCAAGATCTGACAATGTCATTTCACTCAGTGTCTTCAGTAAACCAAAAGGTCATGTATTCTTTCAATATAACATAAGACAATCCACACGCATGATAATACGGATTTTAATTTCACATGTATGGAATTAAATTTTTACGAAATAACGATTTTGTACGGGTTTGTTAATGTTATCATTGTGGTTTCTAGTGACTAGTGTCTAGTGACATCATTTATACTACTATTACTCCATGGATCTTCTCAAAGACTGGGATCGTCTCACAACCAAAAAGAAGACCGACGCGGGGTGTCGTACACCCTAGAATCAAGAGACTGGTCCCTAGGTCGGGTGTACGGGACGTCACCGCCGTGCCTCAGGGTCGGTAGCCGGGTGACCCCTTAAAAGGACTCTTCTCAAAATACTTGAAACTGAACCCACTTACCGACGGTACTCCCACTAAGGACGACCCGTGGTCGCTACCGTCTTCGTAGTTTGTCCTGTCGAGGTAAAAACTTTTACCGTGGTTCTTCCTCTCCAACTCCTCGTCAATAAACCTTCCTTAAATTCAAGGACTCACTAGTACTTCTCGTCTCAACGTGACGATTGAAATGGAAAATGTAACAATCTCCGTTCTCTTTCTTTGAAAAAACAAGTAATCTGGTAACGTTTTTTTATTATTTCTTTAAAAAATTATAACACTCTTAAATGGTTTTACACCGTGTCTCTGTACTCGTTTGTGACAACCTTTTTACCGTGCCTATCCGAAAAAACTACGTTAAGTCAAGTCAGCGAGTCAACACAGGTCGAGAAACACTGGGGAACCTGACGTCGTGCGGTCCGAAGGGACAGGTAATGGTAGAGGACCTCGAACGAGTTTGAGGACAGGTAACTCAGACACTACCGTAGGTTGGTAGAGTAGGAGACAGCCGGGGAACAGGAGGACGGGAGTGAGAAAGGGTCGTAGTCCCAGAAAAGGTTACTCCGTCAAGAAGTATAGTCCACCGGTCTCATAACCTCAAAGTCGAAGTTTTAGTAGGAAGGTTACTTATAAGTCCTGACTAAAAGAAATCCTACCTGACCAATCTAGAGGAACGTCAGGTTCCCTGAGAGTTCTCAGAAAAGGTTGTGGTGTCAAGTCTTCGTAGTTAAGAAACCGGGAGTCGAAAGAAATATCAGGTTGAGAGTGTAGGTATGTACTGGTATCCTTTTTGGTTTCGAAACTGATCTACCTGGAAACAGTCATTACAGAGACGAAGAATTATTCGACAGATCCAGCCAGTATCGAAAAGAAGGTTCCTGGTCCGTAGAAAATTAAAACACCGACGTCAGTGGTACACGTCACTAAAACCTCGAAAGTTCCAACGGTATTTAGCTAAATATTTTCTTAGTCGTAGATGTATCGAGTCACTTCACGTACGTCCTTTCATTCTATACGGACATAAACGTAAAGAATCGTACAATGTCTTGGAAATCTCGTACAGTCCCGTACCCTCCTTGGAATCTTTATTCTACGATTAAGAGAGTTCAAAATCCACCCTTTAACTCCTAGTCACCACACAGGGTCCGTCCGGTCGACCAATCCCGGTCTTGACCGACACCACACGTTCAGACATTTGACTTTGTGTAAAGAGAGAAATAAACCTGTAATTACCGAAAGTCAAATTACTTAGGTCACAATAGTAAAGTAAAGTGGAAACTCCGTCGTAAAGACACAAAAGAGAACGGAAAGAGAAAGACGTCTAAATGAGTGCCCATCAAAACTATAGATGTACACACAGAAGTAAAGACCGAGACGGCCCAGAAGCAACGACGTCCCCGAGAAGAGCACCAACACCGCTCGTCCCCGAAGAAACGTCAACGCCACCCCCCCCCGAAGTGAGACCCCACCGAAGAGAGCACCACCTCGCACCCGAGAGTCCGCACTCCCGAGGCACCTCCACCGCGCACCCGAGTCGTCAACACCGGGAGCCCGAAACCTCGCGCGCAAGGCATCATTACGGTGTGTCCGAAGCGACGGGGTTCCACACACCCTAGTAGGACCTAGTCCCAAGCTTGGGTAAAAGAGTATGTAACTGTCCGCCCAAAAAATGGTGACCCGGTCGTCCCTCCGGAAGACATAGAAAAATACCAATAACGATTCAGCGAAGTCAGCACAGGCTGTGACACACTGGGGTATCTGGCGTCGGGTGGTACGAGGGGGCAGGGGCCCTAAGAGGTCCGTTCTTGTGACCTCACCCAACGGTAAAGGAAGAGGTTACGTACTTTCACTTTCACTTCAGAGAGTCAGCACAGACTGAGAATCGCTGGGGTACCTGACGTCGGGTGGTCCGAGAAGGTAGGCACCCTAAAAGGTCCACGGTAACGGAAGAGGCAAACACCAATAATCGCCCCGTCTTTACCTCAAAAAAGTCCTAAACCACACAACCCCGATTTCCCTTCACGCGTCTATAAATGTGTCGTATCAATGTCCAAAATTTCAGGTCAACACAAAAACAGAAAAAGGAACTTATCGACAGTAACTTATGACGCTCCGAGGAAGCCGAACACCTAAAAGGGACCTAGGACACAGACGAAAACAGAAGACACACAATCACGTCACCACCGGAGAAACGGAAATCGGTAGGACACCAGAGGGAGGAAAAAGAAGGGGAGTAGAGAAGAGAGAAAGAGGGAGGAAATAACCAACACTAAGAGTCAATTCGAGTAAACACTAGAACCCGTCCTTTTAAATAGGAAGGCTACCAATAAAAACAGAATTACACTTTTATTTCACTCACTTTCACAATCGACAAGTCAACACAGACTGAGAATCGCTGGGGTACCGGACATCGGGCGGTCCAAGGAGACAGGTACCTTAGGACGTCCGTTCTTCTGACCTCACCCACGGGCAAGGGAAGAGGTCCCTAGAAGGGTTTGAGTCACTAGCTTGGGTTCAGAGGGTGGAACGTCCGTCTAAGAAATGATAGACCGGTGGTCCTTTCGGAATCAGTTATTTTTAGTCTTAAAATAGTACCTTTTAAAGTTTGTATAAGTCTCTACACTCTCTTGCGGATACATGGACAGTCGGTTGAAGTCAGTAATAGTTGTAAGAAAGTAAATAAGTATACAACAAAATTAATTACTACACTGAAGATATCAAAACAAAAGAAATCAAGAGTATTAAACAAGGAACCTTAAAATTCCGAAATTCTACTGATTAGAAACCCCTTGTCAAAAGATCCTTGGACTTCAGACGACGGACTCAAATACTCTTAGCGACTCTCCCACACAATTGACACCATTAGGACACGAGCCATTGCCCCGGGTCACACACGACATGAGAACACAAAACTCTCGTCACCATAAAACGAAGAAATAGGGAATTTTACCAAGATATAAATTTTGACAGATCCCAGTTATACACAGATATATACCCCAAACTGAAATAACAAAACAAGACATAAACTCTATCTTCAGATGATTAAAGACTATTGTCTATGACGAAACCCAAACCATAGTATCCCTGTCACACGTCTTCCACTCACTTGAACAGACTCGGTGACCCCTCCGGGAAGTGGATAAAACCAAGAAAAATTATACATTCAAAAACTAAGACCGATGGACCTTCGTGATAATCATCTGACCAAAACATAATGTTTATCTATGCCTACGGACACACTGACACTTCCCATCCATGTAAATTATACATGAACCAATATTTTAAATACATAATTCGTATGACCTTCTTACAACTACAATCAAATCATTAACCTAATCACTTCTCAACAAACCTAAAGACCGACAGTAAGAACTTATAGTAAAAGAAGAGGTTGTCCTCCTACATTTTTATACAGACAATTTAAATACACTCAAGATCTAAAGTTGTATAAATGTAATTTAAAAACAGAACCGATTTTACGACTTATTTTTGTGAAATTTCACACTAATTGTGACTTTTGAAGGGACCACTAGGTAACCAATTCTTAGTGGACGGTTTCGTCCCGTACACTCAGGAGACAGGGGAAGTGTGCGCCACACACTTCCAGGGTGACGACGTCTCGTCAATTCGACACACGGGTCTCGGACACGAAACGTCGTCCGCTCCGGTTGTGTCACTCTTCGGACCCGTGGTGTGATCTCTCAATTCCGGTGTCGTCGTCGTCTCTGGATCGTGTCGGTTTATATTTAGTTAGTCAGTTAGAATTTTTTTGTTCATACTAACTGTATCTGGATTGATTGTATGTCATCATCGAAACTAAAATGATCAAGGCATCACCTCGAAGAGAGAGTCCTAAATAAAACCTTCATTCTCAAACACCCTTCTTGTAGGAAATCGAATTTTAAATTGTAAAAAATATGAATGATTTGTATTCAAATATGAGACTGTTCATTCTGTCGATCCGTGTGTTTACTTACAATCTCTTAAACGAAGGTCGTTCTTACCAAAACATCAAACATATAACATCAATACGATGGCGAAAACACTAAAGAAATTACAGAGATGAAGAAAGAAGGTGTAATTTCACACTCATATTATTTTATTTTCAGTATCGGAGAGGAAAACGAATAATGTGTGTATGTGTCAAACTTTAAAGAAAGCATTTAGCTTCGTGTTATTACTTCCTTTACACATACAATCTTATACATCCTTCTAGTCACAAATCCCATTTCTAAATATTGTCTGATGGTAAAATTAAAAAAGTACTTTCTATCGTACAGTCAATTCTTTTACGTACAAATAAAACTTTATGACCTATTTTATCGTTTAGGATTGATAATTCAGTAAATCTAATGTTTTAAAAGAACACATATCGTATATAAAGAGAGAATAACCTACAATTGTCCAACATACATTAGTCGATCAAAATAATCGTCAAAAAAAACACCAAGTGAAATCAGTAAAATACCAAGTCTTTTTAAACTCGACGGAAACTCGATACCTCCCGAAGGGAACACCGAGTCGACCATTTCTTAGGCGGACAGTACGCCGACTGGACCCAACGTAGGGACCACCGAGTCTACCATTTCTCAGACGAACGTCACGCTCCCTGGACCCAAACTAGGGACCCAGCCCTTCTAGGGGACCTCTCCCTTTACCGTTGGATGAGGTCATAAGAACGGACCTTTTAGGGTACCCACCTCGTCGGACCGTCCGATGTCAGGTACCCCAACGGTTCTCAGCCTGTGCTGACTCACTGAAGTGAAGTGAACTCGAACAACTTCCCTCATCACATCCTTTACTCGGAATACTGAACGTAATTCCACAGAAAAGGTCTCTGACCTTAATTTAGTTATAAACAATTTATGTACTTATTTATTATTTACGTACGGACTTACCTTTGTAGAGTCTTCATCTCTCTTCGATGTGTGGTAAAGAAAAGATCATTTGTAGAACTCAGAAGTCTACTGGTCAGAGATTAAGAATGAGTAGTAGACGGTTCTTATGTTTCTTGGTAGGAGACCTACTCCGAGGACCCCTTTTTTAAGGATACACGAACGTCAAACGTCATTTATTAGTCCTTGAAAACAAAATACCTTATAAAACATAGTGGGTCCATTCATTACAGTTTATGAACTAAAATTATACAACATAAAATAAATAAATAACCCGAAGGGACCACCGAGTCTATCATTTTTAGACGTACGTTACTCCTCTGGGTCCAAACTAAGGACCCAACCTTTTTAGGGGACCTCTTCCTCTACCGATGGGTGAGGTCATAAGAATGGACCTTTTAAGGTACTTGTCCTCGGACCACTCAATATCAGGTACCCCAACGTTTCTCAGTCTGTACTGACTGACTGATTGTGTGCGTAAAATAAACAATACAAAAATTTGACTTCATATGAACTATGTGATTATGTAAAATAAAACTTATCTGCAATACGTTACCTCTCTCTTGACTCTCTCTTGACCAAAATTTGGATTAAGAAGGTAAAGATTCAATCTATACTCAAGTACGATTAGTAAATTAGTGAAAAGTTAATTAATTAACCCACAACCCAGAATCGACGCCGTACACCCTGGAAAACAAAACCGTAAGCCTGAGAGATCAACTCAAACCCGAGTCATCAACCCCGTACGCCCGAATCAACGACACCTCGTACACCCTAGAATCATGGAACTGGTCGCTACCTTGAACACAGGGGTCATGACATTCCACCTAAGAATTGGCGACTGAAGGGATTAGTGAATTAGTGAGAAGTAGAGTAAACGTTTATAACATTTGTATAACTTTTTATAAAGTGAATATTCGGACTTATTACCAATATACCAAAATTATTGTATTACTACGAGAACTCTCGATAATTTAATCCAGTATATTGAATGGGAAATTATAGACCTCTAATCATCTAAAACTCTAGTAATCAGACTAAAAACATCCTAAAAAAAATGAAGAACTATAAACCCAATAGTTAAAAGAAAAAAGGAGATTAAATTTTTTAACACAATTTTACATATATTGTTTCAAATGGTAGAATCGGTAAAAATTTCCTATGTCAAGTCACCAAAATTCATGTAATTATGACAATATGTGTAAAAAGTAGTAGTAGGTAGAGGTCTTGAGAAATAGAACGTGTTCGTTCAGAGATGTAGAGCGGAGTCCGTTGATGGTAAGATGAAAGACAGAAACACATAGTAAAAGAAAATTAATCAGGGAACAACCCCGTGGTCCTAACACGTCCGTAGAGCCACCCCGCTTGTCGTCTTTTGTCTTTACACGTCTCCTTTGGACCGTTCCGACCTGGTCGACTACCATTTGCCAGACACTGACACTGGGACAATCAAGTAAAGGATGTAAACTATGAAGTCGTATTTTGGCAATTTTTTTTTTTTATCCTACAAATGACTTAAGTGTAAACCATCGATCAACCTCACCTTGTAAAATTTCACCTTTTTAGTAGTCTGACATATTAAGGACGACGATTCAACGAAGTCAGGACAGGCTGAGAGACGCTGGGGTATCTGCCGTCGGGTGGTCCGAGGGGGCAGGGGCCCTAAGAGGTCCGTTCTTGTGACCTTACACAACGGTAAAGGAAGAGGTTACGTACTTTCACTTTTCACTTTCACTTCAGCGAGTCAGACTGAGAATCGCTGGGGTACCTGACGTCGGGTGGTCCGAGAAGAAAGAGACCCTAAGAGGTCCGTCCTCACGACCTCACCCGTGGTCGCGGAAGAGGCCCTGTGAAGGACCCCTGAGTCAATCGTGTGTCAAAGAAGGAGGGAGACGAGTCAAAGCACGGACAGCAAACGTATTTATGTGTCCAGTGTCACACCCAAAAAGTCACAAAAGGGTCGCGTCACTTAACGGATTTAAAGATTGTAACGAAAGTATCAGAGGACTAAGGTGAAACAATATGACTATTCATAACGGGATGTAAGACACGGAAAATTTAAACGATGGGCAGGAGACATCGTAAGTAAACTGATAGAATCGCCAAAGACAGAGGAAGCTCTTCCTCTCTATGTCTCCACTTTTAGTTCACTTAATGTTTTCATCGGACATAAAAATTAAAACACCCGAAAACAAAAACTGTTTGTGCGACATCGTACGTCTACTTTCGTTTTTAGAGACCATTAGAACCGTAAACAGAAAATAAAATAAAATAAAAAGGACCGTTAACTTAATACAAAATGGTGCGTGATATAAACTTAGGACCTACATGACATTAGAATGTAAGAAAGGGAACCAAAATCAAACAGGAAACAATTGTAAATTAAAACCTACCAGTGGACAATTAATTCGTTAGATTTTGTCAAAGGTCATTGGAGATTCGGATCAAAAGTTTCCCGCAAAATAAAAAATTAGTGAATGTCGGGTAAATTTTGTATAATGTATAAATTTTATCGATACGTAACTAAAGGAATGTCATATACATCCATGAAAAGACTAACAATTCATTCGCACATATAATCTCTTGTTTTATTCTTTACTACTTTTTCAGGGTTAACGAACTTCCGGTCCAACTATTATGATTCGGAAAACATGGAGTTCATCAGAATTAAATGACATTCACCACCCAGAAGAAAAAGGGATCCTCGACCAATCAACCTATTTCTTTTGAATGGTTTCTAAACAAATAAAAGAAACGGATAGGTGATAAAAAAAGATTGAGATTCTACGATCATTAACGATCTACGTAGTAATAAAATACATGGTAGTTCTTTCTCTTTGTTAATAACTTGACACTTTGTTACGAAAGAGTAGTGATTGAAAATTTTGTCATAAATAAATAATTATTAAAGTTTGAATTTTCAACGTCCTTGCAGACGTATAGGAAAAAGATCTAAGTGACTAATAATTGTCAGGTCGAGTAACCAGAGTAGTAACGAACGAAGAGATATACACATATGTGTCAAATAAAGACTGTAAACTTCTACTCGTATAACCGCCAAGTCAGGATTACGGTATCACTTCTTCCTATAGAGAATGCATTGGTTTTATATCAATCGTTGAAGCTGTCCAAATGGAAGCTATTCTACAAAAGTTATGCGACAGACGTGAAGCAAAAACAGTCAACCGCACTATGATAGCATAGGAAAAAGGAGAGAAAGATGGTCCAAGGTCAGGTCCCAGTCGACAACTTAAATGAACACGACAAAGAAATCAAAGAAAACACATAATAAATAAACCGACACGCCCCACAACGACGACGAGGCCGAAAAGAGATCGACATCGTCCGCCCACGACGAGAGACCAACGCGACGACCCGAAGGCCAACGCCACCGCAGAGAACACCTCGCGCCCGAACCCGTGCGTCCGCAGTCACCAACGCCGAGGGCCCAAGACCCCGTGTCCGAACCATCGACACCGTGTTCCCGAACCAACGATACACCGTACACCTTAGAGGGGTTGGTCCCGGACTCGGGCACAGAGGTAAAACCGTCCGCCTAACAAATGACGACTCGGTGGTCCCTTCGGGATAATCAAAAAAATCCAGATCTTATAAAGATGGAAGAAGGAAACAGAAAATACTACAACCATTTATCTTATTGAAAAAAAAAAAATTCAATCTCACAAGGAACAAGACTCAAAAGGACTATAAACGAGTACTAATCTAAGTCCAATACGTAAGGACTATGATTAAGACGTATTCAATACAGCACAAAAAGAATTCGGTACTTTACATCTCAGGGTGTTACAAATGAACCAGAAGTAACCACTACAATTCGAATAATGAACGAACAGACTAAAGAGGTGACGTATTGGTAATAAAAACGGGAACGTTAGTTATGCGTCAGACACTCCTCTGTGAAATTTTGGCACGTGAATAGAAAACGAACAACAAGCCAGGGATTCAGTGCAGACTGAGAAACGTTGGCGTACCTGACGTCGTGCGGTCCGAAGGGACAGGAAGTGGTAGAGGACCTCGAACGAGTTTGAGCACAAACTGATAAATCCTTACTAAAGGAAACTCTGACCGACCAAACTGGAGAAACGTCAAGTTCCCTGAGAGTTCTCAGAAGAGGTTGTGGTGTCAAGTTTTCGTTGGAAGAAATACCAGGTTGAGAGTGTAGGTATGTACTGATGACTTTTTCGGTATCGAAACTGATATGTCTGGAAACACTCGTTTCACTACGAAGACGAAAAATTATGCGATAGATCCAAACAATATCGAAAAGAAGGTTCGTCGTTCACAGAAATTTAAAACACCAACGTCAGTGAAAGACGTCACTAAAACCTCGGGGCCTCTTATTTTAGACGGTGACAAAGGTAAAAAAGGGCTAAACATACGGTATTTCACTACCCTGACCTACGGTACTAACACCATAAAAACTTACAACTCAAAATCCGGTCGGAAAAGTGAGAGAAAGTGGTCAAGGAGAAACGAAAGACGGTAATCTCACCATACGGTAGAAGTATAGACTCCCACAACTATAAAAAGGGTCGCCAGAACTAAGGTCGACTAGAGCGTGTAGCACTAAGGTGTGCAGATCGTAAAGAGCGAGGAGTAGTTTTTTAGTTTGTTCAGGGGATCTAAATTGTGGGTACCTACTCAGGACGCATTCGTTTGCAAACACCGCTATCAACGTTTTACCGGGGTCGAGGTCGTGGGGAAGTACAAATGGGCAGTCGAGGACTGTAAGATCGAATTCGTCCTTCGGAGACAAAAGGGGGCAAATATGCACATAGACAATAACCATATTTGAGAACCTAAGGGTAAAAAAAGGATAAACATTAAGTAATGACAGGAATTAATAAATCTACGAATCTAAAACTACATGACGGTATATAAGACTGTAACATTATATAAGGTCCGATAAATTTTTTTCTTTTAGAAACATGAAGAAGCCCCGAAGCGTCCACCAGAGTCACCATGTTTTAGGTAGACGGTGACGATCTCTCCGTCTAAACTAGGGACCCAACCACACTAGGGGACCTCTCCATTTACCGATTCTCAGCCTGTGTTGACTCGCGTGAACGGACGTGACTGAATAAATTTACTACACGAAAGGTTGACGGTAAAAAGAAAACGACTTCTAAGAACGAAAAAAGGATAAATCTCTGCCAGAAACTGACAAAGAAAATCCTATTCCAATCGGAACGAAATAAATCAAAAACGAATAAACTCTTTAAGAAATGAAAAGGAAGAGAAGATTCACTACCAGAACGGTATACCTCATAGGAATCTAACGTCCAAAAAGAGAGGGTCCAGAGACTGACATAGAACGGTGTGAGGGAAAACCGGAAGTCACAAAAGACACCTCTTCAGTTGACTATTGGAATACTCCTAAGGGAACATTAATTGAGAAACAAAAAGAGAACGACGGAAATCTTAGGAGCGAAATTGAAAAGGGCAAAATTAATGTACAGAACTACGGCTAGACAAACCTAAGTAGAACAAACCCTGAGAAAGGAAGGACACGGACTTATAGATAAAGGAAAAAATCCGAACCTTTCCAAAGTCGGAATTAAAGAAAAGAGAGAGGGAAAAAAAAAAACCGACGTGGTACATCGAACACCCGATAATCAAGGGACTGGTCACTAACCTGAACCTGGGCGTCGTCGCTTTGGTACCTAAGGGTTGGTGACCTGATGGTCCCTTAAGGACATTAAAAAAGTCTGTGTAAAGTAAACAGAAAGCACAGAAAGACCCCAAGGGACAATCCACACCTAGTCCTACAAAATACGATGGGTTTCCAGAATATATACCGAAAGTAACAAAGGTAAACAGAAAGACAGACGACAAGACTAACTAACCACCTAAAAGAAATCAGACAGAAGGTCTAGTCCGTAAAGAAGACGTAACAGGTCAAACGACAAATAGCGGAAATCGAGTCGAAAACAGAACTGATCACTCAAAAGAGTGAACCTAGGAGAAACGTCAAAGATCCAGACGTAAAGGGAACCAACCGAAAGAAGCAAGTCACAAAGGAAACAACGACAACGAACGACCCAAGAGTACCGACAGACCCCCGACAGAGAGCAACGTCACCAACCCCCGACAAGGGATCACCATCACAGCCGAAGGATGACTCCACCGAAGAGAACGGCACCACGGGTCCGAGTCGACGGGACACCGCGCACCTTAGAAGACCTGGTCCCTAACCCGGACACGGGGGACATAACCGGCCACTTAATAAATGGTGACCTGGTGGGCATCTCAGGAAGTCATAAGAATAATGGAGGGAAAACTTGGACCCTAGACCATCTGACCTTCTACAGACAAAATAACAAACAAGAAAGTTCCCTTAAGAGAACTAGAAAATCAACCCTCACCGAGGAGACGCAGAAGTAAGTAAACGTAAAGAGTCTGATGCTCAAATCCTCTTCGTCAATAGATGACACCAGAGTTTCCCGACAAGGACACACCCTTACAGGAGACACGTCGGAGACACTCAGATCACCGAAACCACGCTTCCGACAAAAATTGCACCCACGGACGAGACGGAAAGTAACTACCCATGACCGGTGACAGGGGTCGCGTGGCCCCACACCATGCCTCGGGACGACCTACAACTCACCCCGGACGACGAACTAGACACCAACCGTATCGGGACCGCCCCCGTCTCAGATGAGGGGTCGACAACGTCATCTATCGGGTCTTGACAAAGACTCGACGGCACACGCCGTCTACCCTGGTCTCGAGAGGGAAACCCTCTTCTCTGTAACCCAAAAGGAGGCATCCTCGACAGGTGGTATTTCACTCGAGACACTACAGTGAACAATGGACACACACCGGGTGTTCCCTGTGACGAAAATCGTGACAGGAGCCGGGCCGGAGTCGGCACCTCTAAGTCCGTCAACCGGGTCCACAGGGAGTCCGTGACAAGAGTGTTTCGATGGTCACGTCCAGGCGTCCGTGTCTAGACCACGGTCCTGACGCCATCAACGTGAAGACCGAGAGGCACCTTCGACACTCAGTCGGGTCTGCGACCGAGGCGGAGACTCACGTGTGAGTGTGTGCTCGGACGTCGGTGTGGTCAACAGACGAACCTACGGACTTCCACGACTTAAATTCTTTGACGGGCGCCGTGACCTTAGGTGTCTGGAGTGTCGGCAGCGTGTGAGTCCACGTCGGGACACAGACTTCGACGTACCGGCGACCCCGACCGAACCTAAGGTCGGAACGGAGGCGAGCACCCGTCGGACGTCCACGAGCACGTGACCAGGTCTTGAGTGTACCGGTGCGGGTGACCCTCGTGTGGTTCTCCCTCCGGAGACACCACCCGAGACCGGGAGGGAAACACGCACGTACAATCGTCACCCCGAAATTACCACCCACACCCAAGGAAGGGGGCTTGTAGGGACCCACGTGTGGAATGAGGGCGGGGAAGTCGGACAGAGATGTGTCGGTTGGGGACAGGAGAGGGGTTCAGACAGGAGACTTCGGACTCAAATTCGTGGGTCGTAGGAAGGTAGGAAGGGTTCGGGGGTGCTTCGAGGTCGTCTGAGAGGAGAACCCGACTCTTGAGTCGTTCCATCGGTCCTGGAAGATGTGTCCAGAGAGACAAGACCGACGACGTCGGTCGACGACGTGAGAGGAGACTCGGAGACTTCGAGGGAAAGCCAGGCGACCAGAGGGGGACCTCTTCCCCGACCGCTCCCACTCCCTTCGAAAGAAGAAAGTGTCGAGGGAGGGTCCCTACGTCGAGGACAGGGTTAACGGAAAAAAAAAACAAAGTAGGATGGACCGATACACCAATAGAAAGAACGTTAAAACCAAAATACTCTAATAGACGGTCGTAAGTCGTCCATAAGACACTGTTGACATGGTGCACATCTACATAAAAACTATATAACCCCACCGGTTTTCCAAGTAAACCCTAAAAGGTATTCTACAATTCCTTTTTGGGCTTCCTTGGAAAACCGGTTGGGTTATAAACACCCTCTTCCACTCGGGGTACGGGAAGACAAGGCCGTAGAACTAGACAGGGACCAGGTCCGATTAGAATATGGAAAATACTCCTTGAATCTAAGGAAATACCTCTTACCAGAATATCTCTGGTTCTAAACCTACAATCCATAAGAGCAATAGGGACTCCGTAGAAACGAA
Organism: Capra ibex; assembly: GCA_006410555.1. Lineage (NCBI taxonomy): Eukaryota > Metazoa > Chordata > Mammalia > Artiodactyla > Bovidae > Capra > Capra ibex. The sequence continues at coordinate 85,865 of SJYO01027916.1, read as the reverse complement.
CACCTAAAAAAAGTCAACTATCTCCCTCTTTTTTACGTACATAAATATATACGTTTATACTCGTATACATGAACATACGTATGTAAGTATAATGTCCGAATGTACATACGTACATATGTATGTGTGTGTGTGTATATATATCATGTTAAATACTCAAATGTGACGGCAGGGGTTTAGTTCCGGTAAGGATATCCTAAGAACGAGTAGAGGGGAGTCAGATATTTACATACAGAGGAAGTGTGACTCTTGGGACCGAAGGTTTTCATAGATGTATAGGGTAAATGAATCTCATGAAGAATGTATCAAAATATTAACGACACGAATATGGTCACAATATATGTTTTGCAAGTGGATCCTTTTTCTAACTCTCAAACAAACGTCAATTCGAAGGATGAGGTAGATTTTGACACAAACACACACACACACACACTGTGTGTGTGTCAGTTTACAACACAAGGATTTAATGAGCTGAATAGAGAAAGAGAGGGAAAACATACTGACACCACAATAAAACTTGACGTCAACTTAAGAACCAAAATTAAAAACAAAAGAGAGGAAAGGGTAGAAAGAACTAAATTAATTTTAAAAACAACATATTCACCTTGTAGATAAAAAGAAAGAACGTCCGTCAGTCGAACAAAAGACCGAACCGAAAGCAAACGAATAAAAGAAAACTCAAATGCTCATGTGAGAACACTCGAGTCCTCAACGCCGAGGACCGAGACCTCGAGACCGAATCTCCGACACGACGCACCAGAATTGACAACTCACCGTACACCCTAGATTCAAAGATCCGGTCCCTAACTTGCGGGACACAACCTTCGCATCTCAGAACTGGTGACCTAATTGTGCCTTCAGGGACGAATAAGAACTTATTCCAACAAACAACATCTTAAGATCCTCAAGAGGTATCTAAGATCGACTATTAGAGAACAGTCTGTGTACTAAACATTTATATAAGAGGGTAAGACACCCAACGGTAAAATGAGACTTTGACAGAGAACTACGAGATTCAACTCGCGACCTCTTAACTAGGAAAACTCGACACCACAACCTCTCCTGAGAATTCTCAGGGAACATGAAGTCCCTCTAGTTTGGTCAGTTAGGACTTATAAGTAACCTTCCTGCCTACGACTTCGAAGTCGAAGTTATGAAACCGGTGGACTACGTTTCTTGACTGAGTAATCTTTTCTGAGACTACGACCCTTTCTAACTCCCGTCCTCCTCTTCCCCTGTTGTCTCCTACTCTTCCAACCTACCGTAGTGGTTGAGCTACCTGTACTCAAACTCGTTCGAGGCCTTCAACCACTACCTGTCCCTTCGGACTGCACGACGGTAGGCACCCCAGTGTTTCCCAGTCTGTGCCGACTCACTGACTTGACTTGACTTCAAAATTTGTAAAAGAGCTTCAGGTCAAACAGCCAAAAAGAAGACAAAGAACACGGACACCACAGTATACGTTCTTTAGTAACGGTCTGAGTTAACACTTCGAAGACGGGACCCACAAGAAGATTCTCAAAATATCAAAATTCAGACTGTAAATCGAGAAACTAAGTAATACTTGATTAAAAAAGATGTACCACACTCCACAGTCCCATATTTAAGTAAGAAACCGAACACTTATAGGTCAAAAGGGTCGTGACAAACAACTGTTCTGGTAGGAAAGGGGAAACTTATCAGAACCGTGAGTCGCATATGAGAATCGGAAAGGATAAAAGGGTCTGGGTCAGAGATAGTAAGGAATGTCGAGAAGGACTGATAGTAGTGATGATGACGTGGCAAAACAAAACACACATATGAGGCAATAATTATAGTCAGAGGACATGAACCTGTAAATCTATCGACGGTCATAAAGATTTATTACGATATTATTTGTATCAAGTCACCTATATTATTTAGACAAGTCTAGATAAAAACATATCAACACTCCACATAGAAACCCTATATAAGACCTTCCTCTTGTCGACCCATTTTCACGTCTACGAAAACACTAAGACAATTTATAATCTTTTATAAGTGGAAGTACACCCAACTTGGTAAAACTCAAGGGTGATCGTTATATATTTTACGCAAATGAGTGTCACATGATAGTTTGAAGACTAAAAAAAAAAAAAGATAAGACCCACACTTTTAATCATAAAGTCGTATCAAAATTAAACATAAGAAAAAGAATACTCACTTAAAAATACAGAAGTGTACAAACTCCCAACAAAATGATAGAAAAACATTTAACATACGAGTAAAAACATATCTAAAAAAACTGGAAAAAAAGACAGTAATTTTTCATACAAACCTGAAGGAGCACCAGGGCACCATTTCTTAGACGGACGATTACGCCTCCTGTGTCCAACCCAGGGACCAGACCCTTCTAAGGTATACGGTACCCCGTCAATTCGGGAACACGGTCTTGACGTCTTCGGGTACGCGGGATCTCAGGTGCGAGACTCTGTCCTCTTCGGGGCCGTCACTCCTCGGCGCTGTGATTGATCTCTCATCGGGGACGAACGGCGTTGGTCTCCTTCGAGCGCGAGTCGTAGCTTCTGGGTCACATCGTTTTTGATTTTTAGTCATTTATTTTTTATAAGAACGTACTCTCCCAATAATCGGAGATAGAAACAACATACAACGTTTATCAAAGAGGGTCAAACAGAAAATCGAAATACCATAAAACGGTACGTTCGAAAAATAAAATTATATCAGTTTAAATTATTAGAAAAGGAAAAAACGTCGACCTAAAATTTAGTATCAACCTTTCCGAAAGGAATTAAAGTCGAATATATCTTTAAATGGGTACAAAAAGGATAATAAACATATAAAAAATAAAAATTTTAAATTAAATTTTACTTTGTTTCTATTTATAAAATTACTATTTTCCATGTTAAGTATTTCTTCCATCTGTAGTATTTGGTAATCTACGGATTGTCTTTGTATTTCGTCTTTAGTCTTCTTTATATTCCCTTGTCTTTTTTTATGTATTACTATCACTCTGTATAATTGTAAAGAGACTCTTATAAAATAGTTTACGTCTTTTTTATTCTTATCGTTGTAGAACTTACACGGTAATTAAACTTATATTATCTAAAGACAAACATAACTAGAACATGGGACAACTAGAGACTAAGACAGACACATCGCACCCCTTACCCAGGTCAAAACGGAAAAGGGTTTACAGACAAGTGAAGAGGACTGAGATTTCTGGTCGGAGTGGTGAACTAGACCCTACGATGGAACGAAAAGGGAATATGAATTACAAAATGTAGTGACCAGACAAAGACATGAAAAAACAAGATAAACAGATAGACACGAAGTAATGGTGTGACAAAATTAAAATCTTTGAAATACCATGAAAATTAAAAAATTTAAAAACGGTACGACGTACCGACACCCTGGAATCAAAGAGCTCGTCCCTAAATTGAGTCGGGTGTCGGTACCTTCGTTCGTGGTTCAGAATTGGTGACTCGTTAGTCTTAGGGGAATCATGAAAAATTACAGACCATCGTAATCACAGTCTCTTCCGTCACCGTGGGGTGAGGTCATGAGAACGGACCTTTTAGGGTACCTACCCGCTCGGACCACCCGACGTCAGGTTACCCCAGTGATTCTCAGCCTGTGCTGACTCGCTGAAGTGAAAGTGAAAAGTGAAAGTACGTAACCTCTTCCTTTACCGTTGGGTGAAGTCACAAGAACGAACCTCTTAGGGTCCCTGCCCTCTCGGACCACCCGACGGGAAATACCCCGGTGTGTCTCAGCTTGTGCTGACTTCGCAGAATCGTTGTCGTCGTCGTCGTAATCGCATAGCAGTGTCGAGAGTGAAAAATCACAAAAGGATCGCTTAAGAACACTTAAATAAAGCGATATAAAATCATAGATGAACAGATTAAGGTAATATTTCGTGTAACTATAAAAGTAACCCTTGTGTAATGTAAATAATTTATAGAATCCACCTTGACTGTAGAATTAAGGCAACTTTGTAAAAGTGGATCTTGTACCCTGCAGAAAGACATACAAGTTCGGATGAAAATATCAAAAGTTCTTTCAAACAATAAACGAAATACATAAGACCTAAAGAACAATTCAAATAATTAATAAAAAAAGAAAATACAAAGTGAACATTTACCACAAAAGAGTGAATAATATAGAAGATTGACCCATAATAAACAGTGGTCACTCTATAAAATAAGTTATGAATAACTTTCCTAAGAATATCTGAATAAACTTGTACTCTTAAAAATGACAAAGAGAAACACACACACACATATTTCCTTTTATCTTCGTTTCATATATTCCATATAGATTTAGACAAACTATAAGTCAACTTTAGAAGACGTAGTCAAAAACTATTCCTCAAGAACTGTAGACACAATTGATTGGTTACAATAAGAGAACCGGTAATTTTTATAACTACTACATTGTAAAAATTTCACGAAGCAATAGTAGAACCTAAAAAAAGGTTCGGTGACAGTGGGCAAAACGATTAAAGCTACGACCACAAAAGAACTAAAAATAGTCTTGCACAATTACCTTCCAAAATTTCTATTCGGAGTATAAGTCTACTATGCAGCACCAAAGAACTGTACTTACCAATGTGAATCAGTTGTCTTTATTGGTGGTCTAAAGTATCCTGACGACGGACTGGTTTTTTTCTATTGGTGACTTACATTAGGTGTGTAATAAAGTCTCTGTGACTTTACACTTTTAATTTTCTCGGAATCTTAATTACTTTACACAATGAATGAGAACACAAAAGAACAGAGAAATATAAAAGTCAATTGTAAAAAAAAGAAGTTTTGGTACCAAACTGACTTTAAAAAGAATGATTCTTACTTTAAAGTAAAAACTATCTAGACTAGGGGTTTCACTTCCTTTCTTTATGCCTGAGGATTAAAAATTTTTAGTATAGGAAAATTTAAAGTCAAAATCATGGACACGAATTTACTTGTATGACGTAGTCATTTTATCACACACGAGATAGGGTGTCTACGTCTTCAGTCTGAAACCCGTCTGCACCGAATGACCGTTTGTCGGGGCTCCGTCTACCACAAAGGGTTTGTACTGTCGTCGTCGCAGAGACGGAGGTACAAGAGTGCATACTCCGGAGACAGGGGAGGGAAACTTTGCCCTTCCCGAAAACACCAAAAGTCGAATAACTCATACTATCTTCACTGTACTACACTGAAAACTCCGATTGACTTTACGAACACGCACCCCGGGACTCGACGGTACGTTTGAGTCGACAAACTCTGGTAGATCGACACTTCTTCGAGTTTAATCGGGGACGTCCCTCTAGTACACCTCTCAGAGACTTTGATATCTTCTCTCCCGACAGGGCGGTGGAAGAGGTCGTCGGGGAGAAAGGGGGACAATTTCCAGAGCACTGACACACGCGGACGGGGTTTGACCTTACATTCTCGTGAGCTTATAAATCGTATCCCAACACCAATTGTTACGTAATGTATTACACACCTGAATGACTGAGTTTTGAAATTTAAAGACAACGAAAATAACTCTACATCAAAATTCTATACACCTTATGTATAGAATTTTGGTTGATAAACTTTCGGGTGTCAAGTCAATGAAAATCACATAAGTCTTTCAACATTCTGGTCATGTTATAGGTTTATTAAGGTCTTACAAAACAATGAGGTATCGCCAGGACATGGGCTCGCCAGGACATGGGTAATTGTCAGTGTGGGGCAAGGAGGAAGGGAGGTCGAGGACCGTTGGTGGGTAGAGAAACAGAGATAATAGTGAGTATAAATTGTAAATTAAAAATTTGAACGGATTAAAAGAAAGAATCGTATAAACTTTATTACGTGATCTCCCTAGACCTCGCACGAAATCTGACTGCCTCCCCTCTGTCGACTTTTACATTGACACCTCCTAGGTCTTAATTTTTCGTTTATGTCACGAAATAATAAGTTTCTCATCATTACTCACTGATCACTTACTTAGGCACAGTAGTCCTTTTTCAATATAAATCAAGAGAAAAATTCTTCGGTCCCTTATGACGTAAATTTAAAATTTGAATTTAAATGTAAAAAATTTAAAAATTTTTTTAGATAAATACAGACGGAACCCAAAACGGCGACGTGTGTACGAAAGAGATCAAGGGCACTCACTCCTGACGAGAACCAACGTCACGAGGCCGAGGAGTGGCGTCCCAGAGGGGGACAACGCCTCGGACCCAAGGCCCCGGAGTCACCAACGTCGGACACCCGAAGCAACGAGACGTCGTGCACCTTAGCAGGGCTTGACCCCTGACCTGGGGACAGGGGAAGTAACCGTTTGGAATGGGTGACCTGGTGGCTCCCTGAGGACGTAAAGAACAACTTTTCAATTACCCCCTTTATGGTTTTTTCTATCCCCGTTTAGCTTAATCTTCCCCACGAATAAAGACAGAGATTTTACTTTTGTCATCGAAAATTACAGACAATCCGACAATTGTAATCGTATGTAGGACAGTCATTACCTATATACAACAACAAGAAATTTTTTAAAGTATATTTAAAATAGGATGAAAGTCCATGTCTATATATGTATCTAAAGAAACAAAATACTCTTCCTATAGGTTCGGTGGGCATATAAAATGGAAACCTTCCAATTCTGAACCACTTTGAACCTAACATTGAAATTTGAATCTTCATTAGTAAAAAATTATTTTATACCCTTGTTTACATCAGAGACTTCACCGTACGAATTCTACTGAGTGACTTCATGTAATTGTCTCATAATCTAAATATAAGTAAAAGAATGACTTATTATTATTATTTTTTATCGAGATGTCACCGTTGGGAGTAAGACAAACGACCAGATCACTCTTAATATCGAAGGTACCGTAGGACTCCTTCGGACCTCCCCACTATTATCTTTGGAGTGGATTCACAAAGGAAAGTCAAATAACGTCATGCAAATGAACACGGACCCACTTACTTTAATTTCTATTGTACGAAAGTTATTATCTGAAACTTGTCACTACTCTTCCCTAACATTTTTAGAAAATTATGATTTCAAAGTAATCAATGTCACACCATCACATAGATTTGAATTTTAAATTTTTACTCAATCCGTAAAAGGACAATGTCTTTCTTCCCAAAAGATTTCAATAGAAAAGATTCATTAACAGTCACATTAAAAATACTTATATTTGTATTACACGGGGAGTTGTCAATCGATACTCACTCTTCTTGCATTGAAACAAAACTTACCTTAAACAGGATACTTTTACCTATAAACCTTCGTAAATGTAATAAAAGGGTGAGACAAAGACCTTTCCTACACAGTGAATTTTTTCACGATTATGAAACTTTTTTTCTCCCTGTCTTAAAAGTTTAGGTAATAAAAAAAGTTCCTTAATATAACTCAAAACTTAAATATAGAATTTTTGTTTCGTCGTAAAATATTATTTCGAACATTCTTTTTGACCTTTTAATATGGACTTAAAGTCGTTTCGGTTGTATAGAACAGAATGTCAACTTAAATATACACAAACTTATAAGGAGAAAGATTAGGTGACACTGTAATTTTGACTTGAATCTGGAAGACTAAAGACAAAGTGTCTCAAGAATTCGGTTCTAATTTTTTTACGTGTAGGTAAGTACAAGGAAAGTTCACTCCTTTTGTCGTCAGCTCTTCTCACCCGAAGAAACCACGAGTCACCATTTCTTAGACGGACGGTTACGTCCTCCGTCCGTGTCGTACCCAAGTCAGGGACCCAACCCTTCTAGGGGACCTCATCCTTTGCCGTTGGGTGAGGTCATAGGAACGGGCCTTTTAGGGTACCTGTCTTCTCAGACCACCCGATGTCAGGTACCCTAGAGTTTCTCACCCCACATTGACTCGTGTGTGTGTGCGTGTTTCTTCTCTCATGTTTTCCAAAAACATAGTCATATTTTTAAAATTTTTAATAAAAAATGGAGGAAAAGAATTAAAAAAATTGTATAATCTGATCATAAGTCATCAGGCATATATTAAATACGTGATTACACCGATACTGGACTGATGAATGAGAAAATGACTGTCCCGACACATTAGACTCCAAACCTCTAGTAATTAGGTCTAATAACAGACGATAATGTCCCCTCTTTAAACTTGAGACGTAGTAATTAATTCACCAAAACGGACGTCCCGGGGACAAGACAATCGACACACTTCACACTCGAGTGCTACTGAGACATAAGTTTCATTAAACATAAAGTGGTTCTAACATTTCAAGTCAGTTTATAAAAAGACGAAGTCAGAGAAAGACAAGAGAAGACTCGGAGGTCACTGTACAAGTAATCTGAAAAACTATGACAGTGTACACAGGACCTCGGATAAGTAAATTAAGTTAAAAATAAGAGGGACAAGAAGTCTAACCTATTAAATATAACCACATGGATGTATAAACCCAAAGGGTCCACCGTGTCACCATTTCTCAGACGGACGGTTACGTCCTCTACCTCCTCTGTGTCCCAACTAGGGACCAGTCCTTCTAGGGGACCTCACCATTTACCGTTGAGTGAAGTCATAAGAACGGACCTTCTAAGATTTCTTAGACTGTACTGAATCGACGACGACGACGACGATTCAGCGAAGTCAGCACATTGTTGGACGTATAAATGACTAATAAAGGAGACAGTAGAGGTAAGATGTTTACTTGGATAGGTTCAAGTTGTACAAAAAGTTATCTAGAAAGTGAAGACTCTAAAGAGACAGCTCTTGGAAACAGAACGGTAAGTAAAGAGTGAAGCAATGGAAACAGAAATGAAGCCCTTCCAATAAATACTATCGACGAAATTTTAGAACACCCGTAGACAAATAACAGTAAAATAAAGTGGTGTAAACGGACCAAGAACAAACAATTCATTAAAACTTAACTAGAATTTAAAACACTTGCAAGACAACCATCTAGAACTCAAGACGACATAAGGAACCTCCTTCAACTAAAAAACAAAATTGTGCATTAGTCGGACCAAACGTAGTCTGGCACCCAAACAGAACGAAAGACACATACCACTAAAGTCACAGTCAAGTCAAAAGTCCTGAAACGGAACGACGAAACCCAGACAGAGAGCACATGCACACGGTGAGTCCCCAATCGGACTCTGAACTAGTCACTTTAAGAGTCTCGAAAACGAAACGACCGAAGTCAGACAGTGCACGTATCGAGTCCCTACGCAGACTCTGAACACACCTAAGTATTGTCCGAAAGAGGAGAGACACGGAGGACATGGTAGACGTCGGATAGGGTCAAACAGACCGAATTTTCTGTACCAAAGATAGTCATAAAATCGATATGGAAGGTAATGAGACGACACGCCGAGGGAGTCCCATCCCAGTTCCGAACGAAAATTAAAAATAATAAAAATTAATTAATTTTTTTATATAAAAAACCACCCTAGGATCAAGGGGTTAGTCCCAGCTTGAGTCCGAACCTGTCACTTTCGAACATCAGGGTTCGTGACCTGACGCTCCCGTAAGGATTCTGAATAAAAAATTTATAAGTCAAGTAAAGTCAGCGAGTCAGTACAGGTTGAGAAACTCTGGGACACCTGACTTCGTGCGGTCCAAAGGGACAGGTAGTGGTTGAGGGTCTCGAATGAGTTTGAGTACAGGTAGGTCAACTACTACGGTAGGTTGGTAGAGTAGGAGACAGTAGGGGAAAAGGAGGACGGAGTCAGAAAGGGTCGTAGTCCCAGAAAAGTCTACTCGGTCAAGAAACGTAGTCCACCGGTTTCACAACCTCAAAAGTGAAGTCGTAGTCAGGAAGGTCACTTATAAGTCCCACTAAAGAAAATCCTAACTGACCAACCTAGAGGAACGTCAGGTTCCCTGAGAATTCTCAGAAGAGGTCATAGTACCAAGTTTTCGTAGTCAAGAAACCGTAAGTCGAAAGAAATATCAGGTTGAGAGTGTAGGTATGTACTGATGACCTTTTTGGTATCGAAACTGTTTGGTTGTAAATAGTTGTTTACAACGACACCATATATATATTTCATCGGAAATGAGATCCTTATCAAGTCGGCATAAGATTCCGAACTAGGAAAACCCTAGAAAGAGTTTTAGCACCGAGAAGTTCCAGAAAGACGAGACTAGTCTTAAGTTTGAGGGGGTCGCGACACACTAGACAATCTTAACAAATATCAGGTGTCCTCACAAAGAGGACCGCCACAAGACTCAGAGGGTGACACGAACACGTCGAGTCATAAGTAGACATTCGAGTGTCCCTGGTGACGAATCTAAAGACCTCGTCAAAGAGTCCGTCAACAGAGGAGACCACGGGGTGAGGAACCTAAGACCGACGGAGTCAGAGGGACTTAAGACTAAATACACAGAAGTCGAGAACTCTACCAGAGGAATCGAGTCAATTTTTTTTTTTTTCCACAGTAGTAAAAAATTGAAAAACTTTAAACACGAGACGAACCCAAGAGAAACGGGTAAATTATCAAATTTTTCACGGAGATCCGTGTTCCAACCGTCTTGCGAATGAAACGAGTGAAGAGGGTCCCTAGTGTCCCACTAAGACGGGCAGGTCACAGACCTTTATCAACGAATTGATATGAAACAAATCAAAAGACAACAAAAACCACTCTCCAATTTAGGTCATAACCAATGAGGTAGTATTGGTTACCCTAAACACAAAAGGGTAAAAGAAAAAATGACATTGTCGAATAATTTATTTAAACACGACGTATATTTTAATTAGGGTTTATAGCTGCGAATTGTTTTTATGTGCTTTAAAGTATGGTAATGTCACGGAGTCGTTCAAGGTCTTAGAGTCGTAGGTCAGGTTCATACCCACTCTGAGGAATCCCCGTCAAAGAATTCATTGTGAAAGACGCGTGTCAAGGAGAGCGAAACATCTGAACATTTTGACCTCTGTTCAATAGACAAGAGTGAGATTGTATACTACCACTTGATAAGACTTATTGACACAGTATGTGAGTGCAAATTTTTCGTCTCCCCTTACGCGTTCCCTCGGCGATCAGACATCATCACTTTAAGTCTGTTCACACCTTTCAAGGAACCAACTCAGAGTTTGACCCTTACTAAAAGGTCCCGAGAACTAAACGAGAGATCCAAGAAACAAGAGGGTAGGCTTAGTACAAGGGAAAAGGTCTTTCTCTCTCATAGAAATATCGACTCGTCTTCGGAGTCGAACGAAGGATGGTCATTTTAAGACCCTCAGGCTTCTGGAGAGACGGGAGTGCGACGGGACAGACATCGAGGGAGTCAGGCTCGACCGGCACAAGGACGTATATACGGAGAAGACACTCAAAGGACACCTAGAAGAACCCCAAGTGAGGTGACCTCTTTCGGAATGGATATTTATAAAGGATCTAAGATCTACACCTAAACACTTCCTCTACACTGACATGGATTAACATCCTCAGTCAATTTGAGAGATCAAATTCATTCCGAGAACAGAAACACAGACTAAGACCTCAAACTTCAAGTACTCCGTTCACCAGTCCTCCTCTTCTACGTTCATCTCCTCTGGTCCCCATTCGACCTCGGGAATTCCTGTCTGACGCTGGGACCGTCCAGACAACGGAAACTCGAACAACCACACTCACAGAACGTCTTAAACCCAAGGAAACGGTACTTCGGACTGTACATGTAGACCAGGTCTTCACATTCTTCACCTGTCTGTCACTTCCCCTCCCACCCCGTCACCAGTCGGGTTGACGACATAGCGTGGGACCTCTACTCGACAGTCTATTCACTTTCACGCACACTCGAGGTTTCACCGACAATGGAGCGAAGGTCGGGGGTATCAAGGGCATTCGTAGAGAAAGACACCAATGGGTCGATCGACTTGTCCCTAACCTCAAAACCCCTCACATCGAACCGGATCGGTTCAGCTGTGTAATGTCACGGTGAGGGCCAATCTGACCTCTTCCCTTACCGTTGGGTGAGGTCATAAGAACGGACCTCTTAGGGTGCCTGTCTCCTCGGACGGTCCGATGTCAGGTACCCAACGTTCTCAACCTGTACTGAATTGCTGATTTGGTGGTCAATCTATACATTCAACAAACAACGATAAACATGTTTATTATGACATTGAATTGATCATACATATTTCACTAAATTAATAAAACCAAATAACCCTATCTAAAGAAAATTCAGATCAACGGTCTATTTTACTATACTTCAAATGAAATTCCGAAAACTCTGAAAACATTTATATAAAGTAAGGTCTTACAAACACTCACAATCAGTGAGAACACAGACTGAGAAACGCTGGGGAACCTGACATCGGGTGGTCCGAGGAGACAGATACCATAAGAGGTCCGTGTTTATGACCTCACCCAACGGTAAGGGAAGAGGTCCCCTAAAAGGACTGGGTCCCTAGCTTGGACCCAGAGGACGTAACATCTGTCTAAGAAATGACAGACTCGGTGGTCCCTTCGGGTCTTAAAGTGAGTCTTACGAACATAATTACATATTAGAGGACTGCCATATAACCGAGATGACACAGTAACGTATGTATATATGTCATACGAATATAAGTATACAGAAAAAACATAGTAGGTGAGGTAAGTCCATCTACGTTTCTGGTCTTCACTAATTTCTTATCAGACAAAAGTCAAAAAAAACAAACTATAAATTCTGTAAAAATACGGAAAAAAAAAGGATACTTATTATACAAAAACCAAGATACTCAAAAGAAAAAAATTCATGAACATATATAGAGCAACAATTAACATGAGTACTTCGTATTTATACTAGGGTTTAGTTACAGATAGAGAACATAATTATAAACTAGAACACGAACCAACGACGAACTAAAAACGACCAATTATCTAACTAAACGTCACTATGTATGAAGTCAAGACGAGAAGATTTGAAAAGAAGTAACGACTATGAATTTTCGTAAAGACCAATTAAAAATAAAATCTCGATAGCTTCTAACTAACTTCGGCAGCATAAAGTCACACCCGTCCCATTTAAGTCAGTCACAAGAGTAAAACCTATTACTTCAAAAGTGAAGAGAAAACCTCCTGACATACTCCATCTACATCTCTATTGAAGGCAATTACAACTACAAAAGTTCGTGTCATAAATATATTCAATTGAATTTTTAGAATTTTTTATAGTCCCGTGTATTACGAGTTAGACTCATTACACTCAAGTGGAAGGAGAAAAGATTTTTCACTCAGTATGGTGTCGTAATAATAGTAAGAATCTCGTGAAGTGGTTCATAAGACTTCAGTTTTAAAGGAGCACAAAATAATCATAAAACAAAACAAAATTTATACCAACCAAATAAACTTAGTACTCGGTTTGTCACACATATGAAGTAAACTACATACACAGAGAATTTATAAAAAGTTAGATAACCAACGGGAGTGGAGGGACAAAAGAACGATAAAAAGAAAAAATTTATCTTAACCCAGAAAAAAAAAAGAAGATATCTTAAAAGGTGTCAACCCTAATAAAAGACATTTAACCAGTTCCGAACTAATCTAAGTCAAAACAAAACAAAACAAAAACATTACTCTTAACAAAGATCTTCGTAACGTAGTCCTTCACGAATTTTAGATCGTACAGAGAAAGACACTACAATTCTAACCACTTATACTCTAACGCTTAGGTCACCCAAATCTGTAACAATTGAGACAAAAGGCCGAGGGTAGTGAAGTACCCTTTGTCTACCCCTTTGTCACCTGTGTCACAGTCCGAAATAAGACCCCCCGAGGTTTGAGTGACGTCTACCACTGACGTCGGTACTTTAATTTTCTGCGAATGAGGAACCTTCTTTTCAATACGGGTTGGATCTGTCGTATAAGTTTTCGTCTCTGTAATGAAACGGCTGATTCCAGGCAGATCAGTTCCGATACCAAAAAGAACACCAGTAGATACCTACACTCTCAACCTGACACTTCTTCCGACTCGTGGCTTCTTAACTACGAAAATTTGACACCACAACCTCTTCTGAGAACTCTCAGGGAACCTGACGTTCCTCTAGGTTGGTCCGGTAAGACTTCCTCTACTCAAGACCCACAAGAAACCCTCCTTACTACGATTTCGACTTCGCGGTCATGAAACCGGTGAAGTATGCTTCTCGACTGAGTAACCTTTTCTGAGACTACGACCCTCCCTAACCCCCGTCCTCCTCTTCCCCTGCTGTCTCCTACTCTACCGACCTACCGTAGTGACTTAGCTACCTGCACTCAGACTCACTTGAGGCCCTCAACCACTACCTGCCCCTCCGGACCGCACGACGCTAAGTACCCCAGAGTCTCTCAGCCTGTGCTGACTCGCTGACCTGAGTTGACCTGAGATAAAAGTCCAAGGGAACTTGAAAAATGAAAAAATTGACCTACCGAAATCATCAGTAATCATTGATAATGAATTTAGGTAATACAGTAGTCACCAAGGTTTACCACCACCACAGTCAAACAGTAAAGGTGCAAGTAATCGACCTTAAAAAACATTACTTAAAGAGGTTTTCCTTTTTTTTTTGGTCCCATTTACGAAATAAGAAAGGGAAACAAAATGTATAAAGTCTTATTACATAACCAAAGAAATTTCCCCTAACTAATTATCGAAAATGAACCGTTTTTAAGTGTCTTTTCAAAAGAAAGTCTGTAGAAAAGTAGAGTTCATAGTAGTGTATCAACACTCTTGTCTTAATAATGGCCAAGAATAAGAAACAATATTTTTCATAACTAAATATGTAAAACGAAGAAAACTTTAGCATTACATCTTGTTTTTCTAATTTCAACCATTCTGGTTAATAACTATGTATAAATTTTTAATGTTAAAAACAAGACATGTAAACAGTCAGGAAAATTGTCATATTCTTCTATGAACTAGTTTGATAATTGAATGTCTTTCACTCAGGTACATTAGACTTGACTCTCTTAAACTATGGCTTCGCGAAGTCACTCATATAACGATAACCTACTTTAAAGTCCAGCCTTTATTAATGTAACAAACCACAGTCCGCCAGTTCAAACATATAAGATAAACTAACGAAAACCTTTTACTCGAAAATAAAATGTATTCGCCCAACCTCTTTGTAATCGTTTTAAACGACATTTCACGAAGAAAAAGAAACCCTTTAAGGACATATAATTTACGTGTTGTAATCTTCACACTTTGAAGAAGTTCTTCAAAGTATAAATTTTTCTTTTTCTTCAAAGTGCACAAACTTTTTTCGTAGAGAAGACTACAAAAAAATTTATCTTTTAAACAATCACCGATGTTCCTTCCCAGTCAAATACAGTGAAATGTCTCGACAACAAAGACAAATCAGTGATTCAGTGCCGACTGAGAAGACGCAGACGTACCTGACGTCGGACGGTCCGAAGAGACCCTAAAGGGTCCGTCCTTTCCTGTGACCCGACCCGACGGTGAAGGAAGGCCCCAGAAGGGGTGGGTCCCTAGTCTGAACCGGGAGGACGAACCGTCCGCCCAAGAAATGTGACTCGGTAGTCCCTTTGGGATGTCTCAACTGATTTGGGTAGGTTTGTGGACCAAACAGAATAAATTAGGACTACATGACAAAAGAAAAAAAAAAAAGGGGTGGTCAAATAAAACGAAGATAAGTTGAGAAGATATTACAAACAAAACATAAGCAGTAACTCTTAGTAAAAAATCAAGAGTAAACAACTTCGATAAACTTATGACTGAATTGATAATAAGGACAAATAAATTTGGTAACCGAAAAACTGTATATAGAAGTTTTAAACTGTAAAAGTTTCTAAATGACAGTCCGAAAATGTTTCATCGGACTGAAAACTTTCGGTAGCGTTCCCGACTAAAATACAATGAAGTTTACGGGTACTCTACCACGAGTAAACAGAGTAAACTATCATAACTACAAAACATTCTACAAATATTCTATTAGACATTTATATAACAAGATATTTGAAGATTGAAAGAATTAATAATACCATACCTCCATGTAATATGGTGATACCATATTTATACAATAAGTAGAATCAGATTAGTATAAATATATAAAGAAGGAATCAGACAACCGATTATAATATACAACCAAACGACATACAGAAGTTTACTTACTATGGAAACTACGTAGAGGTAAAATTTTATATGAATAAAATATAACCTCGTATCAACTAACCGTCACACAATCGAAGTCCAATATCGTTTCACTAAGTCAATATGTATATATTCATAGATAAGAAAATTTTTACAAAAAGGGTAAATCCAATAATGTCTTACACCTCGTCTTCAGGGACACCATATGTCATCCGGGAACAACCAATAGACAAAAAAATTTATTTTTATCGGTACACATGTACAGTCAGACTTAGACGAGGGTGGGAAGGGGAGACCATTGGTATGCAAAAGATTCAAACACACAGACATTGAACATTTAAGAAAAGGACAAGTAGAACCCCGATTTGGTCATCATTAAGAACATTTTGTATCTACTCTAAATCTCGAGAATGAAAAAGGTGAACGAGGTCGACAAACGATTTATTTAAAGTCACATAGAATACTAATCTTTCTCTTCCTACAAAACACTAGATCCAAGAGATTTACCTTTCGTAAGATGATCAAAAAACTGGAGACACAAAAAAAATTGAAAACTATGAAATAAACAACCGAAACAACTGACACGACCCGGACATAACGGAACACGTCCGTGTGTCAACACCACTCGTCCCCGAAGAGACAACGTCTCGTCAGAAAAGGAACCCCCTGAAGAGTAAATCCCGCGTCCGGGCGGCACGTGTCCGAGTCACCAACGCCACACACCCGAGTCCTCAACGCCGAGGCTCGAGACTTCACGTCCGAGTCACCAACGCCACACACCCGGGTCCTCAACGCCGAGGCTCGAGACGTCGCGTCCGAGTCACCAACGCCTCACACCCGGGTCAACAGGACGTCGTACACCTTAGAGGGACCTGATCCCCAACTTGGACACGGGGACGTAACCGTCCTCCTGAGGATAGGTGACATGGTGGTCCTCTCAGGACTCGAAATAAAAAACTTATATACAAAATCATTCTCGACTCCTTGTCTCATATAAAGATGTAAAAATGGGAACAGGGTTGATAGGGAAAACCTAATAACTTGAAATAATTTAAACACAACATAACTCAACCTCTTCCAGTTGTACCAGACGTACTCCATCTTTCTTGACGTATCACTATTGTAGTACTTCTCCTAGTTTGGGGACTCTCTCGGACCGGACGGAATGTAGTGCCGGGATGGTGACTTTGTTAGGGACATAGACTATCGTACACTGTAAAACTAACGGACTGGACACAAGGTCTGGTGACACACTTTGACCCGTGGCACTGACTGTAGGGAGAGTCCTAATACACTTCAGTCGCTTCTTAAGGGGGCTTCTTGGTCTCCTTCCCCCTATACTTTCGTACAAACGGTCTCTTTCCACAATCATTAATACTTATTTATGTAGTGGAAGTTCCCAACGACGTTTTTATTTTATTCACTTATTCACTCGTGTGAATTTCTATACGACATATAACATGTCAAAAAATTCAAAACTTAAAAAAAAAAAAAAACTCTCTGTCATAGGACCTACCTTAGTCTACCTAAAGTCACACTAAGGATTTAGACAGTAAAGAATCCAAACACTACAACCCGTTCGGTATATGAGAAAGACTAGATCAAAGACATGGACACTTTACTCTTATTACGATGGTAAACATATCCCGACAACAGTCTTAGACCCTTATTACGGACCGTACACCAAGAAAGACGTAAAAGGAAGAGTCAAACGTCAGAACCACCGGCATCCTGAGTACACTTCTATTGATTGGTAGGTCTCGTCGCTCACACTTGCCACGTACGAAACGCCATCAGCCCCAGATTGGACTCACCCCAATCTCACCCCTTAGCAATGAAGGAAAAACCAAAGTAGACCTATATGGAAACGTCTTCACTCTTAACTCGAAACTTCCCACTTTTATTCCTATTCCTTCATCTTAAAATTTCGAACAAGAACGATATTTACATCAGACCTGACCAATCTAGCGATTCTAATATACGTCTGTCTTACCTGCGACTCCGAAAAAATCTGAAAAAACCCCATCCGGTTCACTATCCTTTAAGTAAGACACACATTACTCGGTGTCACTGAAAATACGTCCTTAATAATGTACTAATTTTACGAACTATGGCACCATTACTGTATTACAATGATCTTAAAGACTTAATTTAACGTAATAAAAAGTCACTATGAAAAAGAGTACATTAATTATAAAATGACTAAAATTAAGGACAAATATGTTTAATCTAATCCGAAAGTAACTTTTAGTCAAAAATCAACTATAAAAACAAATGATTCACTTACACTTCAACGAGTCAGTACAGGTTGAGAAACGCTGGGGTACCTGACATCGGATAGTCCAAGGAGGCAGGTACCCTAAAAGGCCCGCTCTCACGACCTCACCTAACGGTCAATGATTCACTTATCATCTAGAGTTTATCGATTATCCTAGATCTACTTCCGAATACAAAGACAGAACAAACCTGAAGTTCCGACACTCGAACAGAGATCGAAGTCGGACTCTAAAGACTACCGTCTTACGACACCTTCAGTAAATTTATAATTAAGAACGGTTTCGACAGATTAAAATTGGAACCAGAAACATGTACAAACAAATATGCCTATCTTTTACATGACATTATCTACAAAACCCTTTATTGACCATGTAACTGAAATTACACGAAAACAAACCCTCATAAACAGTTAAGACAATTTATAAAGTTGAAAATCGTGACGAATGGAAAGACCAAAATATTACACAATTCGACATCCTCTGAGGACTAAATCGCAAATCGGTCAAACATGTTAATTCTTACTTTATAGTTGTATGCTCGTTCTTCCTCGACTCGACCCAGAACCGAAGCGACACGCCCGAAGGACACCGACGTCACTCGTCCCCGATGGGACACGGCACAGGGGCCAGAAGAGTAACGCCGACAAGGAGAACACCGCCGAGATCTCGTGCCCGAGACCCTAGGTGTCCGAAATCCTCAACACCGCGCACCCGAATCAACGGGGCTCCATACACCTTAGAAGAGCCTGGTCCCTCGCTTGGGCACAGGGGACGCAACCGTCCACCTAAGAATTTGTGGCATAGGGGTCCCTTCGGGTTCCGAATCTATCAATCGTGAAAACTCCTATTCTATGTCTTTACGGTAAACCTATAAAACGAAAATTACGTAAATAAAATTTTATCGACTGAGTAATTTAAGAGGAAGGGATATGTGGAAGGAGGTGTCGGAGGTCAAACGTAAAAGACAAGAAACTCCCATTTTGTAGGGTGTATTACGGTTCTGCTTTTTCTTTTACTCCTACCCAGTACATAATTTCTGGTGGAAATAACTATCATTCTACAATCAACCAACATCATAGATTAGATCCAAATCACTAGACACCTCACCATAAAAAGACCCTAATATAACCGATAGTTTATGCATTACAAAAAACACAAACAAATTATGAAATACATCCATTATGCAATTGTCATGTTTTTTCAGTCATATTGCCGAAGAAAGTGAGGGTGCAGACACGGTGCAAAAGTTGTCGAATAGGGACGGTTTAGGAGAGAGTGAGTTTTAATTCAGTCAGGGACGATTCCTTTTGGACAATATATGTACGTCTTAACTTTTTTCACCAGAATATCCTTATAAAATTACACATCAATAAAGGAACGAAATTAGAGAATGAATAAAAAAAGTAATACCAATCTTGTGAATTGTACTCTACATCGGAAAAATTTTTCACAGTTTATATCATTATAATTGATATCCGTGCTTCAACATGTCGTCTAGTGACATGTTCAAAAATAGTACTTTCCTACATCTTAAAACCGTCTATGAAAAAGGACGTAGATAACTCTACTAGTATCAAAAAAAGGGAAGTAAAACATTTACACCATAAATTACCAAACGTAGGGTCCATATTTAGACTACATTAGTACTACACATTAAGAAAACTTTATGACAACTGAAGTCTAACGATCAGAACAATCCCTAAAAGCATAGATACAAGGACTCCTTAGTCAAGTCAAGTCAGCGAGTCAGCACAGACTGAGAAACGTTGGGGTACTTGACACCGTATGGTCCGGAGGGACAGGTAGTGGTCGAGGGTCTCAGGTGGGTTTGAGTACAGGTAACTCAACCACTACGGTAGGTTGGTAGTGTAGGAGACAGCAGGGGAAGAGGAGGACGGGAGTTAGAAAGGGTCGTAGTCCCAGAAAAGTTCTCCTTACGACTGGTCGATAAAAGAAAAATACATCACAGGCACAGACAGAAACCATAGTCCCATCACCACCGACATATTCTACCTAAACCTTCACAAGTATGGAGAAGTTAAAACCCCTACTCAAACTCTTTATCACCATAATTAAGAAATCATAAACCATCTTAAGGAGTTATTCCGGTAGACCAGGACCCAAAAACAAACAACCCTCTAAGACTATGACTAAACTAGAGAAATAAGCAATACTCATACAAATTTAAAAGACAAAGAAGTACTAAGTCAGAACCATCCAACATCCAAAGATTCTTAATGGGTAAAGAAGGTCCAAGAGGTTAAACACCTGCATGTCATTCAGTATCATCAAAAAGACACAAAAAAGCAATGTATCATCAAGAATACTGGGAAATAAAGACACATCGGTCAACGTCACAGAGAGAAGAAAGTCAAGACTAAAATAAATAAAGCCAAAATTGAAAAAAAGGTTCAGTTCGATTTCAAAACAGTTAAAATGTAAAAGTCTTATGGTCGACAATCAAAGCAACTAGAAAAGACAATAGAAATATCATACACTAAATAAAGAAAAGACGAAACTAGAAATGAAAAAGGAAAAGAGATGATTAAAACCCGAAAAAAGGGTTCGAGAAACTCCATATTTTACTCTCAAAAAGTAAACTCTATAAAGACAAAAGAATTTATGTACAACAACGATGTTTACAGGAAGATTCTTGACGAAAACGACGTAGTGTTTTCAAAACCAAACAACGTACAGGTAAAAACAAACGGAATCAAAAACTAAGAGACACCTAAAGGAGAAACCGGGTAGCGACGAGTCATCACATCACGAGAGACGGATACAAACTTACAACGGCAAGATACGGGTAAGAACTAAGTATCAAAGTATGGTAACACCAACCTTTTATATGAAATATACCAAATTCTGGAGAATTTAAACAATTCTGAACAAAACACCGGACTGTGTACTAGACAGGGACTCTTATAAGGTACACGGGAACTCTTGTGCATGAGACGGCGACAACCAGCGTCACAACACATAAATAAACAATCCAGACAACACAGACATTCACATTGAGCCCAGGTCACAAAGGAATAACTAAAAGACAAGTATGAAACAAGACAAACCTTCAAATAGTTCTTAAATTTTAGTACACATCAACCTCATGCTTATCTCATACTCATAGGTTACGTGAAAAATTAGACACACGAAACCAAAACACTATGTTTAAATATATCTAAGAAATAAATCGACCAGTAATTGTTTCCAAACATATAATTTTTATATAAAATTTAATAAAAACAAAGTGGAAATAAAACGATTCCAATGAAACATCAAAAAATAACAACAAACAACGAGTCAGAATACTTTTTTTTTTAGAACTAATAAAACTAACCAGACTGAATCCGGTGTATGAACGGAGACCTAATTAGTGACACTGACCCTCTTACCCCTTGATATACACGGTCCGGACTCGAACCACAGAAGAGACACCGGACCACACTCCATAACACTGAAATAACGGACCTCTTACGACACTTACCTTCCTTTAATTTACTTCTCACTCGCGTCATGTCTGTCTTTGTTGTCTACAGATAATGTCACCTGTAAATAAATCCAACAAAGGTCAACAAGGAGATAACAATTTCCGAAAAAGTGTTCACTATCTAGAAGGATGGATTCTTAAAATCACAGTTTAATAATTTTCTCACATTTTTAGGTAGAAAACACCTATTTTCAATCATTATGTCTCGAAAGAAGATACATAAGATTTAAAACGAGAAGGAGTTTTATCATAAACACCTCAGAAGATTAATACTCGATACTTTGAATTGTCGTGTAAAATTTGGTCAAGCTTTTGTGACTCTGTCACCATTATCTTGATCAGAACAATTTCAACATTCTTTAGAATTTTACAGACACTACGACATCAAAATTTGTCAGTATTTGTATTTTAGTTTGAGTCTACGATTTCATTGACTAAACTAATACCTGACATACCGTAAAACGACGGTAGAAATATAGGCTATTACAAAACTCAGACTCATTACATTTGGATCACTTGAACACTGACCAACAGTGGGTCACTGTATAAAGACTAAAAATTTTATACAACAACGACATTTAGTGATCAAAGGATCTAACTTGATCGTTCGACAATTTCTGGTACCGTTATAAATGACATCTATTTACGTTTAAATTTTTCCAAGACGCATACCTCCAAATTTACTAAATAATCGGAAGTCACGTGTATACTTAGACTTCAATACATCACCTAATTCTTTTAAAGTAAAGGACAAACCTCCAAACTTAAACGTATAAATAAGATATTACGTTCATAACTAGATTTAGACATCCTATACCTGAATCTAGTTTATCTAGATTACACACTATAGTTGTATACTAATTAGTAAAAAACCATATAATATACCGTCCGGAAAATCAATATCGTGTTCATTAATAATATAGTCGTAAAAAAAAAAAGAAACTGACCTCACCCCTTCATCCCTCTCGATTTCTTTAACCGTGACATAGAAACCCACTGAAACCTCAAACATGAATGTCCTGAAAGAACTTACGGGAAATTAAACCGAGAGTAAACAAAGTTACTCCCCAAGGAGATTCAATTATGTAAAAAGAAAAGTAACCATTTATTAGTCTGTCAATTGGATACTGTTTCACTGTGGAGTGTGAACAACAAATAACAATTCAGTGATTCAACACAGACTGAGAAACGTTGGTGTACCTGACGTCATATCGTCAGAGAAGACAGGAGAGGACAGAGGTTTTTAAACGAGTTTAAGTACAGGTAGTTCAACCGCTACGACAGATTGGTAGAGTAGGAGACGGTGGGAGAAGAGGAAAAGAAGTCAGAAAGGGTCGTAGTCGCAGAAAAAAAAAGGTTTCTCAGTCGAGAGGCGTAGTCCACCGGTTTAATAACCTCGAAGTCGGAGTCGTAGTCAGGAAGGTTACTTGTAAGTCCTAACTAAAGGAAATCCTAACTAACCAAACTAGAGGAACGTCAAGTTCCCTGAGAGTTCTCAGAAGAGGTCGTAGTGTTAAGTTTTCGTAGTCAAGAAGTAGGAAGTCGGAAGAGATACCAGGTTGAGAGTATAGGTATGTACTGATGACCTTTTTGGTATCGAAACTGATATGTTTGGAAACAATCGTTTAACTACAGAGACGAAAAATTATGTGGAGTGTATATCAACGATTAAAAAAAATTAGTTTGAAATTAAGTTCTATTAATATCTCAGTGTATGTCTCTCTAAGGAATATGGTAAATAAGGCAAATGGGACTAACCTTTTAGAATGTTTTGATATTATGTCATAGCTGTAACAATATTAGTTCTATGTCTTTTAAAGGTAGTGCATTCCGAGGGACTATGACGAGAAAATATAAGTGTCAATGTAACTAGGAACGGCGTGGGGAGGAATTGGGGATGGTTGTCGGTTAGACAAGAGGTCAAGAGTGTCAAATAGTCAAATTCTTAAAATATATTTACTTGAGTATATGATACATTGGAAAACAAAACAAGACAAAACCAGTCCTGACAAGAGACCTCTAGGTAGACATTATCTGGCGAAACACATAATCATAAAAAATTCACAACTTATCATGAGGTAAGATACTGACATGATCAAACAAACTGGTAAATAGACAACCTCTTGTAGATTAAACAGAGGAACAAAAAAACCGAGACAACTTATTCCGATAATATTTGTAAACACATATCTAAAAACATACTTGTATTCAAAAGTAAAGAGACCCTTTATACGGTCTTCACATAAACCATGTAGTATTCCATCGACGTATCAATTACAAAAGAGAAATTCTTTCACGGTCTGAGAAACTGTCACTGACTCATCAGAATGCACATTCATTCGTCTCATGATCACTAAGTCAAAGAGGTGTGTCAAAAAATAAAATCGGTAGTACTACATGCACATTACGATAGAGTAACACCAAAATTAAACGTAAAGGGATTACCGATTACTACTTGCAGAAAAGCACAAGTAGACATATAGGAGAAATCACTTTAAAGACAAAGAACAGAAAACTGTTAACCCAAAAACCAAGATCATAAGATTAATCTAACAAAAAACAACAACTCAAAACTCACCAAAAATCTATAATAAGGAAGTAGTCTATTTACCAAACATTTATAAAAGAAGATCAGACATCTAACAAAGTAGGGGAATTTTCCTAGAAAACCTCACACTTTCAAAAATTAAAACTATTTCGGGTCAAATAGTCAAAAGAAAATACACAGAACGAAAACTACAGTCTAGATTCTTGAGACACATCAGGATATAGGACTGTTAAAGAGGATACACAAGATTTTCCAAATATAAAATGTAAATTTAGACAATAGACATAACAATCGAAAACACAATCCACATCCGAAAACACAATCCACATGAATCCATTTCCAAGTAAACAAACAGATACCTATAGATTAACGAAGTCGTGATAAACAACTTTAAGGCGGTGACTTAAAGAAAACGTAGAAACAACGTTGAGTAAACCCTATAAAAACACCAAGATTAAGACCTAAGAGAAGGTAAGATAACTAAAATTACAGACAGGAAAACCATCATGGAGTAGCACCTCGTCACATTTATAACTTTAACTCACCTGCTTAAGGAGGGTGAAATAGAAACAAAAAGTTCTAAAAAAAAGGGGGGAGGTGATAAGACGAAGGAAACGAAAAGTTACATTTAAAATCTTAATAGAACGATATATACGTTTGTTAGAACGACTCTAAGACCATCCTTAACACAATTTAGACACATAGTTACACCCCTCTTAACTGGGGATATGACACTTGTGTCATACAAAGAGTTAAATAAATCTAGAAAAAAAAAGAGAGTAATAGTGAACTACAGTCGTAGGTTCAGAACATGTACAAAACAAACTAAAGGTAGATTTTTATAAAGTTCCAAAAAGCTTACCAACATTTATCATAATGTAAAATTTAAAGGAACAGATGTTCAAATAAGGTTACCACCACCACAAGATCAACGATTCAGTACAGGTTGAGCTCGTTGAGGGACCTACCAATGGACGGTCCGAGGAGATGGTACCCTAAAGGGTCCGTTCTTATGACCTCACCCAACGACAAAGGAAGAGGTCCCCTAGAAGGGATGGATCCCTAGTTTAGGTGTAGATAGTTTGTGTAAAGTCCACCTAAGAAATGACGACTCGGTGATCCCTTCGGGTATAAATAACGATCATATGTCTTTATGTTAAATTTTTATGTCACCGAAAAAATAAAAAATTTTATCGAAATTACTCCATATTAAGTGTATGGTATTACAAAGAAGAAGAAAAAATTTTTTTATTCTAAATAAAAATAAACCTCGTATTAACACAATGTCACAATGCAACCAAAGACGGTTTATGGTTGTACTTAGTCGGTATCCATATGGATACAGCGGAGGGAGAACTTGGAGGGGGTGGTAGAATGGGTGAAAGGTCAAATACAAAGTCACCTAATGTCGTGTCGGTAGTCGTGTAAGTAGAGGTCTTCTTGAAGTAGAAAGGTTTGACTTTCAGACATCGACAATTTGTAATTATTGTAATAATAGAGAGGCAAGGGGGTCAGACCTCAACACACACACACACAAAATTACATCCGAACTAAAAATAATTGTCTTCTGTTACAGTTACCTGCTTAATCTAAAACTGAGTTCTTATTAAATTCAACGAATCGATTTTTAACTAAAAATATATAAGTTAAGTTTTTGGCTACCACTTACTATTAAGAGGTATAAAGACCATAACAATAATCACGATAAACAACACCAAATCAACGAGTTAACACAGACTGAGAGACACTGGGGCACCTTACATCGGACGGTCCGAGCAGAGAGGTACCCCAAGAGGTCCGTTCTTATGACCCCACCCAACGATAAAGGAAGAGGTCCCCTAGAAGGGCTGGGTCCGTAACTTAAACACAGAGGACGTAACCGTCCGTTTAAGAAACCGTGACTCGGTGGACCCTTCGGAGTAATAATGATAATAATGTTATGATTATACTACGATGAGAATCGTAATAATAATCTTGACAATGACAAGGAAAATGATAATGACTGTAGCAATGGTGAGGTAAGAAGAGACCGAAAGACGCTATCGGAAGAGGGACTAGAGAGATGAAGACGAGGACGGGGAATTAGAAAGTAAGACTACAGACAAAAACTAATAGGTCGATCTAATTGACCTGGAACCCATGAAAAATCACTCAAGTTTAAATTTGAGTAATTCATATAGTCTTCATGATGAATTTTTAATATGACTTCATATTAAGACAGAAGACAAAGAGAGTTTTCCTAAAGATTGTTTCATCTCAGTGTCTTTTAATTCCGCGTGATAGAGTGTAAACGAAAAATGCTCTCTTAACTCGATTGATCACGTTAACGGACGTCACCGAAAATACAATAAAGGACACTACAACGTTATTCCTCGAGTACCAGACTCGGTGTCAGTCGAGGACCAGAACAAAAATGACTGTCATATCACGAAGAGGTAGAAATCGACGTTTCTTTTATTAGTCAGACTAAAGCCACAACTGGTAGACCACTACAGGCACACATCTCAGTAGAGGACACAACAACCTTCTCCCACAAACGATACTGGTCACGCAAGAGAACCGTTGTGAGACAATCGGAAACGGGACGAAGTAAGACATGAGGTTCCGGTTGAACGGACAATGAGGTCCACAGGAAACTGAAGGATGAAAACGTAAGGTCAGGGGATACTGTTTTTCCGGTGGAAAAAGCCACAATCAAGATCTAGAACCTCTAGGAGTATCTTGACAAGTCGAGGTAGGAAGTGACACCACACATCTGAGAAGGACACCACGTGTCCGAAACAGATTGACACCACCACGAGCCCGAGGTCTCACACCCGGAACGTCGACACCGAGAGTCCGAATCGACGGAACACCGGACACCCTAGACTCAAGGGACTGGTCCGTAACTTGGGCTCAGGCGACACAACCTTCCGTCTAAGAAGCGATGATCTGATGGTCTCTTCAGAGGTAGAAAATGATAAGAAATAAACTTATGATAAATATGTGTCACTTTGAGATGATAATTATTTTATGCACCTGAGACTTTTTAAGTGAATACATTTTAAACTCTTAAACTGGTAAATCATACAAATCAGATAAAACAGAATTTTTCATGATTTCATTTTGTTCTCACGATAAATCGTGACATGTGTCGACTTAACTCTCCTGAGATTTACTAATCTTCCGTGAAAGAGTATTGGAAGAGGACACGAGTAGCGTCAAATAGGACAGGGAACTCTACACAACCACCGTCTCATACCCCGCCTCCCGTTATTGGGTAGTAAATAAACTTGAGTCAATAGTGTCAGGTAGTAGGATGAACATTTGGAAAAAAAAACCAAACAAAATTTCTTATATTGTAGGAAGGATGTCATGACATAGATCGATTATGAATTTTTTTTTAAGCATAGCGACTGGCAGGTAAAAGGATAATGAATTCGATAAAATGAAGAGTCAATAAAAACATATATTTTTATTGTCGAAAGTATTATCGATTAATAAAAACATAAATAAGTAAGGAGTTGATAGACTTCTGAATGTTGTGTATTTCGTGTATTCCTCTAAAAATGAGGTTTCGACAGAAACTCTCATGCATAAACAAGTCAGCGAGTCGACACAGGTAGAGAAACGCTTGGGTACCTGACGTCGTGCGGTCCGAAGGGGCAGAAAGTGATCAAGGCCCTTAAACTCATCTGAGTACAGGTAACTTAGACACGACGGTGACTTTGTAGAGGAGACAGAGGGGAGGAGGAGGACGGGAGTCAGAAAGAGTCGTAGTCTCAGAAAAGGTTACTCAACCGACAAACGTAGTCCGCCGGTCTCATAGCCTCGAAGTCGTAGTCAGGAAGGTCACTTATAAGTCCTAACTAAAGGACATCCTAACTGACCAAACTAGAACGTCAGATTCCCTGAGAGTTCTTAGAAGAGGTCGTGGTGTCAAACTTTTGTAGTAA
The DNA here is from genome assembly GCA_006410555.1 of Capra ibex. NCBI lineage: Eukaryota > Metazoa > Chordata > Mammalia > Artiodactyla > Bovidae > Capra > Capra ibex. The sequence goes on along the minus strand of SJYO01027916.1, from coordinate 57,626 downwards.
AGAAATCACAAGTCGGAAGAAATACCAGGTTGAGAGTGTAGACATGTACTGATGACATTATTTGGTATCGAAGCACATTTACTGAACGGAATAAGAATAATGACTATAACAGTATAACTAACAAACACTACAATTATATAAACTATTACTTTAGTAAACAGTAGATGTGAAATCCATACGGACTTCACCACGTATCCATCCGTAGATCGACTCTGGTTCGTTGTACCCGGATTATAGATGTGACTCCGACTTAAAATACAAATTGATATAATTATTAACGAAATTTCTTTCTGTCAATATAACACGGATGACAGGACACTGAAGATAGAACATTAAAAAGAACAGAAAGCCGAAGAGACCACTGAGGCACCATCTCTTAGACGGACGGTTACGTCCTCTACACCCAACCTAGGGACTCAACCCTTCTAGGGGACTCTTCCTTTACCGTCGGGTGAGGGTATAAGAACGGACCCTTTAGGGTACCTGTCTCCTCGGACCGCCCGATCTCAGGTGCCCCAACGTTTTCTCAGCCTATGCTGACTCACTGATTTGTTGTCGTTGTTGTTTTAATAGAAAGTCGACACACCACGACGTACACCTTAGAACCAAGAGATTGGTCCTCAAGTTGGACGCAGGGGACGTAACTTACGCACTTCAGAATTGGTGACCCGACGGTCCCTTCAGGGAGGACATTGAACATTTTATTAAATCATTATACAGAAGTTACAGAACTGTAAGGTTGTGTACATCTGAACACAAGAAAAATTTCTGGTGTATTATAAGGCAATATACCTACGTAGTACCAAATACATAAACAAAGACATAACCCCCAATGAAACCGATAAGGGTCACAGAGTAAAAATGTCAGTCACAACGTCATTAATAAAGGTATAGAATGAAAGACTCAAAAAGACAAGCCAGAAGAACTAAAAATTTCTACAAAAACTACACCGGACAAAACAGTTCCGAAATAACTCAAACACCGTCATAACGAAGACAAAATGCAAAACCAAAAAAAACCGGTGTCCCGTGCACCTCAGCATATAGGGACCAGTCCGAAGTTTGAACATGGGGGATGCGACCTTATGTCAGCGTTAACGACGAGACGGTCCCTTCGGGGACATACATCAGAATGTCTACGATACAAATATTCATCAACTTAATGACCCAGGACTGAAAAGACCTCAAGACTTACGGAGGGTGGAGAGTCTCACTAACCGATAAAATTACTTTTTTCTTGAAATGTCATAGATCTTAACATCTCATATTGAAGAACAGTTTCAAGTATGACAATCGGTAAGAATGAAACTTAAAAAAAGAGACGGAAGAAGAGTTGGGTCTCTACAATCTCATTCTAAATTTCGGACGACAGGAAAAGAGACAAAGTAAAAAAAAGAAGAGTAACGGTCATGACAGGAGATCGGTAAGGTCGAGAAAAAATTTAATCATGAAAGAATAGGGATCTGTAAGGGTTAAAATCAGTCAGAGTAAAGAATTTAAACCTTTGGTTCTAAGTGAGTAGATTTACTAGAATTTAAAATGTACAAAGGATTGACGTATAGACAATTATATATACATTTGTAAAATCGGATCTTATAAACTGTATCCTTTACAAAAGACTAATTGAGAGTCTATTAGTATTTTGATTGTTTCGATAAGAAGGTTGTAAAACCAACCACCTCTAAATCATATGACACGACTTATACATGATGATTTTAAAAAACTCACTAAGAAATTTAAGATCTCACCAAATGTTAAAAGTTTCCAAAGAGTGTGTACTAAAGTATATTAGGATATTATTAGGGAAGGAAGGTGTAGATATAGGAAAATGAATATTCTTGAACGTCAAAACAAATTTACGTAAATTATGGACTTCAAAAATGAGAAAACTAAGATCTTATAGGTAACTGTGGAAACATACACTTTTAAACCATAATATATTAAATAGAGTCATTTTAATTGGAAGAACTTTATAAAATAATAAATCTGTTTACGTCATTTTACGATGACGACAAATAGATCTCTAATATAAAGTATTTTGTCTTTAACGACAAATAGAAAAAATGAAGAGATACACATAAGTTAAATTAACAAACCAATAGTAAAACACTATTTTTTCTCAAAAAGATTCTATGTTTCACTTAAAATCAGGCAATTCAATTTTACGTACGTAAACTTAGTATAATTTTTGTTTCTCACCAGGCTCCACCGAAAAAGACTTTTGGGTGAGTAACCAAATACGTGGTAAACAACTTGGAGAAATATAATCAATCCAAACCCAAGACGAATTTCATTGTCTTAGATGTAAGTAAGTAAAAGTACTTTATGTCTAAAAGAATGTATTGTCACTTAAACCATAATCCGTCAACGACCGAGACCACCAAGATGAATTACTACGAAGTTCTCATTGTATGAAAGACGGAAAGGAAAATGGTAAGAAAATAAAAAATAATTTTAAAAAATTAACCTCAGACTAACGGAATATCACATATTTAAAGAAAACATGTTTTTACAATTAGAAAGCTCATATTAAAACTCATATTAGAAAACTCATATTAAAACAATTAGAAAACTCATATTAAAACAATTAGAAAACTCATATTAACGGAATATGACACATCTAAAGCAAACGTGTTTTTACAGTTAGAAGACAAATGTTTTTACACCTGTCACGAGCACGGACCCACACGCAATCAGAACTCGGGCACACGTGGGACCGGACGTGTGGGAGATCCGGGAGTCCGTGACCCGACACGTCGTGCCGTCGTGTCACAGTATGCACCGGCACATGTGTGGAGTCACGCCGAGAGAGTTGGGGGGTGGCGAGGAACGGGGGGGGGGTGGGGGGGTCAGAGTGTGAAACGGTTACATAACCCAAAAACAGACAAACACGAACACTCAGTGTACTAGAACTCTCTCAGTCAAGAATCCATCCAACTATTCTTCAGACCCCAGGGGTTCCTCTTCTTTCCCCAGATCTCAAGAGTTCCTCCTCTTTTCCTGATTCCAAAAAAAAAGAAGGAACTTCGTGTCTCGATTACTAATATGTTGTTTCGTTGAGTAGAACGAGTTCCCATACAAAAGGGAATTTGAGACGTGGTTACTAATATATTGCCGTTACACAGGACGAACTCCTGTACAAAGAGGAAGAACTCTTGGAAGACTGATTAGGACAGTAGAATTTCACAGATAATACAGGTCCAAAGATCGACAACGAAAAAATGGACATATGTCCAAAGAGTCCTCCAGTCCACCAGACTATAAGCGTAGACAAATTCTTAAAAGGTGTCAAACGACACTACGTGTGTCAGTATCCGAAACCGATCAGTCATTTCGTTTTCATCTACAAAAAGACCTTGAGAACGAAAAAGATACTAGGTTCTACCCTTATGGTCTGGTGGATTGGACGGAGAACTCTTTAGACATACGTCCGGTCCTTCGTCGTCAATCTTGACCTGTACCTTTTTGTCTGACCAAGGTTTATCCTTTTCGTCATGCAGTTCCGACATATAACAGTGGGACGAATAAATTGAAGATACGTCTCATGTAGTACTCTTTGCGACCTGACCTTCTTTGTGCTCGACCTTAGTTCTAACGGTCCTCTTTGTAGTCATTGGAGTCTATACGTCTACTGTGGTGGGAATACCGTCTTTCACTTCTCCTTGATTTCTCGGAGAACTACTTTCACTTTCTCCTCTCACTTTTTCAACCGAATTTCGAGTTGTAAGTCTTTTGCTTCTAGTACCGTAGGCCAGGGTAGTGAAGTACCCTTTATCTACCCCTTTGTCACCTTTGTCACAGTCCGAAATAACAAAACCCGAGGTTTTAGTCACATCTACCACTAACGTCGGTACTTTAATTTTTTACGAATGAGGAACCTTCTTTTCAATATTGGTTGGATCTATCGTATAAGTTTTCGTCCCTGTAATGAAACGGCTGATTCCAGGCAGATCAGTTCCGTTACCAAAAAGGTAACCAGTACATACCTACACTCTCAACCTGACACTTCTTCCGACTCGTGGCTTCTTAACTACGAAAACTTGACACCACAACCTCTTATGAGAACTCTCAGGGAACCGGACGTTCCTCTAGGTTGGTCAGGTAAGACTTCCTCTAGTCGGGACCCTGAAGAAACCTTCCCTACTACGATTTCGACTTTGAGGTCATGAAACCGGTGGAGTACGCTTCTCAACTGAGTAACCTTTTCTGGGACTACGACCCTCCCTAACCCCCTTCCTCCTCTTCCCCTGCTAGCTCCTACTCTACCGACCTACCGTAGTGACTGAGCTACCTACGCTCAGACTCATGTGAGACCCTCAACCACTACCTGTCCCTCCGGACCACACGACACTAAGTACCCCAGCGTTTCTCAGCCTGTGCTGACTCGTTGACATGACTTGACTTGCCTACAACCGTCAAACTAGAGACCAAAGGGACGGAAAAGATTTAGGTCGAACTTGTAGACCTTCAAGTGCCAAGTACAGGACAACTTTGGACCGAACCCTTTTAAGACTCGTAGTGAAACGACCGCACACTCTACTCACGTCGACACGCCATCGAGGGAACGATTCTGATCGCCTCCCGTGAGAGGCGGGGGAAGACTACAGATACAGTGTTCGAAGGAGACAGGGAAAAATATGAAATTATTTTGAGACGATATGTTTTCGAGAACTCACTAGTTCGGACCAGGGACCAGGAATTCGACTTAGAAGAAGTCTCTAGTACTTAGACTGTAGTAAGAGGTATTCAATAGTTATAGTCCCACCGACGACATGGAGACCCGCAGTACAGACACAAGATCTCCCCCTTCTTCCATCTTCGTTTTTCGGACGAGGTCGACATAGACAAAAGGAAAATAGTTCACTTTGGGACCAAGGCGGTGGAGTCACAGAACACTGAAACACACTCAATCAATGCAAAGTCACCGATTAAATAATCCACAATTGAGACACTACCATAACGATCAAAAAATAAAAAACTCTCCATTAATTACATTTCACGAACCGTGTCATGTATTGAGTGTCATTGGTGAGTCACGTGCATACGATAATAAAACTTGACAATATCCCTTGAAACATAAAAATTATAAACATAAAAATACACTAATCGAGTACCATCAGTGAGCCACGAAGGGACCACCGAATCTGCCATTTCTTAGGCGGACCTTTCACCCCGGCGACCCAAGATAGGGACCCAACCCTTCTAGAGACCCTCCTCCCCTACCGTTGCGTGAGGTCATAAGAACGGACCTCTTAGGCGTACCTGTCCCCTCGGACCACCCGATGCCAGGTGCCCCGTCTCAGCCTGTGCTGACTCGCTGAATCGTATCGTGTTGTGCCAGTGAGTCACGTACATACAATAATAACAAGATATAAAGATAGTAATAATAAATAAAATAAAACATAATGTAATTTTTTTATCGTGTCTTTATGTATCTCATTTTTCAAAGGGGGTTGATGATAATTGACTAACTAAACGGCAATATAATAAATAACGACACATTGTTTACTAGAGGTTTGGAACGTCGAATTTTGTCAGTATGTCAAAGACACCCAGTCTTTAAATCTTTGTCTAACTGATCTGTCAAGACCCAGTTCCAGAGAGCACTCCAAGGTAAATTCTACATCCGACCCCAATGTCAACAGACTTCCGAAGTGACCCCGACCTCCGGGACGAAGGTCCCGACGAACCCACCGACTGTCCAACCACAACTCCTGACCACCCTTCGGAGTCGAGGAGAGGTTCATCCAGACCGTGTCTCGACGAATTCCTAGGAGTACTGTGCCTCCGACCAAAAGGAGTCTACTCGCTACGCTCCCTTCGGTGTGTCACGAATGACTGGACCCGAACCCTAAGTGCACACGATAAAGACGACTTGAGACGCCCCCGGGTCTCGTCGAAATTAAATAACACCCCCTAGTAGACAGAACAAACCGAAAACCCACCTAAACAAGTACTTCCCTCTCCCGAAGTAAAACTACCTACAACCATCGAATATAAAAGAAAAGTGAATGTAATTAGAATTCGATAGAGAAACAGATTAAAAATATAAGATATTTAGCATTTTTCTTTGGATACTTTTTATCCAACAAATTTGGTAAATGGACTTTTAAACTTTCGGGAAGATTTACATACGTATTTTATCAATTAAGACAGTATAATAAGTATTGTCATTTGAAGTTCTTGTGTTTATCTATTAGGTCACAAAGAGTTTCGAAAACTTATTACGATAATGACCTCTTTCCTTTTTCTTTAAGCTAAGTACCAGATTATTCAAACCCTTCAGGTATGTAACCAATATATAGAAAAACTATAAATATTACGTGTCATTGACAATTGCGAGACCCTTAAAATAGTACATTAATAGAGAACTGAACAAATTAGACCACAAAGAGTCTGAATGAATTAGTATCTTCGAAAAACCAATTATGACCAAAACCTCTACACGGTATCAACTCACTTTTAAAGATTAAGAATACTTTCCATGTTACTTGTCACTCCGTCCTCTCTAATAAACGATGAAGGATCACATAAACCCTTAAATTTTTTTTGACATTTCTACCATTAAGTAATGGTCTTTCTGCACATAAAACTGATTAAAATTACCACTTTAAGTGTTTAAAAAGTCTATGAAATCGAGTGATACATTTCTTTGAAATCTTTTGGGTTGAATTTACAATTTAATAATTACTTTTACATTCCTTTCGTACTCCGATCCTCAGTTAATCAGACTAATCTCTAAAACCGACACTCAATTAACAGAAGACAAAGAGACATTCATCCACACTTTATTGACTATGTACACTGTACGGACCAAGAACATTCCTAACGTCCACTTAAGACATGGTAGAGTCGGTAGTCCCTTCAGGGTTCCTAATCAATATATTACCTTTACCTTTATAATATAGAGATATTCACATAAGGATTATAAATATCTTTGAACTACGAAAACCCGCAAGGTTGTATACGACTTTCCGTCATTCGCCTTCCCCCTCCTGTTTTGAAGTTTCCCTTATTAAAAGTCAAGTTTTATAATTTATCGACGGACCTTTAACATCAAAAAGGAGTGTCTCAAATGAAATTAAGAAAATTAACCGTACAAATCTTAAAAATACTGATACCTTTCAGAAATATCAGAAACAATTATATAATCACATTCTAGAGGTTCGGGTCTGGTCAGAGTGACACTCTAATACCATATTAAAAAAGTCAGAAGGACCCCATAAAGACTAACATCATATGTAATGTCTTACGATTCCTAATTTCTAAAGACAAGTGTAGAAGATTAAAGGAACCTAAGGTACGGAAGAGGTAAACTAAGATGTAACAACAGATCGGGTCCCCGGGGGCTGGAGACCCTAGATTACGGACTACCAGACTCCACCTCGACTACATTATTATCATCTTTATTTCACACGTTATTTACACTACGAGAACTTAGTAGGACTCTGACACAACGGGGGTAGGGGTGGGGATCAGATCACCTCTTTATCAGAAGGTGCCTTGGTCAGGGGCCACTGTCTTTCTGACTCCTCGCGAGAGTAGTCACCCAAAAGGAAAAGAGAGCGGAAACTATATTACTTAACTCGAAAAAAAAAATCTAAATAAAATTCGGAATCCTAATAATTTCTGTATGTCATTTTAAGTAAGAAAATCTACATAACAAAATAAACTGTCTACCTATATAAAACCCATAGGTTATGCTATTAGTTCTATAACTTTTAAAATAGTAGGGGTTTTGTGGGGACACACACACACACACACACACACACACACACACACACACACACAACTTAACAGGGAGATAAGAGTCGGGGACCGTTGGTTACTAGATTACAGAAAGGGATATGAAGAAAGGAAAAATCTCACAGTATATTTACCTTAATTTGCATCAAAGATACAGGTCGAAGAAACGGAATTATATTACAAAAACTCTAACTAAGTATAACAATTACCATAACTAACAACCAAGAAATAATAACGACTACTCATAAGACAACATCCCGAAGAGATATGTTATATATAAGGGATATGTTATATGATAAGATAATATATCTTACATACATATAACATAATATATTTATATACGTTATATATAAGACAACATAACAACATGTTATCGAACAAAGAGGTAAATGATCAACTACCTGTAAACTTAGTGTTCAAAACCCACTAATACTTGTGTTGATTTAAAAGTACATACCTAGAAAAAACCTGTTTACGAAAATACTTTACCTAACTCGAAAACGACCCCAGAACTGTGAAGTAATAATATAACAACTGACGGATGGAATAGAAAACAAATAAACCAAAAAAAAAGATGGAATAGAAAACCTCTCTCTAATTCTATGATGTTCACCATGAAGTCTAAAGAACGAAAAACGTGACCCTATATCATTTTTAAGTTTGAATAAAGGAATTAAAAATTTAATACATTTACTCATTATAAATTTGGATTACAATACATAGGATTCCTAGGTAAGTAATTTACAGTTTGTATCATACTTCTAATTTTTTCTATTTTTTATAAAAAACTTTACCAAGGATAAAAGACCTTAGTAAAAGATACGATAAACTTATCTTTTCTAACTACCTTTGATCAACTTCTTTACTAATTTGGAACACTATACGTTTTTAATATGTACTATACTAATTTTATAATCCAATCTAGTATACTTTAACAACAGAATATCATTCTTTGTAAACTGACCCGGTAGGTCTAAATACCATCCGATCTTTTGAGTCTTACCAAGAATCTTCTCTATCCAGAATTTAACCCGGAATTCTTTTACAATTCAATACCAAGAAATTTACTATGTTCTTTCATCCTTCGGTTAACGTCTCTTATCGTTTCAATTAGATAAAAAGATTTTACTCTTTAAAGAAAACATAATCTGATTTATAAGACATTTAGGATCCTGGACTTATATAAAAAAAATGTAATATCAAAATCTTCCCTGTTCCCTTTTTCGTCACTTAACGACTTTGCTTTTTTAAGAATTGGGGGTTGGGAATGACAACTCTCACAAAATATTAAATATTACTTAGAATTTTATTGTCTAAAGTAACGGTCATGGATTATCACTCCTATACAAAATCTGAGAATACAACACACTTTAAGAAACCTACGATTTACTGTAAAATTCCCAACATTAATGACATTAAGTATTACTTGAATGAAAAAAAGAAAAATTGTAGATATCGTAGATCAAGTGTTATCAGACATGAATGTAGTCATCATCACTCTCTTTGTGGAACGACAGACATGAATCTCTTTAATTATAAGGTTCTCCCTTTATGATGATATGTCCTTGAAAACAGACTCTCATCTGGACTGTAATAATTTTCTTCAAAATAATACAATGACATCATAGACACCACAACTTAAAACACAGTCTTAACCCTGAAAAACACAAGACTAGGACTCCTGAGTGTAATAACCACTGAGACTCTTTCCGGAGTCAATAATATCGACTGTAATAACCACTGAGACTCTTTCCGGAGTCAATAATATCGACGAATACGGTAGAAAGGAAGGGCACACCAATGAAAACCGGAACGACAACTTGTACATTCACAGGAAGAGTATCACAGGGGTCACAGAGAGTCGGAGAGAAACGTAGAAGACAAAGGAAGAAAGAGTGAGAGGACGGAAGACCCTGAAACGAGTCGACAGAGTCAAGGAACTATCAAATGGATTGAGATAAAAAATTGGACAATTCAAAATTAAAGTTACTGACGAATATAAAATCTTCAAGACAAATAACAACAAAAAAAAGTTTAGACGACCCTATAGAAGGGAGAAAAGGAAGGATTAGAACACAGTAAAAAAGAATCAAAAAAGGAACCTTTCAGAGTTAATGTATTAAAACATTAATAAATATTAGCGTATGTCAACTATTAAAAAATCAAACTTCAAGAACTCATGAAGTACAATAATTATCGTACAGATGACTGAGTAGAAATACGACACAACAAAAGAGAACACAAAAAACTAAAACTAAACACTCAAGTAACCTCTCTTCCGTCGAAAAAGATTCTCTTACAATCTTACAAAGATTCTCGGACACGGGAAGATCCAATTTAAATGCACAGAAATACGATCGGTGAGATCCTCATGGAAGTAGTACCTTGGTGTATTTTTTTAAAAAAATAACACTTCACATAGTTTGTATGGTTTCTATGTACACATTTTATATATTTACATGTATTTTATATTTATGTATATGGATTGTCGTCTAATCACTATCTTGTCATAATTGTAGAACCTTAGAAAAATAGGGTTGGTCTTTTTAATAGATATAGGATTAAAACCACGCTCGGTAAGGAAGGGGGCGCGGGAACATTCTTTATCAACAGTAGAGACAAAAATAGAAAGTTGTCAAAAAACCCCCCCTCCGGTACGACACACCGTACACCCTAGAATCAAGGGACTGGTCCTTAACTTGGACCTGGAAAACGTGACCTTCGTGACTCAGAATTAGTGACCTGGAGGTTCTTTCCGGGAATTGTTATGTACAAAATAAAACTGTCTAACTCATGGTTAGTGTCTTGATAGAGACATTCCTGTTCACGTCAGACAGAGATAATTCACTTTCACGACTCTCCTCTATTCGACTTCTCAAAGAGCCAGTACCAGACCGAAAAATTTCTCAAGGATAGACGAGAATGACTTCGTGAATCGTGCTTCGCAGTGTTCACTTGGGATCCCTTACGTCTCCACGCGCTCAGACGCTCCCGACGCCGGCGCATCACGGTCTCCGGCCCGCCGGCTCCGTCTCTGTCCCTCGGACCCCTCCGGCATCCGCCTCGCACACGGGACGGGCCAAAGACGGCGTGGACGGCGGCGAAACTTTTCAGTCGTTCAAAGGACCCTTTCGTCCAGAAATGAAAATTCGTAATCTTAAAAGAACATACTATCAGAAAGGTCAAACCTTCTCTTTTTATTAATCAAAACCAGACATAAACAAAGAACCGACAAACTTTTATGTTCACTGAATCGGAATTAGTGATTTTTCGCATTTTGGAAAACAATTACTTTAGTAACACTTCTTTTATTAGAAACACGGGTTTATTTCAAAATTATGTTTTGAACACTTCCAAATAAATCTAAGAAACTGATTATATGAAATATTAAAGATATTAGAACATGAAATTTGGTATTGGATATGTTTCTTACAATATGGTGGGACTTCCACCGATATTTTTAACAAATACTTCAAGTCCGTTTCTGATTTTATACAACTTTACCTCTCAAAACTTTTTACAAGGGATATCGTTACCTCTGGTTTAGTACGATTTTACGTCTTTTTCTGATATGTAGTCAAAGGTCCGATGTAATAAGTTTTTTTATGTTGGTATTTTTTCCATTATTCTAATGTAAAAGTGTAAAGTACCGATCATTTCACGTAATCCGACGAGTCTATAAGTATTGAATGACACTGTAAACCCTTCTAATGTAAAACATCACGCGTCGGTAATGATGTCGAGTCTATTATTGATCGGTCCCGGACCTGAACCTAATACTAGGGACGGAAGCCTTTGTTTAAACACAAAACTTCCAACTAGTCGAAGTCTATTGATAATTTTCCCAATTGTACTGTATGACATCTGGGACACGCACGAAAAATCCATATTATCTGTACGTATGTATATCATATAGTTTATACGGTGTACACATACATGGTTAAAGACGGTAGTTAAAAGAGGAACTTTCCGTATAAAATGTTATAAATTTCGTTACCTCTTTATGAATTGTGTGGACAGACCTATGACGAGAGTGTCATATTTGAGTTAAATTTTCGACGACTTTATAAACCTAAAAAAAACCTTTAATGAAAAGTTTTTAATTAAGATATCGAAGAACCTTCCCACGTACAACTATCACTATTTGTGTCTAGTTCTACTTTCCAACTACATTCATTATAATTCCACTACCATTCCGGCAAATTCAATCGACGTCGATCCAGACACCGGATAACTCTAGTCACACCTCCTGTAGGAGTTCACAGAGAACCGAGGTCAAAGAGGGAAACGGGAGTAAGAGGTACACGAGTCAACGGGAACGTCTCCGTTAGTGGTGAATCAAAGAACACATAACAAGAGTCCATATACAAATATACATATACAAAATATGAGTTTAACATCGGATGATAAGTGTGAAAAGAGGTAAAACTAATAGAGTCGATGTGTCACATAAAATCTCTAAAAAAAAAAAGACAGTCTCGACGGAGTAATAAAAGTTACTGACTTAGTATAAGGTAATTTTGTGTTGAAATGATTGAAATAGTACAGAAAAACTCCCCATAACAAAGAGGACAAAAGACAACGTACGATTTACTTCAAGAATATAGATTGTAGTAATGAATTTACATGGACACCTTATTTAAAGATCAACAATTCCATAGGTAACCACAGACCGAAGACAAATCGTATTAAGAAAGACTCTACCTAAGTAATCAAGGTAACGGTTTATGAATAGAGTCAATATCGGCAAAAATCAAAAGGAGTAATAGCAGACTTTTATTAACCTTAAATTCGGGGGACAAGACTATAAATATGTACAACGACGGAAACGTGATTTACACTGAAAATATAGAGGTCTTTATGCAGTTCACTATCACCACTATCATGTAGAATCAGAATCAACACTGAAAGTACTTTCAGTAAGGTTAAAAGGAAAAACCCGTATTACGACTGTGAAATCCATATAAAATAACAATTTCCTTCAGAAATTTTAATTATTTGTATCTTTAAAACAACCTTTATCTTCTACTGTTAAATAGATACGGTGTAATAAATGTCAAGGTCCATTCTAGGTAATTACCTACGAATTTTCATACTACTCTCCGTTATACAAACACATCAGAACTTCATAAGAGATATTCTTTCGAATTATTATACTTTTACTTTCTATTATTGAAATTTTGTCCTTTTTAGACTGTCTACGAACTCGTACTCTAGTCAGACTGAAGTGGTTAGCACCCTGTGTGACTGTAGTCTATGGTAGACTTATTATGTCGTTAGTCCATAGTAAACTCCATCATTATGTGACTCTCCCTGTGTACAGTAGAGATATCTCATAAAAAATGGTTTTTATGTGTCGAACTTAAATTTGTACTTTTTAGTAAGTGTACTATTCTGTCAGAAATTTTATCGACCGTTTAGGTGAAGTTTTCACAGTTGTAGCACCTTCAGTTTCTTACGGACACATTGAACAGTATCAAACCTCTCCTGACTCCTCTACGGCTACGACCTAGTCTTTTTCCTACAATCACACTGTTCGGAACGATAAACTCATTCTAGGCATCGTAACATGGACCAAAATTACTAACATGATACTACTATGTCATATAAGTGTAATCCCATATGTCCTTGACATATGACAAGGCGTCAAAAAACTTTCAGACTTTAATAAAGTCTTATTTTAATTCCTGTGTAGTTCACTTTTTTTTTAGTGCTTATTAGTATTTTGGTTTTGTTAGGGATAATCCTCAAGAGTACATCGAATGTCTTAACACCCCAGCGGGATCCCTTTCGTTCGTACACATGAAACATCGACCCTGGTACAACGATCTCGATCCAGGACGATATATCGATCCTGGTACCCTAACCGGGTCACTGTGGTTCCCTCGTGTTTGTGCCAACAGTAAGGGATACAGTGGACAACGATGACTGCTGCGTTTCTTAGCATGTACTTTTAGAGACGGTATCGAAAGGACCTTCTTGGTTTTCGCAAATTGTGACACGAACGGCTCTTACGAGTAGAGGAACGTACGTCTATGACGGAGAACTAAAAGTAAAAAGGCAAGAAAGAAAAGGTACGATCACACATAGAAAGTGTCTTGTACCCTACACATAAGTAAGGACCGAGATCCCTCAAAATTAACTAAGGAATTAAGACTTAGAAAAAACGAAAAGGCTTCATTTGAGATAAACCAGTGCAGACAATAAGAAACATACTCTAAAACATACATTGATAAGAAATTTTATATCTCTAGACATTTTTTAGGTCATTTTTTTCTATCCGGACCCTTAAGGGTCGTCAGATTCCCGAGACACTAAAGTGACGACTCGCGCACCCAAATTAGGGACCAACTCCTGATTCTAGGGTACTCGACGTACCGTACCGGTTTTTTTTTTCAGACGTTTCTATTAAGATTTTCATAAAATAAAGCAAATTTGTCAACCCCAAACAATTTTAATTTTTTCTGAAACATCCTCTTACGACACCCACTGTACCGTTCTATCCTTATCCAGAGTCATGTCAAATGAGACCTACCTAAAAGATTATCGTTAGAATTACTTTATTGTAAAAAAACTAATGACCGAAACTCATACACACTTCAAATACAAATTCAATAGGAGTAATAACTATCCTCCCTAGTTTTACCTATCCATATATATTATTTGGTCCTTAAACTGTTCATTTGTGATGTTCAAAACACAGGTCAAACTCGGAAAAAGTCGAAAAGTAAAAACGACGCTCGAGTATGGAATATACCCATCGTTTTCTACTCAACGACACTCATCGAATGTTACCATTAACGAGTCAGCACAGGTTGGGAAACTCTGGGTTCCTGACATCGGACGGTTCGAGGTGACAGGTACCTTAAGAGGTCCGTTCTTATCACGCATCGAATGTCTAATGGATTAAGTATCTACTCTGTAACTTAATCTTCGTTAATATCTCGATTCAATCTAGAAGTAACTCCGAAACGAGCACCGAGTCTACCATTTCTTAGACGGACGTCACTTCTTCTGGGTCCAAGTTAGACACCCAGCCCTTCTAGGGGACCTCCTCTACTGTTGGGTGAGGTCATAAGAACAGACCTCTGAACGTACCTGTCTCCTTGGACCGCCCAATGTAGGTACCCCCAGTGTCTCTCATCCTATGTTGACTCTAGAAGTAGTCACAGGCATCCATCACTAAATGGATTCTGTAGGACATAAACAAAAACAACTTTTATAAAGATAAAAATATAAGATTCAGAACTAACTGACACGATAGAATTGTACTTCTAAAGAAGGCTTCGAACTAAAAAAACCTCGACACACATACACAAAATTTCTAGAAAATTTTCTAAGTACAGTTACATACCGTTTTTGGTGATGTTATGACATTTCATTAATCGGAGGTTAATTTTATTTATCTAATTTTTTTCTAGAAAAATAACAACATTCCCATACTCATCAATGACGGTTTGATTTCGAAACATTACATGAGATCAATGTAACTTCTTTACGATTACGAAAATTACATAAAAAAGAAAGGTGGGAGGGACAGCGGGGGACTTCAACCATCCTCCCGTCAAACTAAATCTTTACTTAAAGTAATAAGTTCTTCCACTCTCATAGTAGACGTACCACCTGGATGACCTTTTTACACTACAATGAACGGTTCGTCTTCAGACCTCGTACAAATGTCGGTAAGACTTCTTTTCATATGCTTTAGAAGTTTAGACGTGACTTCATCCGGAACAACTTT
Organism: Capra ibex; assembly: GCA_006410555.1. NCBI lineage: Eukaryota > Metazoa > Chordata > Mammalia > Artiodactyla > Bovidae > Capra > Capra ibex. Next base: position 42,139 of record SJYO01027916.1, on the reverse strand, counting down.
TTCACGAACCCTTTTAACTTTTTCAACTGTTATACTAACGTCCATACTGAAAGATATTATGTCACCAACACTCCTTTACTTCAAACTAATATTCATGACATCAAAAGAAATCATTATAGATTCTCTGTGACTCGTACACTGTACATGGACCTTGAAACAACAGATTTGAGAATTCGTTCGTGACATATACAATTAAGAAGTTCTTTATCTTCATCGAATTAATAGAATGAACAACGAAAGAAACAAAGGTCTAGAAAATCAACTGTACAACCCTCACGACCGATCGATGTTGAACTGTCAAGCTCTTGACTTCGACAAGAAGTCATTTGAAGTTCCTCTATTTCCTGCTACCCATTTGAATTTATAAGAAACTATAAACTTTTATAAGGGGAGGGGTTTGTAAAATCACCGAAAATTCGTTAACTATAACGACACGTTCCCAACTTACAGTTTAACTCATCTGCTCCAGTAATCTCATCGTAAAACTGAATGTCCCGACTAAGACGATAGTGTACTGGGTCAACACCTGATTCTCTTGACTCACAAGGTTCTTCCAAGCATTAAGCCAGGAAGAAACTTACTAATTATCAAGTTTATATGTAAGTTGTAAATGATCTCCTTTTCCGATTCCTGTCTCTTTATTTTTACAACCCATCGTCGTGGATCGAAAAGATAGTTAGACTCATCAAAATTCACACCGGGAATTTGAACTTGTTGGGTGAGTCACTTGGTTTTCGGTACAACAAATAACCTAGAGGAGAGGAATCCACGTAAAAGTACCAGGAAACGTTCCCTACCTTAACCAGTCAAGTCATGTCATCGAGTCAACACAGACTGAGAAACACTGGGGTACCTGACGTCATACGGTCCGAAGGGAGAGGTAGTGGTTGAGGGACTCGAATGAGTTTGAGTACAGGTTACTCAACCACTACGGTAGGTTGTAGAGTAGGAGACAACAGAGGAATACGAGGGTGGAAGTTAGAAGGGGTCGTAGTCCCAGAAAAGATCACTCAGTCAAGAAGTGTATTCCACCGGTTTCATAACCTCAAAGTCGAAGTCTTAGTCAGGAAGGTTACTTATAAATCCTGACTAAAGGAAATCCTACCTGACCAACCTAGAGGAACACCAGGTTCCCTGAGACTTCTCAGAAGAGGTTGTGGTGTCAAGTGTTCGTAGTTAAGAAGCCACGAGTCGAAAGAAATATCAGGTTGAGAATGTAGGTATGTACTGATGACCTTTTTGGTTTCGAAAATGATCTACCTGGAAACAACCGTTTCATTACAGAGTTGAAAAATTATACGACAGATACAACCAGTATTGAAAAGAAGGTTCCTCGTTCGTAGAAAATTAAAGTACCGACGTCAGTGGTAGACACCACCAAAACCTCGACTTCTTTATTTGAGACAGTGAAAGTTTACAAAGGGGTAGATAATCAGTACTTCACTACCCTGACCTACGGTACTAGAATCAAAAGACTTACAACTTAAAATTCGGTTGAAAAAGTGAGAGAAGAAAGTGAAAGTAGTTCTCCGAGAAATAGAAGAAGCGAAAGACGGTATTCCAAACACAGTAGACGTATAGACTCCAATAACTATAAAGAGGACCGTTAGAACTAAGGTCGAACACGAAGGAGGTCGGGTCGCAAAGAGTACTACATGAGACGTATCTCCAATTTATTCGTCCCACTATTATATGTCGGAACTGCATGAGGAAAAGGATAAACCTTGGTCAGACAACAAGGTACAGGTCAAGATTCGCAACGAAGGACTGGACGTATGTGTAAAGAGTCCTCCGTCCAGTTCACCAGACCATAAGGGTAGAGAAAGTCCTAAAAGGTCAAACAACACTAGGTGTGTCAGTTTCCGAAACCGTATCAGTTATTTTGTCTTCATCTACAAAAAGACCTTGAGAGAGCGAGAAAGTTACTAACTTACCTACAATCGTTAAATTAGAGACCAAGGAGACGGAAAAGATTTAGGTCAAACTTGGAGACCTTCTAGAGCCAAGTGCATAACAACTTCGGACCGAACCTCTTAAAACTTGAGGTCCACGGAGTAGTTGGACAAATAAATGGCAAATCAAGGGATCCCTTTATGATCATTTATAAAAGAGGTAAAAACAACGTAAAGATCCGAATAATATCTCGAGAAATCTTAAGCAATGGATGTCGTCGAAGGAGTCGGACAACTAGGAATTAGGTCAAGACAAACTCATATAGATTCAAACACGAGACGGTAATATATCATAATATAATTTTACTAATCTGAGAGATCGAAGAAACATAGTTTGAAATCAAGAGACGAACGGCAATTCCAAAAAAAATTAGTGATTAAACTTCACTAAAATAATACAAAGAACCACTTCAAATGGAACATAAATAAGAATGATCCACAAGAACGTAGACACCCTAATATTAAAAGTAGGTCAAACCTTTGTAAAACCAGTAATAAAGAGGTCTATAGTAAAAAAACGGGAGAGGGTGAGGAAGACCTTGAGAGTAATGTACAACCAATTAGAAGAGAAATAACACGGAACCCAGTGATTCTAGATTAGTGAAAAAAAATTTTTCAGAAAAGAGAAACACGAAGTAAAATTTAACGAAAATAACGACATAAAAATTCTAGAAAAGAAGATGTCAAAACAATGATAGGTGATTTGAAAAGTCGAAAGTCTATGAAAATTACAGAGATTTAAGATAAACAAAGAAGAATTTTATCGAAAGTAAAAAAGGGGAGTAAGTATAAAAAAAGAAATTTAGAAACCTTTATATATTGTATAATTATCGACGAAATTACAAGAATGAGTCATTAAGACAGTAGAAACATAAAAGATCCAGGCGAAAAATAAACGAGTAATACGAAAATCAATATCCAGGACAAAAGATCAAAGGAATACAATCACTAAAATCTGTATCACTACAATCAGTATCGAGCACCACTGGTTCGCGGACAACGACCTAAAACAATGCCAAGAATATCCCATCAATGTGACAACAAACGTCCGTCTAGTCAACGAACACCAGGAACGGTAGTCCGACAGGCAGGTCCCCGAGTCAGCACCGGGGGAGAAACGCTGGGGTACCTGACGTCGTACGGTCGTCAGGAAAGTCCGATGAAATTTCAACAAAACCCGGTGCAGATCTCACCGACAACGAGAGTCCGTTTCAGACGGAATGATAAGACCGGAGTGAAAACATCTCAGAGACACCTACTGGGACTCAGAGTCTGTGTTCCGTTCTCCATCCTATTCGGACACGAATATGAGTGTCACGACCACTCGAGAGTCACTAAGGACCGAGACATAATCGAGACCCTCAAGAAACTGACTACCGACAATTTTGGAGTGGAACACCTCAAAATTCCATCCTTACGTGTCAAACCGTAATGCAGTTTCCCAGTCACTTCTGAAGATCTCAGAGAAGAAACGGAACCGGGAAGGAGACATCATATGACGGACTGCCAAGACAGGAGGAGTCTGATGGGCAAGAGGTCAAAGACGGAGTAACTGACTTACTCTGAAAATTCAAGACAAACTAAAGGGAGGGGGCACGTCACTAGACACTATACCTTTAACTGAGGTTGATTTTTCAGACCCTTATAGTACCGAACAAAAGAAAGGGAAAGAGTTCCTAGTGTCAGAACTCGATGGAGAAAAGGTACAGACGTCTGTCAAAATCAAAGCATGTAAAACAGGTCGAAAGATCAACAAATACCACTGAACCAATAATATCCAGGACAACGACACAGTACAAGTCTTCTTATGACCAAATACAAGTTTATTAAATAAGACTTATATATTAATTTTATAAAAATAATATAACCACATATCTCTTTTGATATTCTTTTATCGTTTCTTATACTTGTCTATAAGTAAAAGTCCCTATCTTTGGGGTATTAGTTTATATACGATTTAGTGATTATTAATCTCTACAAGTCTAATTTTGTTATAACTATACACTATAGTCATCATAGTTCTTAATATTTAACCTTTTATCGTTCACATTCACCTCCTGTCTCAATAAAAATTGGAGACTCCTACAAGTCTTCGTAATAAAAACTACCGTCACTTAACAGTTGTACATACAAATAGAATCCTCTCATCGATCCATTTACATAACCTACGTATCTTATCTAATAATACATCGTCCATCTTAATTACGTATCTCATTTTACCTGAAGGGTCCACCGAGATCACCATTTATTGGACGGATGGTTACTCCCTCTGTATTCTCTACCACCCAAACTAGGGACCCAACCCTTCCAGGAGACCTCCTCCCGTACCGTTGGGTGAGGTCATAACAACGGACCTCTTTGGGTACCTGTCTCCTTCGACTACCCGACACCTAGTATCGGGTATCGGGTACTACCCGATTCCCAGTGTTTCTTAACCTATACTGACTTCGTTGAATCGAGTAGCTCATTTTACTTATCTATAGTTTTTCGCCCTTCTTTCACTTTTTATCTTACTATATAGATTGGGTCAGTCAAGTCAACGAACCAGCACAGACAGAGAAACACTGGGGTGTCTGACCTCGTGCGGTCTCAAGGGACAGGTAGTGGTTGAGGGCCTCGGACGAGTTTCAGTCCAGGTAGTTCAACCACTACAGAAGGTTGGTAGAGTAGGAGACAGCAGGGGAAGAGGAAAACAGCAGTTAGAAAGGGTCGTAGTCCTGAAAAGGTTACTCAGTCAAGAAACGTAGCCCACCAGTTTCATAACCTCAAAGTCGAAGTCGTAGTCAGGAAGGTTACTTATAAGTCCTGACTAAAGGAAATCCTACCTGACCAACCTAGAGGAACGTCAGGTTCCCGAGAGTTCTCAGAAGAGGTTGTGGTGTCAAGTTTTCGTAGTTAAGAAGACGCGAGTCGAAAGTAATATCAGGTTGAGAATGTAGGTATGTACTGAGGACCTTTTTGGTTTCTAAACTGATCTACCTGGAAACAACCGTTTCATTACTTACAGAGACGAGAAATTATACGACAGATACAACCAGCATTGAAAAGAAGGTTCCTCGTTCATTAAAGTACCGACGTCAGTGGTGGACGTCACTAAAACCACGGGTTCTTTTATTTCAGACAGTGACAAAGGGATAGATAGACGGTACTTCACTATCCTGGCCTACGGTACTAGAAGCAAAAAACTTACAACTCAAAATTCGATCGAAAATGTAAGAAGAGAAAATGAAAGTAGTTCTCCGAGAAATCAAGGAGAACCGAAAGACGGTATTACTAAAACAGTAGACACATAGGTTCTAATAACTATAAAGAGGACCGTTAGAACTAAGGTCGAATATGAAGTAGATCAGACCGTAAAATGTACTACATTAGACATATCTTCAATGTATTCGTTCCACTGTTATATGTCAGAACTGATATATAACTAATATAAATTTTAATTTCATATTAAAATCAAGTCAAATAAAGTCAGCGAGTCAACACAGACTGAGAAACGTTGGGGTACTCGGTGTCGTGAGGTCCGAAGGGACAGGTAATGGTTGAGGGCCTCAAATGGGTTTGAGTACAAGTAACTCAGTTACTACGGTAGGTTAGTAGAGTAGGAAACAGCAGGGGAAGAGGAGGACGGAGTTAGAAAAGGTCGTAGTCCCAGAAAAGTTTACTCAGTCGACAAGCGTAGTCCACCGGTTTCATAACCTCAAAGTCGAAATCGTAGTCAGGAAGGTAACTTGTGGGTCCTGACTAGAGGAGATCCTACCTGACCCACCTGGAGGAATTTCAGGTTCCCTGAGAGTTCTCAGAGGAGGTTGTAGTGTCAAGTTTTCGTAGTTAAGAAGACACGAGTCGAAAGAAATATCAGGTTGAGAGTGTAGGTATGTACTGGTGACCTTTTTAGTATCGGAACTGATCTACCTGGAAACAACCGTTTCATTACAGAGACGAAAAATTATACGACAGATCCAACCAGTATTGAAAGGAAGGTTCCTCAGTCGCAGAAAATTAAAGTACCGACATCAGTGGTAGACGTCACTAAAACCTCGGGAGGTTTTATTTTAGTCGGTGACAAAGGTGACAACGGGGTAGATAAACGGTACTTCACTACCCTAGTGTACGGTACCAGAATCAAAAGACTTACAACTAGAAATGCGGTTGAAAAAATGAGAGGAGAAAGTGAAAGTAGTTCTCCGAGAAATCAAGAAGAAGTGAAAGACGGTATTCCCACCACAGTAGACGTATCGACTCCAATAACTGTAAAGATGGTCGGTAGAACTAAGGTCGAACACGAAGGAGGTCGGGTCGCAAAGAGTACTACATGAGACGTATCTTCAATTTATTTGTCCTACTGTTATATGTCGGAACTGGATGAGGAAAAGGATAAACCTTGGTCAGACAACAAGGTACAGGTCAAGATTGACAACGAAGGATTGGACGTATATCTAAAGAGTTCTCCGTCCAGTCCACCAGACCATAAGGGTATAGAAAGTCTTAATATGAATTTTAAATTCATGTCTAATATGAATTTTAAATTTTCTACAACCCAATCTGTATATAATAGATTATATATCATAGATTATATATATTGGGTTGTAGAAAATTTAAAATTCATATTAGTGTGTCTATGTGTAAAAACTTCCAGTTGTATATTTTGCTAATTCGTCCTAAAGGGACCACTAGGTCACTAAATCTTAGATGGAACGTTACAACCCTTGGGTGTAAGACTTCTCGTCGATCACGACACATGACGTCGATAACGTCTTTTAGACACAATGTAACTTTCTAGGACGTCCTGCGGACTACGTCGGTTTATTTATTTATACTTTTTTTACCTAATTTGTGTAACTCGAATTCCCATATCAATATCTCCTGTCCCGAAGGGACCACCGAGTCTCCAATTTCGCAGACGGACGTTTCGCCCTCTGGACCCAAGCTAGGGACCCAACCCTTCTAGGGGACCTCTTCCTTTACCGTTGAGAGGGGTTATAAGAACGGACCTCTTAGGGTACCTGCCTCCTCAGACCCCCCGATGACAGGTGTCCCAACGTTTCTCAGTCTGTGCTCACTCGCTCACTGAACTGAATTGAATATCCCCTATCTCCCTTTTTTATTACTTGATAATCATTTTGTTCTCGTCCCGAAAAAGTCAATAATCCATCGAAACCATAGTGTAATTACGTCCCTTTTTAGGGACACAAATTTACACATAAACGGAAAAACTAATAATGAAGTCGTATCTAAAAATGCATACCTTGATCACATAGTCAAAGATTACTAAGAACTTTATACTTATGATTTTAATAAAAGACTCTCCGAAAGGATCATATGTCGGGGGATCGTCGTAGACACCTCATTTCACGACGAGAACACAGGAAAAATTATCCAACTATTTTTTCCTTTTAAACTCCTCACTAAAGACATCTACTTTGACAATGTTATAATATAAAAATAAAAACTGACATCTAATAAAAACCATTAAAGTAAAATCTTAAATGAATTTTGTTACACTAATATCATTGAATAATGTGAAAATATTAACTTGTCACACCAATTCACTTTTAAAGAACGAGTTCGAATAATTACGGCGAACAGCGAATCGAAAACCTACTTTCTAACGGTTTGACAAAATCAATCCAAAGAAAACCGACACGACGCACCCAGAAACAACGGTGAGTCCGAAAAGAGACCAAGACCACTCGTCCCAAGAGCAACGGCACCGAAGAGAACAACCCCTCGTGTCCGAGAATCCACCACCCCGAAGTCATCAAAACCATGCACCGGAGTCATTAACACCGCGTGCCCGAATCAACGAGACACCGTACACCTTAGAAGGGTCTAGTCCCTAGTTTGGGTACAGAAGACGTAACCGTCCGTCTCAGAAATGGCGACCCGGTGGTCCCTTTGGGGATCTATCAATAAGTACTATTAAATCTGGTCCACGGGTTATTCTACTTCCGTTCTGACACTAAAGTAAACATCAAACCGTGACAAAACTTGAAATTGAAAATTCTCCTTACGTGATGTGTAATAAGACAAACGAACATTTGGCTAAATTTAATGATAGAACAGGAAACGAAAAGGAACGTTTACATTTATGTGGAAAAACAAAATCGACAACCAACAACTTTCGTAATCTCCTCTGAACACCTAGTTTCTCAGTAATTAGTTTGTTTACATTACAATGTTGAAAATATGTACGAGGTAGCATCTTTGTACAACATCTTACTATATACCATCCCTCTAAACTAGACAAAAGTCTCCAGTCCTGTCTCACGGGACCCTTCACTGGTAATTCTACTCGAATTTCCAACCCATCTAAAGAAATCAATTCCGTCCCCTCCCGACCCTCACCACTTATCAGAAGTACTCTTGTAAAATTCCTCTTATCAAACACGAGTCCGAGACAATCCCCTTTTTCAGTAATATCTACCTCACGTCAATTCCTAGAAAACCCAGTACAATTCCTAAGACCAGAAAAGAAAATTTCCTAGAAAACCCAGTAGAATTCCTAAGACCAGAAAAGAAAATTTCCGTCACTCTTCGATGACCTCTCTCTCAATATATTTCAACTTTCACATCACTAATTTTCGAACCTGAGACCTTAGTAACTCAAGAGTAGGGTGAATGATGGACATACTGGAACCTATACAAGGAGACGGAGTTCAAGGAGGAAACATTTTACCCTACTATTATTGGGGATCACACCAATACTCCGATTTTATAAAATGACAAAAATTTCACGGAAATTGTTACCCTGAACTACTCGTAATAAAAAACCACTCTAATTTTTCACAAAATTTTTCCCTACTCTCCACCCTACTACATCAAACATTAAAATTTTCCAGCAAAAACGACGTCACACCTTCACGAAACACAGTTTACGACGGCCGAGTATAAAAAGATCGTGGAAGGTGTCTTGTCACCGGATCTCACACAACAAATAAAGAAATTCTATCAACTTTTATGGGCAAAAACCTATAATATATACGAAAAAATCGAATACCTTAATAATAAAACCCCATATAAGTTCATACAGATATAATTTTCGTACATAAAAACAAGATACCACTCATTACACCGATTACTTAGCGACTAATAAAAGTATCGGAGGCGTACGACCTTTCAACGACAGACACAATTTCGTGTACGGTGTCTTCATACCAGGACTACGGAAAAAGTTGAAAGGTCCTTTCTCGCGACGTCATTCATCTAGAATTACTCCTTTAGTAGACTTCGAGAAGGGAAACGGAGGACTTTCAGACCGGGACATTCGTGAGAACTGCCCAAGACACAACCCACTTTTGAAGACACATGTTGGATTTAGTCAGGAATTTTGTCATGACGGACAAGGAAACAGGACTGACAAAATCTCCCCTTCTTTATCTCCGAAATTCTTTGATTCTTTCGACGCGTAAGTGGGGAACCCCAGAGTTACCTTATTCTCGGGTTAAGAAAAGTTGTATTCGGTACAAGAGAATACTTAAAAATAGAGACGTAAGACTTTATCTTTAAAGACATATCGCGAAAGTGAAAGTAGAAAGAAATCACAATGTAAAGGAATCAAGACAAAGAAAACGTGGACTACACATTCAACTCTCATTGTCTTTGAAAGATCCGTTCAAAAAGACTGAACACTCAAAGGTATAACATAGTCAGAGTCGTAAGAACATTTGACAATCAGTGAAATGTGTATTCTGTCAATTACACACCGTCATTATAGACATCACAAAGTTTTATAATCTACTAATATAATATATTATGTATAGACAATAAATACCTTCGAAAAAGTGTAGGAGAAATAATGTAACTAGACGGACAATCTTCGTTCACAAAGTGTCAATAGAAAATAAGTAAAAAATAAAAACAAGAGCATTATAGGATGGAAAATACCGGAGACACATCGGTCCGTTTTAGACGTCTTTCTTCTCTCACAAAATTTTCTTGTAAATACTATGAACTCACAAAGTGTTTGTAACATGTCAAAAGAAACCTTCCAAAATAGCGAGTACAATAAAAAAGAAAGATTAAAAAGGATTTATTGATAAAATCTAAACTTCGAAAGGTCTTATCAAACGAGTGAACCGTAACTCAAATAGTAAACAGAGGGTCGCATTTTTTCATAAGAATCCTCTATTTTCATAAGAATAATCTCTTTGGAAAAAATATGTATAAAATTCAAATAATAAATACAAAGAAACTCTAACAATGTACAGGTAATGCAAAAGAACATACATAGAACTTTAAGCCGGTCAACTTGGTGTGTTGAAAACCTCGAAAGTCTCTTATCTCCAAAATTTATATAAGTAACTGAGTAAAAAAGGGGGAATTTGTATCGAAAATTTCCCTTCAATAAGTACCCATTTAATAAAAATGGTTCGAAAGTATGGGAGATGAAAGTACAAACTAACCCTGTCTTGTATACATATGTTTCTCATACACAATAAAAAAAGAAATTATGTTGTAAGTAAAATTTAGTCGGAAAACTTCAGAGTTATCACAATAATCTATCTAAACCGAGATACTACAAAAAGTACAAAATACTTTATAGAATATTTTTTATACACATATATACTACAGTTGGATTTCCATAAACATTTCACAATATTGTTCTTTTCGAAAATCATACTAGAAAAAAAATTTGTCGAAATAACTCAATGTTAAGGGTATAGTATGTAAAGACAGTAAATTTCACATGTATGTCACTTACCAACACAAGTAGTCAAACACGTCGGCAATAATGTCAATTAAAAGTCAAGTCAAGTCAGCGAGTCAATACAGGCTGAGAAACACTGGGGCACTTAGCGTCGTGCGGTCCGGAGGGACAGGTAGTGGTAGAGGGCCTCAAGTGAGTCTGAGTACAGGTAGCTAAGTCACTACGGTAGGTCGGTAGAGTAGGAGACAGCAGGGGAAGAGGAGGACGGGGGTTAGGGAGGGTCGTAGTCCCAGAAAAGGTTACTCAGTTGAGAAGCGTACTCCACCGGTTTCATGACCTCAAAGTCGAAATCGTAGTCAGGAAGGTTACTTGTGGGTCCTAACTAGAGGAAATCTTACCTGACCGACCTAGAGGAACGTCAGGTTCCCTGAGAACCCAGAAGAGGTTACGGTGTCAAGTTTTCGTAGTTAAGAAGTCGTGAGTCGGAAGAAGTGTCCGGTTGAGAGTGTGGGTATGTACTGGTGACCTTTTTGTACAAGTAATGGGAGTTTTCTTTGGGACGTGAGTACTCGTCAGTGACGTGTAAAGTGAGGTCTGAGGGACGGATCCGTTGATGACAAGATGAAAAACAAAGAAACTTAAACAGATAAAACCCGTTAAGTGCGTTTACCTTAATATACTACAGACCTTAAAACACTAACCGAAAAACGTGAATTGTGATGACAAAAATTCTCGGTAATTACAATATCATACATAGTCACGAAGTAAGGAAAACAACTGATTATAAGATTATATTCTTATATGGTGTAAAACAAATTAATAAAAAATTTAAATGAAAAAATCAACTCCTATTAATGAAAAGTCTTAAAAAAACAAAAGACAGTTTGTAGTTGTACTCAGTCTGTATCCATATGCATATAGGGAAGGGAAAACTTGAAGGGAGGGTAGAGGCAGGGGTAGGGTGGACTAATAAGAAAGTAATCACCTATCACCGTAAGATGAAAAACCTTAACGACATACCCGAAAATAAACATTCAAAAATATACCTGTGTACAAAAGTAAAGAGAACCTTTACATCATCATCTTGACGACTCGGTACAACAGAATACAAGTTGGTGAACTCCATGAGGGTATAACAAAAAGGTTTCACTGAGATAAATAAAATATTAGAATGGTAGTCAAATCCTCCAAAGATCAAAGAGGTGAACGAATGGTTGTGAACAATTACAGACAGAAAAACTGATATCGGTAGGTTCAGCCCAATTCATTGTAGAACAACTCTAAAACTAAACGTAAAGGATTCAATACTGGTTGGATCTATCGTATAACTTTTCGTCTCTGCAATGAAACGGTTGTTTCCAGGCAGATCAGTTCCGATACCAAAAAGGACACCAGTACATACCTACACTCTCAACCTGACACTTCTTTCGACTCACGACTTCTTAACTACGAAAACTTGACACCACAACCTCTTCTGAGAACTCTCAGGGAACCTGACGTTCCTCTAGGTTGGTCAGGTAAGACTTCCTCTAGTCGGGACCCTAAAGAAACCTTCCTTACTACGATTTCGACTTTGAGGTCATGAGACCGGTGGAGTACGCTTCTCAACTGAGTAACCTTTTCTGAGACTACGACCCTCCCTAACCCCCGTCCTCCTCTTCCCCTGATGTCTCCTACTCTATCGACCTACCGTAGTGGCTGAGCTACCTGCACTCAGACTCACTTGAGGCCCTCCACCACTACCTGTCCCTCCGGACCATACGGCCACACGACGCTGAGTACCCCAGCGCTTCTCAACCTGTGCTGACTCGCTGACTTGACTTCACTTACTGACTACACGACTCGTAGTAAGGTACAAGAATAACCGATAAACGTCTACAAGAAACCTTGACACAGGTAAGTCTATAAAACGGGTAAATTTTTGACATAAACAGATAAATAATAACCTAAACATTGTTAGGAAATATATAAGAAGACCTATATTCGAAGAATAGTATTAAAAGTTTTTATTTATTAAAAGTTTATAAAAGAGGACAAGAAAACCCGACAGTGAAAGAACTATCATAGGCAATTTCGTGTTTCCAAAAATTAAAATTACTTCAGGTCAAGTACATAAAAAAAGAGAACATGTATTAATTCTTCTTAAATAGATACAATCCCACTACTTCTAAATGAGAATAAAAAGGAATATTCTCAAAAGATCAAAATCGAAAGTGCAAACACCTTACACTTTACACTAACTAAACCCCAATTAAAAAACACATAGTATATTCCTTCACCAGCTGAAGTATGAGAACGTACATTTATGATCAAAAGAGTCACGTAAACAAGTAACTTGACAGAACTATGAGAACAATTTTTAGTTCTGGTGTTTCTGCTCCCGAATAAATACCGAGAGGGAAGATGAGGTAACCAGATATAGAGATAGAAATACGGTTATGGGGTGTCGAAAGTCATAGAAACATAATATCCAAAATCTAAACCATTAGACACAATCAATCGTTGAAGGGTGATAAACGAAATGTACACTATCACATATATGCAGTCACGATAAAAGAATTAATCAGGGTAGGAGTAGAAAGGGACGACACAAGTGTTCAGGTAAGACATGATTCAAGTAGTCATCGTAAAAAGACCTAAGGTGCATATACACAATTATATGATATGAACAAGAGGAGAAAAACTGAACGAAATGAAACAAATCCTCCAAGATACAAGTAATTGGAGTCATGTCGACTGAGTTTAAGTAAGGAAAAATACCGACTCATTATCAGGTAACATGTTGACATCAATTACCCTTCAACGATTTATTCTGCCTCTGGTCGGATCGTGAGAGACTACCGAATCTCCCCACTTTACCCCCTCCCGTCCCTCCGAGTCCTCCCTTCCTATATAAATATCAATAATGACCAATCGTAACAACATGTCGCCTTTGGTTGTGTTATAACATTTCGTCAAAAGGTGGTTAATTTTTTATTTAATTTTTTTAACCATTAGACCTGGAGGTTGAAAGGAAAAAGTTCAAATAAAACCTCTGTAATCCCAGGAACGTAATAAAATAAAAATTTAATTTTAAATCCGGTTCACCATTTTAATGGATGTGTCAGTGAATACTCATATTGAAATTTTACAATATTTTTTACAATACTTACTTAGGAGAAGTCGAAACATAAAAGACAATTTTTTAATGTAAGATCCGAAAAATGAATTGACAAAAGAAAGGAAGAGGTAGAAAGAAGTAATGAAATAAATTGTAAAGTCGTTGTTTAAAGGAAACTATAGTGATGGACAGAGAAAAGTAACCTTAGAGAAATGTATACTAGTAACATTCTTTCCTTCGTCATTCTAATCACACAGTTTCTCTAGTGAACCTTACAAAGACAAATTGATTTAATTGTAGTAATTAGACACAAAACTTATTAAATCTTCAATCACTTTTAGAAAGTCTACTTCTCTGATGAAAACGTACATCTGATTATATGCCATCTTTATGTACATCGTACATTCCAGAGTAAAAGCACTAAAGTCATTGTCTTAAAAAGTAACACTCAGTCATTGAGTTTAAAAAAGGGTAATCCGATAGCGTAATGGAGGATATCGGTTTACCGGTATGGTCTTACCAAAATGTAAAGTATGGACCGAATCTTACCTAGGACATTTATTGTAGTTACACCTATTTCTGTTTGGTATAAACATAACCATACATAAAGACATTGAATCACAACAATGAAATAAAACTTTTTACTCTTCTTATAAACATCTACTTTACTTTTGAATAAAAAATATCAAAGTCTTGGTCATTTCCAGAACCAATAAGACGAGTGAAACAACCCCCTACAAATTAATATTGTAGTTATTTCAGTTTTCCTTTTCCGAAAGTTGTGACACACTTTAAACTAAAGTTCGGTGTTTTCCATACACTAGAATACTCAGTATCAATACAATGGTATGACAAGATTGGAAGTCTTACGACACTATTTAGTATTAAACCAAGAATTCGACCAAGTCTTTTACTTCACATTTAACGACCTGTCAACAATTGGAGAGACTAAACCTGTTACTTTTCTCACTTATAAATCGACAAGGATCTCAAATTCCCTTTATGTTCACTTTTATATACATAAACGAAAAGATGGAATTGTAAATCTTTAATTACTTACCAAATAATTGTTTTCCTTGTAGATATACATCTAGTCATTTATCTATTTTGTTTATACTGTTTTACAACTGTCAACACCCTACCACTCTCTCAAAGATAATTCGAAAAATGGAAAATTTTTAAAAGTATTACTTTTCAACCTTTGTATTAAAGTACCCATTCGATAATAAACAACTCTCTCAAGGGAACTTAGTTATAACAAGGTCCCCATCTTATAACTTAAATTATTTTCATCAGAATAAAATCAAGATCTAAAGTGACATTAAATCGTAAACTAAAAACGAACAAAAATAGTCACACCAACTTAACAACCTTTTTAGTAATAATAATAATAAAAATTGACAAACGAATAGGTCACCATATACCATTGATATCACGTGTAAATATTGGCCACCTTCTTGTCACTCGAAGCCACAATACACTTACCACTTGAACGAAGGATACCTCTCTATTGTACCAAACAGTTGTGCTCACTACATTCATCAAACTCTTTCAATGTAAATTTATTCTTTTTATATAAAATATAACTTATATTTAAAATCTTGTGATGTCACCACCTAAAAAATATTAACATCAAACCGATTGTACATTATATAATTCTCACACCTTTACACGATTATACAGTGTATTCTATAATGAGTCAGGAACAATATTTTAACAAGACCTATCCCATCTCTGTTACTAAGTATCCATCGTCACTCATATAGAACTTTCATAAACACAGTAACCAGGTAACTAGTTTAATTTGGAGTCTCGAAATGACGTCCCAAGACTAGTAAAAATACTTACTCAATCCACTTTATCCGAATATTTAAAAGGTATATTAAGTATCGACGATATCTATTGATAAAAAATATTATAAAAGTTCCAAGTTATTCTCTAGGTATTCAATCTTAATATAAGTTTTACAAGAGGGAGGGAGGGTGTAATGTAAAAATTACCTTTGGAACTTTTTAATACCCAGGCCTTTTACTTATGTTTGAACGTTGTGGGTAAGTGATAATTGAGGATAATAGGATTAGATACGTATAAATGCATAAAACTTTATGATTGGAATTCTCGAACCTAACAATCTGAACCCAAACTTAGGGAAGGACTGATACTGAAATGAATTAAATAATCCGGACTCCAAAGAGAAAACACACTCACACGAGTCAACGAGTCAAGACAGACTAAAAGACACTGGGGGACTTGACATCGGACGGACGTTTCCGATGACACAGGTACCTTAAAAGGTCCGTTCTTATAACCTTACCCAACGGTAAAGGATGAGATCCCCTAGAAGGGTTGGGTCCCTAACTTGGGTAAAGAGGGCGTCGAGGACACAACGTCCACTAAGAAATAACAACACGAGGCACCCTTCGGGAAACGAGGTGGATTTTTCCCACATTTTATCATGGATAGAGTCTTACAACTAACTACTCGATGACAAGTCTTTAGGTAATCTTCTCACTGAATATATCTTATTGACGAGTTATTTACAATTGACAATCAAAAAAAAATTTAATCCCTAGTTTATATATATAACGGAAAGTTGGACAAAAAAAAAAAAGGAATGTAATTAGAAACGACTCGTAACGTCCGTAACATTATTATTTGTGAAAATGAAAGACATTGGAACGCCCTATTCATGACACCATTAGAAATGTCCACTTTGACTCGTGTCTCCCTAATTCCTTAAACGGTTTTAGTCGTCGTACCCTCAGTCAATAAACTGGATCCAGTAAACAGAAGTATTAGGTTCACAATTTTTAAAAAATATAAGGAATTACAGTTGTATGTGTAAAAAGTCATCGGAAGGATTATCAAGGTACCATATTTTATGAAAATTTTCTATAGTTCGTAAAGAAAAGGAAGAACGACGTATCCACATTTAAATACACACTAGAGACGTTGGATCTACAATGATTCTCTCTAAAAGATACATTTATTCTTTTCGTATGTGGACAAAAAGACTTAAATGTGGAAGGAAAACGCTCTAACGCAGATGAGGGCACTAAATTGGATAATAAACATAGAACTACAGATGTCTTTGGTAGAAATGTCAGAATCGAAGATTGGTATCTCTTGGGACAACCGTTAAGGAAGAAGTGGGTGTAATCAAACGTCTTTTCTGTGTAAGTGATGTACCGACTTTCAATTGAGTACTAAAACGAGCAACGAGGTTTCGGACGATAAGACAGACGAAGAAACCAAAGGGTTCATACTTGGATGCTTCAGATATTACTAAAAAGACTGAGGTAAAGGATGCAGGTAAAACAGTAGTTCAAGACAAATAACATGAAACCTCTTGAACAGACAAAAAGACACTACAGAAAGGATTAGAGATGTGGTTTACCCTTACTTACTTCACTTTACGATTTACTTTAAAATTAGATTAGTCTAATATAAAATCTTTCTTGTTTTATAAATATGGTCATATCCAACAATAATTAAGACCTCCTCTGTTAAAAAAACAAAAAAGAGATTATTTTAAAAGACAAAGGAAAGTGTCTGGAAACTGTTCACAAAGGACCCGAGTAGTCTTTGTCGTCTACGATTGTCTCATAAGACACCAGTCTACTGACGTCAAATGGAAAAGTCACTTCGAGAATTACGACGAGTCTAAAAACGATAAATAGTCAACCCGGACCCTATGTTCCATGAAATGAACTACAAGTGACGAATTAGTCACAATCAACTCGAACTAAATATCTACCCACTACGTACACCGTCGAATATTGATCCCAATTATTTGACGTACACTCTGATTGGTTCCAAAGGAATTCCTTTAGAGTCCTCAGGTTTCGTGTAAAATTTCAAAATGCCCTTCGTATCATATGAACGATATATACTCCGTGACGCGTTTGATGATCGAGTCAAAGTTGAAATTAAATACGACGTAAAGAAAACAACAATGGTATAAAAACTTATCGATGCAAAAATTATCAACCGACACTATTTTTGGTTCCGGTTTAAACGGACAATGAAGTCCATAGAAAACTGAAGGACGAAAACGTAAGGTCAGAAGAGACCCACAATCAAGATCTTCCAGAACATCTTGACAAGTCGAAGTCGAAGAAGTCGTAATGACCAACCCCGTATGTGAACCTAATGACACTATTACTTACCAAACGAAACCTTTACTTGTCTTTAGTAACAGTAAAAACTCTAACGTGGCTTCATGACGAAAAACCTGAGAACAACTGACCCCGATGAAGTAAAGAAGATTCCCTAAAAACGGGTGTTATCATCTATATTACCAGTAGACTTAATTTAAACGGGTGAGGACAGGTAAAATCAAGTGACTAAGGATTTTACAGTCACAAGTGAGAACGGTAGAGGACAAACTGGTGAAGGTCAAATGGAACTAAGTACCTGGATTATAAGGTCCAAGGATACGTCATAACGAGAAATGTCATAGTCCAAAATGAAGGTAGTGGTCAGTGTAGGTGTTAACCCGTAACAAAAGCGAAACCGAGGTAGAGAAGTAAGAAAGACCTCAATAAAGAGATCAGAAGAGGTCGTCGTATAACCCGTGGTTCTCTGGACCCCTCAAGTGGAAAGTCACAGGATAGAAAAACGGAAAAGTATGTCAAGGACCACAAGAGTTCCGTTCTTATGACTGCACCAAACGGTAAGGGAAGAGGTCACCTGGTACAAAACAGTACTGAATCACAAAGTGAATAAAGATGATAAACAAATAACATCAAAAAAAATTACAAGAAAGGTAAAAATACATAAAACGAAAAAAAAAAGGGGGTTACTCACCGAAACACTCATTTAAAAAATTTAGTTTTTGTTTAGGGAAATACAGAAAGATAGAAGAATATTCCCATCTGTAGTCACTGTACAACCAGAAAAAGGAAGGGGTTAAACCTATATGAATTTAACAAGACGTCGCATCCTTCCCTTCTCTTACTTTCTATTGTCTGTAGTACTCCCCTTATTTCTCTTCTCCTCTCTTTGGATCTTCTCTGTCCAGACCCTCCAGTTGGGTACAACATCCTACGTAATTATAAAGTAAGGAAAAAGGTATTCATTATAACACACCCATATAGTGTACAACAAGTAGGTAAACGGTCAACTACCTGCAACCCGACACAGCTAGAAAACTGACAATACTTATTACGACGTTACTTGGGAAGACATGCTCGAAAATACACGTGTACACAAAAATAAAAAGAACCCAAACCAGGATCTCACTTTAACCATCACTATACCATTGAGATGTAAATTGATAAACTCTTTGAAAATCTAACGAAAGGTTGTACCGGTGTATTAAAACGTAAGAGAGTCGAAACATACTCCTAAAACTATAGAAATATAAGAGAGGTTATTGACAATCATAGACTGAAAATATCGGTAAAACCACTCAAACTTTACGATAGGGTAACACCAAACCAAAACTAAACGGAAAAGGAGTACTGATTACTACAACTTACATAAAAACACACGAATATACGACAATATACAGAATAAAACTCCTTGCAAATAAGTGTAGGAAACGGTAAATTTTTGACTCGACGGAAAAATAAACAGTTCAAAATTCTCCAAAATTTTTTATAAATTAACACCATTTTATGTGTATTTTGAATGGTGAAATTGACAGAATCCGTCATCACAATTCATAAAAATGTAACACGTTCGATCGACGTCTTGAGAAGTTAGACACTTTGACTTTGAGACATGAGTAACTTGTTCTTAGGTGTAAGGAGAAAAGGAATTAGAGTCAAAATTCTCAAAATTTTGACATAAGATCTTTGTTTAAACAGTCTAATCACTAAACGCTTATGGCAGAGGGTAAGACACCGAACAGAACGGTGAAGGGACAACGAAAGGAGACTTCGTCAAGGTGAAACTGCGTCAGGTGACACAGACATAAAACAGAGTAATAAACACGAAACGACAGTATAGACTTTTGGATAAAGGATTAAGTTCAAGTACTTCTAAATGAGGAACCAAAAGTATATTTTCATAACATAAAAATCGAGAATGTAAATTTGGAAACTAAGTAAAACTCAATTAAAAACATAAACCTCGTTGACATAAGGAAACGTAGACGTAAAGATCTACAGAGTCGTAGTAAACGACGTTTCTTATGAGAAACGAATAACATAAAGAACTATCGAAGTAGTTTTTAGTCAACTAGTATTTACATTCATAGACACCTGAGAGTTAAGACAAAGTAACTTGAGACAGATAAGAATGCCGTCATCGTGACAGAACTTATGACACCAAAAGATTATCTAAAAATCTTAGTCCTTCACACTCAAGAGGTTAAAACGAGGACAAGTTCTAACAAAACCGTAGAACGTAAAGACACACTTAAATTCTATATGAACAATCAAACATGTTTTAACATCGACCCTAAAACTATCTATGACATAGGTTTAGATGTCTAGTCAAACTTTTCTAAACAGTAGAAATCCCATAATTCAGAAGGTTAGGTACTTATACCCTAAAATAAGGTAACTACATCCAGAAAAAGTCAAAGAAAAACGTCAAAAGACACGTCTTCAGTATAAAAGAAAAAAATACACGATATAGTTTACCTCAATAAAGAATTAAAGTAAAAGTCTAACAAACAACGAACACATACCATCGATTTATCTAAAAGTATATAAATAGAAGATATCCTGTCGGAACGACATCATCAAATAATCGAGACTAAAACACACACAAATATAAAGAACATTAAAAGATATATAATTATATTCTAATATATTTATACTAAAACTTCGTGTTAAATGAAGATTCAAAAGCATATTTTCATAATGTAAAAATCGTATAACTTGAAGTAGTTTCACTTAAAAAGAAGTAATATATATATACTAGTACATAAACATTTGACGGTAGTAAAATCAAAAAAGAAATATTAGACCTGTAGGAAAGAAAGAAAAGAAACGAATTACCGGGACAGATCTTGGAGTCATGTCTTAGAACTCCTTTAATACGGGTCACTCTATTTGGTCAGTGTCTTCCCGTTTATGATATATTAAAGTAATATACTCTATTTTTGATTGAGTCTCTTCGTTTCTCATCTTACCACCAATGGTTCCCGACCCCTTTCCTTTTTTTCCCTTGACGAATAGTCACAAGATTTTAAAATTAATACGTTCTACTCATTCAAGATCTCTAGACGACATGTTGTAACACAAATATCTATTGTTATGGTATAACGGGTAAATTACAGATAATTCTTCCATCTAGAGGAAAAGTCACAGGAGTTATTTTAATTTTTATTTTTTTCACTACTTTCGTCTGTAGAAAAAGAAAAAGAAATGACTAGAGTCCCCTCTTTCGTTACTCAGAAAGTCATAGTTAATACAATCGACAGTGAAAAAACATCTACCAGAAACAAAGAAATTCCTTCAATTAAGTACTTCTCAAAATGGTACTTCTCAACAACCTAAAACAATTTATGAGAAATACGAAAATGACTCTACTAGTACAATTAAAACAGGAATAAATAAATAAAATTACCGAATTTTATTGTCTAAATAATGGAATATCGAGACCTCCAGTTTTCAGACTTTTACCCAGAGTACTCCGATTGTAGTTCTACAGTCGTCCTGTAGTAAGGAAGACCTCGGAGACCCCTGTCAGACAACGAACGGAAAAGATCGAAGATCTGCGGTAGATGTAAAGAACCGTACACAAGGAAAGGTCGTCGCCGTAGGGACGTCGGAGACGAAAACGTCAGTATGGCGGAAGAGACTGAGACTGGGAGTACGGAGGAAGATTATTCCTAGGAACATCTCTGAAAGACCACCAGGTCACCGGTTCTGACGTACGAGGGTTTCGTCCCCCGGACCCATAAGTCAGAGACCAGTCCCTTGATCTAGGGTGTGTACTATTGATTCTCAAATGTACGATTGGGATTTCTCGAACGTACGGCGGTGCTTCCAACTTCTGGGACGTACGACGTTGATTCTGAGTCTCGTCGGTTTATTTATATATTTATAATCCCCTTTTTTCCCTTTTTCATAAGAAAAAATTTTTCCTGAGAACATTAACGTAATTCGGGTGGTCCTACACAATCATAATGAACGAATCAGTACAGGCTGAGAAACTCTGAGGTACCTGACATCGGACGGTCAGAGGAGACAGGTACCTTAAGAGGTCCGTTCTTATGACCTCATCTATCGGCAAGGGAAGAGGTCTCCTAGAAGGGCTGGGTCCCTAACTTGGGTCCAGAGGGAGTAACGTCCGTCTAAGAAGTGACGGACTCGGTGGTAAGTGGGTACGGTCCCTAATCCTGCACCTGTAGAAACCACTCTAACCCCCTTCTACAATAAGATGGATATCCGGATACTGGGATACTAAAATTACATTGTCCCCTCCTAACCTCTATTTACCACGAACCTTGGAATTAGAGAAATAAAAATACTTATATCACATAACGTTACGAACAAGTTTCAAATTTGTTCGGAACGTAGAGACTCTATTAGGATGAACCAATATCAAAGAGTAAATAATTATGGTTCCGGGTCTTTTCTTGGAATTCACCATTTACATATCTTTATTGACGAATAAAATTTATTGGATGTGGTCTAAGAATGACTCAATATAGGATACAATTGTCGAATAAACAAAGGAATGATCATACTAGTCTATGACAATTTTGACATGAATTTCTAATATAATTCACTAGTGTCTTAATGAGACGAAATGAATAAAATATAAAATACACCTTAAATATTTTATTTTACAAACAAATCCACAAATAAAAGTTTTGGACATAGACGATAGACGAAGAACCTTTTCAGTCTGAATTTAACTTCTTTTATCCCTTTTGGAGATCTGGATTCCATACTGGATTCAGTTTAGGGAATACTACTTTCACTGTTTATCTAAGTTCCCTAATCTAGACTATCTCACAGACTTCTTGATACCTGGCTCCAAGCACGATAACTTGTCCTCCACCACTAGTTTTGGTAGGGGATCTTCTTCTTTACGTTTTTCCGTTTTACCAACAGACTCCTCGGAAATGTTTATCGACTCTTTTCTTCTCTTCGTTTTCCGTTTCCCCTTCTCCTTTCTATGTGGGTAGACTTATGTCTCAAGGTTTCTTATCGTTCCTCTCTATTCTTTCGGAAGGATTCAGTAGTAACGTTCCTTTATCTCCTTTTGTTATCTTACCCTTTCTGATCGTTCGAGTTCTTTTAATCTCTATGATTCCCTTGTAAAGTACTTTTCTCCTCGTGTTATTTCATGTCTTTACCCTACCTGGATTGTCTTCGTCTTCTATAATCCTTCTCCACCGTTCTTATGTGTCTTGATATGTTTTTTCCAGAAGTACTGGGTCTATTGGTACTACCACACTAGTGAGTGGATCTCGGTCTGTAGGACCTTACGTTTCAGTTCACCCGGAATCCTTCGTAGTGATACTTGTTTCGATCACCTCTTTTACCTTAAGGACAACTCGATAAATTTTAGAACTTTATCGACAATTTCACGACAATTTCACAATGTAAGTTATACGGTCGTGAGTCATACGGTCAGTTTAAACCTTTTCAGTCGTCACCGGGTCTTGACCTTTTCCAGTCAAAAGTAAGGTTAGGGTTTCTTTCCGTTACGGTTTCTTACAAGATTGATGACGTGTCAACATGAGTAGAGTGTACGATCGTTTCATTACAAGTTTTAGAAGGTTCGATCCGAAGTTGTCATGCACTTGGATCTTGAAGGTCTACAAGTTCGACCTAAATCTTTTTCGTCTCCTTGGTCTCTGTTTTAATGCTCGTAGACAACCTAGTAACTTTTCCGTAATCTCAAAGTCTTTTTGTAGAGAAAGACGAAATAACTGATGTGGTTCCGGAAACTGGAACACGTAGTTTTGTTTGATACCTTTTAAGACTTTCTCTACCCTTATGGTCTGGTGGAATGGACGGAGGACTCTTTATACATACGTCCAGTTCTTCGGTGTCAAACTTGCCCTGTACCTTGTTGTCTGATCAAGGTTGAGCCATTTCCTCATGTAGTTCCGACATATAACAGTGGGACAAATAATTTCAATGTACGTCTCTTGTAGTACACTTTATGACCCGACCTACTTCGTGTTCGACCTTAGTTCTGACGACCCTCTTTATAGTTATTGGAGTCCATACGTCTACTATGGTGGGAATACCGTCTTTCACTTCTCCTTGACTCATCGGAGAACTACTTTCACTTTCTCCTCTCACTTTTTCAACCGAATTACGAGTTGTAAGTCTTTTGATTCTATTATCGTAGACTAGGGTAGTCAAGTACTGTTTATCTACCCCTTTGGCACCTTCGTCACCGTGTATGATCCAAAAAACCCGAGGTTTTAGTCACGTCTACCACTGACGTCGGTACTTTAATTTTCTGCGACTGAGGAACCTTCTTTTCTATATTGCTTAGATCTGTCGTATAATTTTTCGTCTCTGTAATGAAACGGTTGTTTCCAGACAAATCAGTTCCGATACCGAAAAGGTCATCAGTACATACCTATACTCTCAACCTGACATTTCTCTCGACTCGTGGTTTCTTAGCTACGAAACCTTGACACTACAACCTCTTCTGAGAACTCTCAGGGAACCTGACGTTCCTGTAGGTTGGTCAGTTAGGATTTCCTTTAGTCAGGGCTTATAAGTAATCTTCCTGACTACGACATCGACTGTGAGGTCATTAAACCGATGGACTACCCTTCTTGAACTCAGTAATCTTTTCTGGGACTACGACCCTTTCTAACTTCCGCCCTCCTCTTACCCTACTGTCTCCTACTCTACCAACCTACCGTAGTGGCTGAACTACCTGTACTCAAACCAAGTTCGAGGGCCTCGACCACAACCCGGACCTTGGGACCGGACGATGTCAGATACCCCAGCGTTTCTCAACCTGTACTGTGTCACTGACTTGACTTGAATAAGTAATGAAAATTTAGATAACCAAACACATTGGTACAAAATCTGTAAAGAGTTTTGAACAAATTTCATCGTCTCTATGTCTTTTGACAAATTTTCCAACATCCATTTATACAATATCTACTTTTTATAACAAAGGGTACCTTTTTTTCTACCTCACGAAAAAAAAACATACAAGAATGACAAACCACTTTGTGGTCTAACGAAATGCAGGAAACTTTCCCGTAACAAAAATAAAATTAATTAGTTTTTCATAAATGTATACGTATTAGAAAGTCATATCAATTGTCGACAAGGACTGTATACAGTTTGTGAATGAAAACAAATCTAAATCAAATCAAATCCAAACAATCATCCTTAGTAAATGAGGGTTTAAAGTGTATTTTATAGTTCATTTTACAAACAAATCAACAAATAAAAGTTCCGAAGACAGACGAATACAATTGTGTGACATGAAACTTGTCCTAGTCTCATTTAATGACAAAAATTAACCTGAAAAAAGACGAGACATGATACAGCGTTTAATTAAAACATTTGAGTTTCCTTAGTCAATTTATAAATCTAACACAGTCATAAACAAAAATCTTTTAACTAGGAATCAGAAGGTTTGGTAAAGAGACAACCTAAAACTACACGCTACTTTTCACTTAAAATAGACTATTAACCGTCACTGGTCGAGTCACCAACCTGACTCTTCTTTGAGGCCTCATGAAGGGTTTCAATTTGAACATTGTTTTTCTCCAGCACCAGTAACAACCTACCAGGCGACGGACAGGTGACGTCGAAAGACTTAGGACGACTCTGGAAATGTAGACTCTTCATACGAGTCGTATAGTTACTCTACGTGGCTTTTGAAGTCGCGAATGTCAGTCGTAACCAGTTGTCTTACCCGTGTCAAGAAGAGGTACTGCTGCGGGCTGGCGTACAACATGTGGGTTGTGAAGTTTGCAACTTGTTTAACCCGATGTTTCAAAACCGAGTAGACGGTACAAGTCGACTGGAGAACGGTTGGTCGTCCTCCGTCTTTTACGAAAGGTTCTCAAGTAGTCTAAGGTTTCGTACCTAAAAATACGATGCCCTTATTTGTTTGAATAAAGAACAACCTTTTCACAACTAACATTAACAAGGATAAAACTTAGTATTTCTACATAAACTCGGATCCTATTCCGAAGGACCACCGAGTCTGTCATTTCTTAGATGGACGTTAGATCCTATGGGTCCAAACTAGGAACCGAACCCTTCTAGGAGACCTTTTCCTTTACGGATGGGTGAGGTAATAAAAACGGACCTCTTAAAACACCTGTCTCCTGGGGTACCCCAACGTTTCTTAATCTGTACTGACACGTTGATTGTGAACTAGGATCATTCTTAGTAAATTTTAAGTACCAGACTTTGACACTAATGAAAACATAGTTGGATTATCAACAAGGGATCTTTGTATGTTGGATGGTTCTGACTTCTTTATCTTTAAACTTATCTAATATTGATCATCCTTTAACCATCATTAGTTTTTGGAGACTTATTCCTTTTCGTGTCCTAATTGACCGAAGTGACCTCTTAAGATAGTTTGTACTTTCTTCTGCATTATGGTTAAGAGGAGTTGAGAAGGTTTTTTATTTTTCTCCTCCTTTGTGAAGGTTTGAGTAAAGATCTCAGGTCGTAACGGGACTTTGGTGTCGGTTTTTTTTTTTTTGTTGTGACGTTCTTTCGATGTCTAATTATAGGTATAGGAATAAATTATAATTAAGTCTTTAGGAGTTGTTATATCATCGTTTATTTTAAGTTCTCGTGTAATTTTCCTAGTATGGGATACTGGTGACCCCTAAATAAGGACCTTATATTCAGACCAAGTTGTATACTCTTATTTAGTCACGACATGTGGTGTAATTGTCTCACTCCCTGTTTTCGATGTATTAGTAGAGTTATCTACCGTCTCTTTCGTAAACTCTTCTAAGTCACGACAAAGGACTATTTTTGTGAGTTGTTTAATGTTTCGTTTCACTTTTCACTTTCACTTCAGCGAGTCAGTACAGACTGAGAAACACTGGGGTACCTGACATCATATGGTCCGAGGAGACAGATACCCTAAAAGATCCGTTTCGACGACCTCACCCAACGGTAAATGAAGAGGTCTCCTAGAAGGGCTGGGTCCCTAGTTTGGGCCCAGAGGGTGTAACGTCCGTCTGCGAAATGACATACTCGGTGGTCCCTTCGGAGTGTTCATTTTCCTTTGAGGAGTTTTACTATTCCGGTACATACTTTTCGGGTGTCGACTGTAACATATGTTGTTTTTAATCAACGTACAGATATGTGATTGTTACTCGTTAGGTTTTTCTGTACTTCTGTCATTACGGTAAATGTTATCGTATTTTACCTTATGAACCCTTATGTGGTCGTCCTATATTCTGAACATGTCACTTTTCACATTTCGTATCGACTTTCATAATTCTGTACTTATTTACTGTTCTGTGGAACACAAGTACCTAACTTTCTGAACTATAACAATTTCTACGTATGATGGGTTGCACTAGATGCCTAAATCCTGTTAAGGATAACTTTAGGTCTACCGTAAAAAAAAAACGTCTTTATCTTTCGGTGACATTTTAGGAGTACTTTAGAGTTCTCAAGGGTTTATCGATTTCGTTAGAATTTTTCTTATTCAATAAATTTCTCAAGGATGTTAAGTCCTAAAGTTTTGTATCATATTTCCATGTCATTAGTTTTGTAAAACTATGTATCTGTTTACCTTGTCTCGTCTCAGGTCTTTAGTCAAAGTAAATACCATTTTACTAACAGATATTCCTATGTTTTGGGACTTTACCTCTTTCCAATTAGAGAACTTGTGAAGAAAAATTTGTATGCCACAAAATTTTTCATCACCCTAGGGATGGAAGGTACATAATATTAATTGAGTTTTATCTAACCACCACCACCACATCAACGATTCAGTACAGACTGAGAACGTCGGGGCATCTGACATCGGACGGTCCGAAGAGACAGGTATCCTAATTATCTAATTTCCATTTGTATTCTGGATTTGATATTTTGAGGACGTACTTTTGTGCGTCTCGAAGTACTGTAACTCAAACCGTTATTAAAAAACCTATACTGTGGTTTTTTTTACTTTATCTGTTGTTTCTGTTTTTATCTGTTTACACAGAATGTCAGAAAACACGTAACTTTAAAAAACACGTAGTTCTTTGTCACACTTTTCCGTTGGGTGCCTTACCTTCTTTTATAAGGTTTGGTATGTAAACCATTTCCTAATTATTATAGCTGTTATAAACTACCTATATGTTGAGTTGTTGTCGTTGTTTGAGTTGAGTAAATTTCACCCGTTTACTGGGGTTTTCTGTGAAAAAGGTTTCTTTTATATATTTACCCGTCGTCCGTATACTTTTCGAGTTTTAGTGATTAGTAGTCTCTTTATATTTAATCTTGGTATTATCTATTAGTGGAATGTGGGTAATCCTATTGTTAACAATTTGTTTATATTCACACCTCTTTAACCAAAGGAATACGGGATGACTACCCTTACATTTTATCACGTTGGAGACACCTTTCGATATACCACTAAGAAGTTCTTTAATTTTTATATTAATGGTGTACTAACTCGTTAGTAAATTTTTAAAATAAGTAAATAAATAAAAACTGAGACGACCCAGAAGTGATCGACACCTCACGACCCGAATGAGAGACCAACGTCACACGACTGAAGAGAACGACGTTTCGTACCCGAGATCCCACTCGTCCGAAGGCATCAACACCCTGTACCCGAGGCATCAACACCAAGGACCCGAGGCACTGTGTCCGAGCTATCAACACCGTCTGCCCGAATAATCAACGAGACATCGCACACCCCAGGTTTGGGCTCAGAACACGTGACCGTCCGTCTAAGAAATGGTAACTCGGTGGTCCCTTCTGGGGCTGACTCGTTAGAATGAAGACATTTATATATACTCTATTCACTTTCCTATACTTTCTCGACAAACGTGTGGGTACAAGTAACGTCGTAACAAGTGACGTCGTAACAAGTGTGTCATCCATTCTCCAACTTCGTTGGACTAACAGATACCTACTTACTTATTTCTTTTATACTATGTATAAATGTTACCTTATAATAAGTTGAAATTTGTCTTTTTTTTAAGACTGTGTACGGTGTTGTGTCCACTTAGAATTCCTACCATACGACGAGTGTTTTTCTGTGTACGAGACACTGAAGGGGTCAAATCAATGCATTTCATTAGTTCGAGTACCTTGGTCTTTCATCTTGTACTAACGATCCCCCAACCCTCACCCTACGTCCGCCACCTTTACTCAACAATAAGTCACCCTTAAAGTTAAATCGTTCTACATTTTCAAGATCTCTAAACAATATGTTATCACATGACATCAATTGTTGTGACATGATATGTGAACTTTTTATAAATTCTACCATTTAAAATAAAATTTACAAGGAAAATTGTTTTAATTTCTTCTCTTAGCTTTTTCTGTTTTTATTTACCCTTTTTTTGTTTTGTACGAAACATCCTGTAATTTAAAACGTAAAAAAAAAATTACTTTTAAAATTACAGTTCCACTGAAGGTAATATGGAAATTTTACTTAAGTCTGATGAAATCTTCATTAATTTGTACGTCCCGAAGAGAATTAACTATAACAATTCTTTTACCAGTTATGAGAGGAACTTAAAAATATAAACACCACGAAATATCAATCTAAAAGAAAAACACCGCATCATAGAATGGACAAACTGAAAAATAAGAATCCCATGTAAATTTAAGTTTCGTCTTTCACTGGACAAGGAACGACTCGTAGTGTTCGAAAATAACATACTACCGTTTGAGAGACCACGGTAACGTAAGTGCATGTTAGGTGCGCGGTGTCTACGGGTTGAGACAGAACTTAGTAGGGGATTCCTGTTGGGAAGCTAAAAACAAGTAAGTGGCGTGCGTGAGTACGAGGTCCATGATCCTTACCATAAATTGTTATAAAAATTACCATTTAAAACTACATAATAACTCCACATAAATCATCGAAGATAATGTTTATGCACTTGACATTGTAGAATAACAAGGACAATATAAAATGAAAATTATTTTATATAAATCAAAAACCTTTTCTTAGTAACCTTGGAAATGACACAGAAGAGAAAATGTTCCTACACTTCCGCCAAAATTGGGTAAGATAGGTTTCACGGTACGTAAGCTAACCTCCTCATGTTCACGACAAAGGTGACAAACGTGTCAACCTAATATTCGTTATAAATAGACTACTTTAACTGAACTGATATACCACTCAGGAAAACAAAAAAAGAAAGTAAACTACACTCAATAAGAGTGGTACCTCGACGTGTTACAAAAAAAAGTTAGAACATTTCAACAACATCCCTATTATTTCTCGGATTTCTTTAAACACTTAATATTAACAATAATGTTTAAGTTAAGACTATTATAAATTTAAGAAATAGTCATCCTTTATCCCTCGAGATTTTTTTATTACGAAACTTATTTCAATCTGTACCATTATTATAGTCTTTACATCCATAAAAATTGATTTTATTTTTATAAATTTTACCAATAAACCGTCATTAAAGAATACCATTCAAAAGGTATAAATTAATAATAACGTCCATTATATAACTTAAATCAATAATAACGTCCATTGTATAACTTTACATTTTAAAAATACAATGTATTATGATTCACTAAACCAAAAAAGTTTTGATTTAACGAATAAACCGTGAAAACAGAGGACAGAAAATCACAACTCATTTCCCTTCTCTGTACTTAAGATCGTGTTCAATAATTTTACAGCCTCTCCTACACCTTTACTTAAAAATACCGATATATAGTATCACTTTGATAAATATTATTTTATTAACAAATTAATAATTAACTCACTAAAATTACAAAAAACATAAGAGGGAAAAACTTTAATACAAAGATTAAAGATGAAAATGTACGTCAACTTCAGATGATGGTTACATATACAAATCACAATATTATTTAAAAGGTCTAATAAAAATCCGTTCTTTTACTCAATAAAAATTTTCCTTAATACATAGTTTCGATCACAAATAACCGATGTAAATTTTATTAATTTTAATAGGAACTGGATAACAAGGAAGTATTTTAAAAAAAACGTAGGATCAGACATTAGAAACATTGTCTCGAGTCAATAAATAAATAAATAAATAAATAAAAATTGAAAAGTTGAAATAATCTTAACGACTGTCAATTTTTTATCTTCATGAAAACACCTCCTCCAACCGACAAGAGGGAAAGGATCACCCTTAGAGAGTTTTGAAAACTCTCCCTGTTTTGTCAACTGGAAATAAGATAAGGTACAACTCATATATTTTCAATACTCCAACCTTCGTACTGACATCAGAATGATGAAATTGAAAAAGACAGACCGATTACTCCTTCTATGAATTTAATAATAAACTTGTGAAGTCAAACGGATGTAGGAATAAATAGAAGGGGAAACGCATGGGATAGGAGACAAGTTTAATCCGGTCAAACTCCTAAAGACAGGATCACGAACGAGGTATAGAAAAGGTAGACAAACCGGAGACTGAGAGATTTTAACTTATGTGAACGAGTAGACTCAACGTAGGTAAAGAATCCCGTTTCATTATTTGAATATAATCGGTAGAATGATGAACAAAAACCTGTAACGATTAAAAAGAGATGAAACATGGACAAACAGTATTACAAAGTTTTCATTAAGTAAATAATTGTAAATACTATTTCTTATACTTAATTTATAAACTCATTATTCAGGATTAGAAAGGACTTTATTATAACCTCCATCAAAATCATTTCGTGGTCAAAGGAACCTTATCTTTGAAAAATAATTCCCATTAACTTTCTGACATAGATAGATTGGTGGAGGGAGGGTAAAAAAAAATTTCTCTTATACCAAAAAGTTTGGTAGCAACAAAAGAACAAAGGAATAAGGTCAAGTTGAAACGACCGAAAATAGTACCTCAACAACTTCTTGAGTTAACGATACGTTCTCGTCTACGAACGAACGTTCCCGAAGAACCATTATCCTATATCGGAACTTTTCCATTTCATACTTTACGAAATGTAAAAACTAAGAAGTAAACATCAGGTCCTTTGAACCAGAGGATTCTTCGACTCTTTAAGACAAACGTTCACATAGAGAAACCAATTACATTTCAATGGATTTAATTCTGTTGGATAACGACAAAATGGAACGGGGGTGACAAAATAACTTAGAGTTTCGTAGAAATTGAAACTCGTATCAAACAGCTGGTGGAAAAAAGACCATAACTGTTGCAAATTGAATGAAGGGAACGAAACACAACTATCACTGGAAACTTTATAGAAGGAGACGTCAGAAGGTTTAGGGTACAGTCGTCTCGTCATGAACTTGAAACGGAGCATAAAAGTTTTATGGACTCATTAGACGGCTTACCCTACGGGGATGAGTTCGTTAACACACTGGTGTAAGAAGAATTGGGTCGATATACCTAAGTATGGGGACGGTTCCATTAGGTATGTAACTAAAACACGATCATACAAGTGATGTACAAACATGAACTCTTCTCACTATTACTTCTCCTAAAAGAAAGTAGGAAAATGTACGACAACACATTCCAAAGTCACCTTACGTAAAAAACTGATTTGCATGAAAAAAAATTAACTATTATTTACATGAAAATTTTTTTAATTATTAACTCCTATTAACGAAATGTCACAACACAACCAAAGACGGTATGTTGTTGCACTTGGTCGGTATGCATGTATATATAGGTCCCGAAAGGACCACCCAGTCGTCACTTCTTGGACGGACGGTCGCGTCCTCTACACCCAAGTTAGGGACACCCAAGTTAGCTAGGGGACCTCTGTCTTTACCGTTAGGAGAGATCATAAGAACGGACCCTTTAGGGTACCTGTTCCTTGGACCGTCCGATTTATGAGGTATCCCAGTGTTTTATCAACCTATCCTGAATCGTTGATTTCGTGTTTTTATTATGTACAGGGGAGGGAGAACTTGGAGGGAGGGTGGACTGATTTACATGAAAACGTTCTGTCATAAAGGAGGGAGGGAGGTAGGCAGGGAGGGAAGGATTTCGTCATTATCGTAAAAACTTTATGTCTTTATCATACATAAAAGAAACAATTTATTTTAAAATAAACCCTCTCTAAAACTACAGGTAAAGGAATTGGTATCAACCTAACGTATATATAGATACGCGGGAATACATACATACTTACATATATGTATGTATATTTAATATGAGTAACACGAGAGAGAGAGACAATATATATGTATAAGGAAGGTGGTTTTACTACTCGATGACTCAAATTGAGAATGTCCTTGTCGACTTTACAGTGGGAAAGAACTTCCGAAGGTACTACACGACCAGAGTAAATTAGTAAAATTAAAGTGTAATTAATTTTAATAATTTGTTAATATAAAATATGTTATCAAATCATGATATTGTCGTTTGGCTAACGTAATTCATTTGTATTCGCTTAAACACTATTTTATACATTTACTTTGAAAACTATTTGGGATTACAAGATAACTCAATAGGATTTGTAAACTAAAGGAGAGAGGGGGAGAGGAAAGACCAAGTGAACGTTCACAAATAGTAACAAGTCCAACCTTATTGTGCATGAATGAAATCAACAGTCTTTTTTTACAGACGTCTGAAAAAACGAGAAGACCTCAGTATCATAGAATAAAAGTCGACGAGAAAAGTCTACAATTCCTCTTTTTGTCGACGAGTGAGACTAACGGTAAACCTTTATTAGTTTCCTCCGTCGACCTCCAACATCGAAAAATAGAGACCCAAGTTTAAACTGGAGAAAGAGAAGATACTGGGAGTCAGAATAAAGAAAAGTTCCTAACAAAGTTCAATGAAGAATTTGAAAAATGATTTGTGAAGAAACAGAATGATTCACGTAAACATTCGGAAACCCGGAGAAAACTACACCAGTCTTTTGGAGGAGAATAATCTATGAATCAACATCCCCTTATAAATTTTTTAAAGTAATATAGTAAAGGAATTCAGGTATCATAATAACGTGACATAAAGAATGGAAAAGGAACAATTATTAAAAGAGATTAAAGGAAAAATCTTAAACGTCCACTAAACAATTATAATTTGAAGTCAAAACAAAGTCGGAATACGAAACACATAGGAACTCCCCAATATAGATTAAAATAGTAGTTCCATCAATATTGTTTT
Source organism: Capra ibex (assembly GCA_006410555.1). Lineage (NCBI taxonomy): Eukaryota > Metazoa > Chordata > Mammalia > Artiodactyla > Bovidae > Capra > Capra ibex. The sequence goes on along the minus strand of SJYO01027916.1, from coordinate 8,285 downwards.
CCGTCTATATTTCAAACAAACTGGATTTCCAGTATGTCAAACCCCCTCTTTCCCCGAAGAATTGTTTTTCTTACGTTGTACATTTTAATCCAAATCCTAAAACCTTCCTTGTACACATCTACTCACCCGTATTTCAAATTCGAAGCAATCGAGGCACCATTTAAGTGGAGACCAATGGTTTCAACTCTCATACTAGCATACTTAGTCAGAAACGAAAACCTTGACCGACGAGGGTAGAAAATATTATACGTAAATTCGAAGTAAACGAGTCTCTGTCAGAAAACTTACCGGATTGTGCTCTCTACTCAAAAGAACATCTGTCATCAGAAGGTAAACAACTCACCGGTCGGGATACCTATGTCACCACTTATTCTGTCTAGACTAGGGACGAGAGTATGTGTCTTAAGTCCACATTACCCTTCCTGTAAAAGTACATACTAAACACACCAAGAATCTAATATATCTCACTTGTTAATAAGTATTAGCTATACGTACTAGGACTCCAGTGACAAGAATAAATGGAGTCGTACAACGACAGGTTAGGATAATTAAAAAGAAGTCGACGTCATGGTAAGAGTCCTTTGACTGAAAGAGGTCAAAGGTACAGAATCAAAGAGTGAAAAACAATCCTAAGGAAGTACGAAAGCTGTATAGTGTCAGTGAGAGTAGTCTTGTAAAGAATCGGGGGATTAAACAGTACCAAAGAGAAACAAAAGTCTTATTTCGTAATTCAGAAGTACGGTCAAGAAAGATCCGAAAGATATACTTTTAGCCAATAGGAGTTACCCATCCACCCATGGTTTTCCATAGGACCTCGTCCCCAAGAATTAGAACCGACAGATATCTTAATCAACCCTTTCCACAAAAAACGAAAAACAAAAAAATTTACTTTTGTCTTAGAGTGAGGGAGAAGGGATCTAAGACTAAATTAACGAGACCCTGTTCTGGGTCTGTCCATAAAATTTTTACAAAAGGTCCATAAAATTACGTCCGTTCTAACTCCTACCAACAAGATCTAGATCCCTTCGAAAAACATAATAGATGTTAAAAGAGATAAACTTTAAAGGAGAATAACAATCTTGGTGAGTATAAGTTTCGGATGGAATTATAGATGAGATAATCACTTTCAAAAGAACTGATAAAATCGAATGGGGGTTTATTAAAGAGACCGGAGACTTAATTATCATAAATTGTCGAGACACCGTGAGCAAAACGTTAATTAATGTAATAATGGTGTACTCGAAAGAATTCAAAGTCATCCCCATAAATAAGGGAAACCAAAAGGTGAATTTTAACACACATAAAAATTAGAAGAGGTAATCTAAAAATCGATCACTCCCTGTCACAGACACGGTAACATGTAAGTCATTATGTCACGATGTTTATGTCCGCTTCCATTTATAAAAGACTAACTTTATAGTGTCAATTGAACTTAGTACAGTATCTTTCAAGACATATAGGAGTCATTCTTTCAAGATATATAGGATTCATTCGACCCGACAGATAAACTTGTCGTCATCGTTGTAGTTGTCTCTTCCGTTACCGTAGGGTGAGGTCTTGAGAACGGACCTTTTAGGGTACCTGCCTCCCGGACCACCCGACGTCAGGTACCCCAGCGTTTCTCAACCTATGTTGACTCGCTGAAGTGAAAGTGAAAATTGAAAGTACGTAACCTCTTTCTTTACCGTTGGGTGAGGTCACAAGAACAGACCTCTTAGGGTCCCAACCCCCTCGGACCACCCGACGGTAGATACCCCAGCGTGTCTCAGCCTGTGCTGACTTCGCTGAATCGTCGTCGTCGTCGTCGTCGTTGTAGTTTTACTACAATAGAAAGTCGTTGAGACCTAATATCGCACAATACTAAAAGATTTGATGTCAACCCAAAGGGACCACCAAGTCGTCATTTCTCAGACGGACATTCACGTCCTTTACACCCAAGGTAGGGACCCAGTCCTTCTAGGGGACCTCTTCCTTCACCGTTGGGTGAGGTCATAAGAACGGTCCCTCTCGGGTACCTGTCTCCTCGGACCGTCCAATGTCAGGTACCCAACCGTTTCTGAGTTTGTACCGAATCGATGATTGCTATTGTCACTTGATGTCAGTAGAAAGTCTGACGCTAAAATTCCCCGAGTCTCAGACGGCAAGAAATGGTACATAACAATGACTAACTGAGGGAATAAGTAAATTGGAACTAACAAACAAATATCCCGTAGACCTTACATCCGTGGATTAAAAATAGAAAGTCCGAATTTTTCCTTTTACGGGGGTCGTAGACCCTTACAGGTAATACAAATTTGTATTTACAAGTCAACATTTACTAGTCCTCATCAAACTCAAAACCAGTTTAAATTACGGAAGGAATTATAAAAAATCAAATACTTCATACAGGTGATCATTACGTCACTTCTTAAGAACTAAAGCTATACTTTCATCTTGTTTTCACCAAAAATGAAACACGACAACAATCATCATCTCATATTAACAAATACTTAAAATCTCTGATATTATAATATTAGTGTTAGAAACATCATTACTCGACGATATTGTTTTAAGAAAAAAAGACTGTTTATAAAGAATTCCATCCGAAATGTATAAAAACATACTAAAAGAAAAAAACTAGACCACAAATCAATAAGGACGACCAAAAAAATTAAAGAATACTCAATAAGGTCGATGACCAAAAGAGGTCTTGTTTCTGTTAAAGATTGAAAACTCTTGTTAAAAAGTTTCATATTTATCATCCAAATAATATTTCTTCACACACTCAAATACTTATTAACGACTAACGATTTATCCTTAGTCAAAAGAGTCGTGATATCCTTATCACGACGTTTTTGCACCATATACGCCCCTACAAAAGAAGTATCACGACGACATTTTCTTCGGAAACGGACCCAAACAAAATATTCCTCACACACACGAAGACCTATACACAGTCACCGATATACAACAGACAATTGTACCTCCAAAGACAGTTCGATTAATTCGTCGAACGAAAAATCTTGTTCACACCGGGCTTATCTCGTTGGACTCTCGTAATGACCTTTCTTACCACTTTGTGACCAGACAAAGAAACTGAACTCGAGAAGGAAAACTAAGAGATCCACGTCAACTGTGAGATATGAATGGACAGGTGCCTTAAGTAACCGTGTCAGTTGTATATATTACGGTAAGCCTCTCAACCTTGTCACGAAGAGTATTACGTGTGTGACTTCATGATGATGACCCGTCACTTAGGAGTCCTAGCCTCACCCTAATGGGGTTTCCCTAATCCATAAAGTAGAGACAGACACACAATGCAATGTATATATACGTTCCAGTCCTAAAAGGGAAAGGAGGAAGGAAGGGAGGCAGAGAGAAGGTAGAGAAAAAAGGCTTTGGTTATGTATTAAGACTTTCAAAAAGATTTAGAAAAGTACCGTTTTAAAATAAAATTAGAACGACTATTAAAATTATCAAACAGGATTTAACACCAACTGTCTCTAATTGTCGAGTGATAAAAATATCTTCTTACGATGAAAACGATCATACTCGAGAAACCGATAGTTTATACTGATCCTACTAAAGATTCCGTAGCTCTTACACTCTTTTAAGATATAATCGTTGATCATAACTACAACTCAAGTCAATAAGGTAACTTTCAGTAACTGTCGTCACATAAAACTCTCTTACCTCTAAAAAAACATCCTCATCCCTCATAGACGAAGATTATTGATTAAATTCCTCTGATGTCTTAAAGTCATTAATAAAAGGACATATAAGCCTTGATTGAATAACCTTCGGATTACAAGTAAGTAATACAGTTAGCAAGTATCTTCCCCAGTTTTATTTTGAAAACTGTTTATCACCGAGTAAATTTCATAACGTTTTGGACGAACTTTGCCAAACATAGTAACGAGTAACAACAAGTAAGCGATTCAACACAGGATAAGAAACATTGAAGTACCTGACGTCGTACGGTCCGAAGCCTTCAGAAAGTGATAGAGAACCTCAAACGAGTTTGAGTACAGGTAACTCAGCTACTACGGCAGGTTGGTAGAGTAGGAGAAAACGGGGGAAGAGGACGGGAGTCAGAAACGGTCGTAGTACCAGAAAAGGTCAGTGAGCCGAGAAGTGTATTCCACCGGTTTCATAACCTCGAAGTCGAAGTTATAGTCAGAAAGGTTACTTATAAGTTCCGACTAAAGGAAACCCTAACTGACCAAACTAGAGGAACGACAGACTCCCTTAGAGTTCTCAGAAGAGGTTGTGGTGTCAAACTTTCGTAGTGAAGAAGCCATGAGACGGAAGTAATACCAGGTTAAGAGTGTAGACATACACCGATGACCCTTTTGGTATCGAAACTGGTATACCTGGAAACAGTCGTTTCACTACAGAAACCAAAAATTATACGACAGTTCCAAAGAGTATCGAAAAGAAGGTTCCTTGTAGACAGAAAATTAAAGTACCGACATCAACGGTAGGCATTACTAAAATCTCACCATAGTAGACGTATAGACTCTAACAACCATAAAGAGAGTCGTTAGAACTAAGGTGGAACACTAAGGAGGTCAGATCGTATAACGAACTACATGAGACGTACATTCAATTTATTCGTCCCACTGTTATATGTCGGAACAACATGAGGAAAGGGTCAGAACTTGGACAGTCAACAAGCACAGACAAGACAATAAAGAACCGGACGAAAGTTCGAAGAGTCCTCTATCCATTCCACCATACCATAAGAACAGAGAAATTCTTAAAAAGTGTCTAACAACCCTAGGTGCATCAGTTTCCGAAACCGCATTAGTCACTCCGTCTTCATCTACAAAAAGATCTTAAACGAACAAAAGAGACATCAGGTTACACACAACCGTCAAACTAGAGACCAAGGAGACGGAAAAGATTTAAGTCGAGATCCCGAATAAAAACGACTGATAATGTCGCAGAGGGTGAGGTCATGAGAACGGACCTTTTAGGGTACCTACCTCCTCGGACCACCCGACGTCAGGTACTCCAGCGACTCCCAGTCTGTGCTGACTCGCTGAAGTGAAAGTGAAAAGCGAAAGTACGTAGCCTCTTCCTTTACCGTTGGGTGAGGTCACAAGAACGGACCTCTTAGGTCCCCCTCGGACCACCCGACGGCAGAGACCCCAGCGTGTCTCAGCCTGTGCTGACTTCGCTGAATCGTCGTCGTCGTCTCGTAGAGATAGAAGTAGACGCTTCTTATATTAGTCAGACTACAACCATAACTGGTATACCACCGTGGACACACATCTCAGCAGAGTGTACACCAACCTTCTCACACAAATGATAGTGGACACACAAGAGAACTGTTTTGACACAATCGGAAACGAGACGAAGGAAAACTTGAGGTTCCAGTTTGAACGGACAATGACGTCCAAATATAGCATTTTCTCACAATTGGTCCCAATTGTCCGACTATCAAAGTCATCTTAAACCACGTCCCCGAGGCTTGTGCCGGGGACGATAAAACAGTCAAACAGACAGAGGTACAGGGTCAAGAAGACATAACCGAGAAAGGACATCGAAGAGACAAACATCATCGTTCGTCGCGGGGAATGGAAGTGTAGGGGTGTCGAAATTTAGATCGTTTTCATAGACGGACGCAGCTCGTATAGGTCGTTTTCAGGAAAATCAGAGAACCAACGAGTGACCGAGACTAACGGAGCACACAGGTAGACGCACCGTCACAAGAAGTTTAACGGGTCTCCTCCTCCGGGAAGAATGGGGGTCTTGTGTACTAGACTCACACTTCTACCCACGTCAGGGAAATATTCTTAACTCCCGACAACAAAATTTAGTCCTCTATCTACGTCCTCTCACTTTGTTCTATGTAAGACTAAAAAATGAGTCTCCGAAACCAACAAGTCACTAAATGTCTCTACTCCAAAGTATAAACATGTTATATAAAAATTTAGGGAAAGTTTTATTTGGACTAAATAATAGTCTGTCATACGATAGTAAATCTTTCGACACTCCTGTGTACTGTCAAGGTACCAGAACAAATTCGACCGTACAACGCCGTCTAGATCTTGATTTATAATGAGGGACTACCACACAGTACATGACAGGACCCACAAACGTAATATAAGACCGGAACTAAAAGATTGACTAATCACTAGAACCCTTTCAGAGTATGAAGTTCACCCTTTCGACCGGTTTGAAATACTAAGACAACATCGAGACATTGGAAAAGAAACAGATCCTTAGCAGTACACCTTGTTTAAACTTTGTTAAAAGAAGGATCAAATTAACTAGACAAGTTCCAGCACAACCAGGACACGAAACCACCAGATCCTTGATCGACATTTATTACTAATCACCCCCCTTTTAACGTCTTTTATACTCCGTTCGTTCATGGACTCAACCCTAGAATCCTGTTACTCATAAACCAAAGTTTTCGAAAGATGAATCCTTAATATGCAAAGTCTGTACTTTTAACTGAAATTACACTCGGTACACACTGGTTCCTGAAAAAGTTTGTCTCTTCCTCTACAGTCTCCACCAGTCGTGTTACAGAGGGAGGAAGCACCTGCTACAACACAACTTCACATGAAAAACTCCCAAAATATAATCGAATATGTCACCATTGTCATGTTTTCAAAAAAGTATAATTCAAGGGTACATCTCAAATCTGACAGAAAACGAGAAAAAGGAACCATTTGAATACAACGGTATCATTCTAAGGGTCTCTCAGAAAATTTCGATTGACATTTAAACAATGGAGTAGAAAGACCAAACTTTAAGGAAACTGGAATCAGTTTTTGTTTACAGAAGTAACGGCAAAAATACATTGACTAAAACATGTAACCTTCGTGACATATACGTTAGTACAACTCCAACTTACGAACAAAAAGATCTCTGTAATTTGAGAAGCCCTTTCAATGGAAATACAAAGAATATTCATTCACCCTTTTGACAACCCTTACCCTTAAAATATGAATCGAAGCTCCAGAAACTTTATGAGTTACACACACGTATACACAAACAGAAAAAAATTTTCTACCTGGTGCTGGATTAGTTTTTCTTTACAAAAGAGATGCTCGTAAGAACAACTACAAATAATTCGTTAATCATTACTTCCACTCAAGTGCAAAGAATAGGAGATCGTACACAAATAACATTGTATTAAAGTGTATTTGACGAGACAACCAAATAAACAAGAAACGAGACAATTACCCAAATGTCTCACCTTTTATGAAACTTTCCATAAACAAAGGGACAAACAAAAAAGAATGACAAAGGATCCGTATATAGGTATTTGTAATTACGACTTAATCTCTAACTATTAATATTGTATATACTTAAAGACAACCTCAAGTTCACATAAGTATTAAAGTAAGTCGTTCATAAATGACTCAACGATCATCAAGGAGGATAAGAATCTGGACCCCTATGTTGTCAGTTGTCTCGACGAGTTTTCCTCCTCCAAAGTAAAAATCTCTAAGGGACATGGACTGTAGGTCTAAAACTTTTTATTTAAAAGGACATATTTTTGTATACCCCATCTTTACTAATGTAAAACAATGTAAAGGAAGGTGATAGACATTTCATTTTAAATTATAATAAAAAGTCCTTCCACAAAACCAAAATATTCTACGGTTGTATATTTATATAAACAAGAGTTGTAAAATAAGTCATAAAAGGATATAGTAAAATAAAACATAAGAAATATCAAATTACGAAATAATCGACGGTGTATTATAACACCATTTACCTGGATTGAACCATATAGAAAGTCTTAGTCTATAGAATAAAGGTAAATAAATTTTTAAATAGGAAGTGTAACAGAGAAATACAAGAAAGGATCACACAAAACAAAGATTAATAGAATAACAAGAAAAAACTCTAAAGTACAAACAAAATACTAGTTATCATGTCATCGAACTTTTAAAAGTATTACGTAAGTATGATTTTTCACGTCACAAAAAAGGTGACTTTAATGATGAGTCAAAAATTATGGACTGTAAAATTGATCCATTGAAATCTTTGACAAGTAAAATCAGAGGTTTAAATTATCTTTTTCTATTTGTCTTTTCAATAGAAGATATACATTTCCTCACTATCCACATTATGGGAATATGAATGGGAGTTACTAGCAAAAACGAATGAAGTCCTAAGACTTCAAGATGATTTATTCAATAGTAGATAGGTGTAATATTCCACGACTTTTGTCACGACTACAGATTAGAGAAACTGAAAGATGTAACACAACGGATGACGTACAGAAATCACGAAGGGACTCAAAAATAAAATCCAAATCTAAGAAAAAAAAAAAAAAA